>VZRQ01010290.1:388229-751564 GCA_013397975.1 Machaerirhynchus nigripectus | reverse complement strand
AAAAAAAAAAAAAGAAGCAGTGTTTCCGTGGTCATGAAAGTAGTAGATGGGGGGATAAACGTCTTTGAACATCTGGCACAGTAGTTTGTTTTTCAATATTGTCCTTGTGAGAAAATTTAAAAGAGAAATACACTGTGCATGGGAGCTTCTTTTCAAATATAGGCAATTATGATGCAGATTATGAAACAAGGATAGGAATTTACTAACCTGTTACTTATCTTGCAGTGTGCAATCATCCATCTTGACTATAAAACAGAATTACCATAAAAGCCAAGATGGGGGCTCTGATCTTGTGGAAGATGTCCCTGCTCATTGCGGGGAGGCTGGGCTGTATGACCTTTAAATGTCCCTCCCAAGTCAAACCATTCTGTGACTCTGTGATGTACAGCAGAAGAATTTTGGGCACCTGACTATACTATCATAACCAAATCTATGTGCTCTCGATGGTAAAATATTTTGTCTGACTCCTGCAGAACTCATGGCCTGGATGAGTTGAACTCACTGTTCACCCCAGCTGGTTTTTCACTGCCATTGTTCAGATGGGGATGTTGAGGGACTTGCCTGTGGAATAAAAGGCGAGGGACAGAAGCAGTGCAGGCAGCAGCAGCACCGTCTGCTGCCGCCACCTTTCTGAAGGACCGGCGGGGTGTAACTTTTGCCGTGTATTTTTCCTTATAAAGAAATAAGGAAGGGCCCACGCTGAGATATCTGAAGGTGTATCTTTTGGTAGAGCAACATACTAGCCCTGAAGTTGTTTCAGCGTTCCTCCTCATCTAGCAATTACTGAAGCACAAACATATAATCATGGGAAATGCTATAATTAACCATAAATCTCTGCTTCCAATCAAAAGGGCTCTGAGCTTTCATTTCAGCCTGAAAGACTGGAACAAGAGCACAACTATTAGAGAATCTACCTTTGAATCAATTCCTGTCAGTGTGCTGGCATTGCTTTTTTTGGTCTAACCCACAAATTTGTACCTGTATGGTTAGCCAAAAACTGTACATTATTTACCAACATCAGCACTGAAACTCAAGGATCTGGAAATGCTCCATCTTGGAACTAAAGAGCTGATACTGTGCCCTTACTTTGAGAAACATCACAACTATGCCTGAAATTACTGCTCCTGCAAACTACAGACCTTGGGATGAAACAGCATTTTCTTACAGCTTTTTAGTTTTTTATCCTTTAAAATGTCCTGGGTTTGTGAGAAACTCAGTATTCCCCAACACAAGGCCTGATGTTGCACAGCATTTCACAACTCTGTTTCCCCTGAGTATCTACTGAGGTTGCTTTAAAGCCCCACTTCACCATAGCCTAGGAACAATTAAATATTTTGAAGGCAACAGAGCAGTAACAGCATTGCTTTTTGCTTCATGTTTTAATGCAGGAGAAATGCTGATTGTAGCAGAAATCCAGTTTTGCTATAACTGAAGTGGAAAGCCTTGAAATTTAGGCTGAAATTGGGCTGATTTTAAAGTACCTAAAAAACCTTATTTAGCTTACACTGCAGTTTTCTGGCATCATGGACAAGGTCCTGGGGGGGGACTGTTGGGGCTGGAAAACAGGAGTGCAAAAAGAGGTAGAGAAAGAGAAACTGGAGCATGATGAAGTGACTGTCAAAGTCAGCAAATGTGAGGAGCCTGCCAGTGGTGCATTCTTCCCTCTATGTGTGCTGAAATCCAGTAGAGATGACAGGGAAAGGGGGAAATGTCTGAACTTCCAGAAGCGCCCAGGTAAGGCATACACTGCTCACACATCAGGCAGAGAACTGACTGCACTGAAAGGGGAGGGATGGCTAAAACATCTTTTTCTAAATCCTATCAAAATATCCCTCTGACACTAAAACGCAGGGATTCTACTGCCAAAAACCCCAAGCAAAATAAAAACAAATGCAGATTGCAGCTTGCCTGCTGATAGCACATGCTGTTCTGGAGCATCAGGCCCAGAAAAACCTACTGCACTGAGCTCATCTGGAGAGCATGCCAGTAATTCCAGGGACTGAGACTTCCAGGGGGTCACAGTTAAGGTTCTGCTGGTTTATGCCAGGACTCCTCATTTTCTGCATTTTCAGGGGGGTGAGTTTTGCTGAGCAAGGCATTTTGGAAAGACATGAGAAACCACCGGGCAATTTTAACTCTCTGTTAGCAAAGATGTTTTTGGTCACTGACCGAGCTTATAGAGGATTTGCTTTAAATGTGTCAGAGTGTGTGTTGGAAAGGAGTTGAAAAGGGGAAGCTGCATTTCTGAGAGAAATTCTCTCAAGCCGAAGCACTCTGCAGAACACTGGAGATTGAACTGCTCGATAAAGATAATAAACACAAGAGTTGAGGGGCAGTGAGTGCAACTTCGGGTTTCTGTACCTGTCCACCCTTCCTGCCATTCCTCTTTCTGGAGGAGGAGAAATCCATGGTTAGAGAGGACTCCAGCATTGCCTGGACCTCAGTTTTAGACACAGAAATCTTAGATATTCACTGTGACCTGAGGATAGCTGGATGTTTTCTGATCAGAGTACTTCCAGACACCACCATGTGTGGCTACATAAGCCACACACACAAGGGTCTGATTCTTTAGAGAAACCTAAAGGATCTCTGATTAAACATATGTGCAACCTGGTTAATGATTCTGTTCAAATGGCTGAAAGTGAGTTATCTTTTTGAGTAGGGTATTGTCCTCCTTGCCCTCTGATACAAAAAGCCCAAGCCAGCAATGTATTTTTAAACACCAAGGGTTGCTTTGATTGATCTGGCCTGGTTCTACTTGAGGGAGTTCCTTTAGCTACACACAAACTCTGCTAGAGCTCCAGCACCCTTCAACATGTTTTTACACCCATTGTTCTGTTGTTCAGGGACAGCTCTCAGTTACAGAGTGTAAATTCAGGGTACCTTGCCTTTGACGGGCTTATCCTGACCGTAAGAGAAGTTTTAGTCTTGTGGCATTTAGAGGGTTCTGGCTTGTCTTGTGGGGCAGCACTTTTTTGCAAAGGAAAACAGGGTTTAGCATCTGGGATGGATAAAAAGATGTCTCGCAGAGAGGTGATGGCATTGTTAGTGGACAGTTATAAGGGATGAGCTGGCCACAGCAGAAATGTCTTTCTAAATCCATCATGCAGTGGTTAGGCTGAGGCTCTGAGGCAAGGGGCATATGTCTGGTTCTGAGAAAATGCTAAATAATGTCTTCTAGGGACTCGTAAAGCATCTAATCCTGCAAACCTCTTCCACTTGATAGTCTGTGTAGCACTGACTTCCACAGATGTGAGTATGTTTATTTGCGGAAATGAAAATAGCCTTGGCCTGCCTTTGATTTTATTTCTTGTTTCATTTCATTGCGTAACGCCTTCTATCTATAGAAGCATACAACTAATTATCTAAATGGGATATTAACAGTCTGATTTTGTTTGAAGATCATTTAATTATGCTTGCAAGCACAAGAGTCTGCTTCTCAGAACCACAGAATTCAGTCCTGCTGCTGTGCCCTAACCAAGATAGAGACCCACGCTACAGAAATGAACTCATCAGCTACCAAGGCACAGGAACTGAAAGTGGTCTTGTGTAAAATGTCACGAGTTCTCACAACTGGGCATATGCAAATAAAAAAAAAAAAAAAAAGAAAAAAAGAAGCAACTACAGCAATTTACACGCACTGAATTAATCAGAAAATTAACTAGAAATGGGCCCCGCCTTCCTACAGAAAGTGTATACACTGTATCTGCATATATTTATAGCTACAAATGTAGAATATATATTTAGCAAAACTGAGTCTTACCAGGAGAAAGTGCTGACAGTCATCTCAGCTTGAGATGTCTATTAAAAACTCAGAGACAGAGAGAGAAAGAAAGCGTGGTTCTGATGAAGGACTGAGCATAACAGTTCTAAGCTGCTTTTGCCGTGCTGTTCCTGAGCTTAAGATCCTTGCATTACAGGTATTTATAGTGTTGTTTTACTATCTTGAAAAATGTTATTCTTCTCTGGGTGATTCCGAGTATTTTTCACTTAAACCAGCTACATGGACAAACAATCAGAAAAAAAAACAAACCAACCAACCAAACAAAAAAACCCGAAGGGATGCATCCCATTTGATGTCAGCTCTGTGAAAGGTGAGTGTCAAATTTAAACCCAGTAATCTCAGAGGTACCTCAAAGGCAGAGCCACCTTCTCCACTTCTGGATAAACACAATGGCATTTCCAAGGAAATTCTCCAGGTCTGGGAACTCTGGCAGTTTGCAGTGAAAGCCTGAACAGCTGCCTGCAGGAGCTCAGCCCCATCAGCTCTGATCTCAGCCAGGTGAGAGCCTGGCTCCAGGCCCACCTGGGTTCCTACAAATCAAAACTGCTCCGTATTAGTTATTTCTCTGAAGCACACTGAAATAGCTGTAAATGGTATTCAGCAGTTTCAAACATCTGTAGTTTTTCAGGCTGATAACATCTATCACACACACACAAGTTATAACACCTACTCATCCCAAAATCTCACTCTTTTGGCGACATCACTGAAGTCTAAAGAATGAGCTCTATGCATGCCAAAAGGCCAAACAGTCATCTTGCAAATATACCTGATCTCCCTGCACCCTTTGAAAACACAGCAGTTATTTTCCAGGAGCTGTCGGATTCAGTACTCTGTTAAATTTCAAGCTGCTTCCTTCAGCAAGGGTCTGTAGTAGTGAAAATGTTCACATGCAACAGCAAAATTTTCCCTAAGCTCTGGAGTTTGCCTTTGGGAAGCGCAATGGTTTTTTTTTTCCCCTATGTGTAAGGGACACTTCTGAAGCAGATTTGTTACTACGATCAAAGCTGAAGCTGCCCATGTTGACAGCTTTGCTGAGCAGAATGCAGCTTGCTGCAAGCAAGAGGTTTTATGAGTAAGTTAGAATCTCACAGAACACGTCTTTATGCAGCCCATAAACGAGGAAGTCCAAATGAAAACACCCCACTGATAGTAACACACCTATAAAGCCTTACGCTGCTTGTTGCATGTCCTGGAGATCATAGAAAAGACAAAAATCAACAGCTGGAAGGCACCCTGCCTTCCTGCAAGGGTCTCCAGCCTACATAAACATGGCCAGGCAAGAGACTGAGGTGGTCTTGTAATAAACCCCCTGGAAAACATGGAAGATACTCCTGGAAGGTAATTCTGCTGTTTGCAGTAGTTTGTGCTCCTTGCCTGCCCCCTCCTTGGAGAGCAAACAACACAGGTGCAGCACAAGGGCTGGCTGAGCTGTGGCCCCTCCAGGAGCTGGGGGGTGATTTGAGAATGAGGAACAAAGTTTTCAGTTTTCAGTGGAAAACATGAGCAGAGCTGCCAGGAATCAGCACAGAGGCTTCTCATTTTGCACTCAGTTACACTGAGATCTGTCCCTGGACATCAGGGATGCAGAGGAGCCCAGATCTTTGCACAAAGAATCCACCCTAAAGCTTTCCCACTGAAGCTGTTTCAATGTTGATGCTTTGGAGACATTTCCCCCCTTCCTGTACTGTTTCCCAGAGGTGGAAGATCAAAAAGTGCAGTAAGTTTGCAGAGGATATTTGTTCAAATCCTCTCAAAGTGATCCACACACATTATATTGCCACAACATTACTGAATACTGGACTTGAAGCCTTTTTTTTTTCGTCCATCTGTATAATTCTGGTTGAAAACAGATTGCCTTTTTATTGTCTTTTGATTCAGACACTTGCTCTGACAGACCATGGAAAGTTCCTGTTTTGCCTTTCGATGCCATCCTCGTTGTGCACTGGGGATCAAGAGGAATGTTCAGAACAAATGTGTTGTGGAAGGCAGTGAATGAAAGCACTGCTCAGAGATTGATATTTTCCAAGAGAAAAAAGGAAAAAAAAAGGAAAACAAGACAAAAAATCTCCTACACAGGCAACTAAAAAGCTCACTGTATTCTGAGGGAGAAGCCATGAATGGAAGGGAAGCCCATTCAGAACCAGGAAATCCAAGTCAGAAGAACTCTTCTCTCCTCTCCTCCCAGTCTCTTTAAATGACAAAATCACGTGCAAGCCAGAGTCTGCAGGAGAGTACACCTGTGTTGCCATAAACTTGTAAGAAAGTGCAGAGAATTTCCTGCTTTGCTCTCGGAAACCCTGTCATTTGTCAGCTAAAGAGCACACGGGAGGCTTGTTTCCCTTCCTCCCAGTCTTGTGTGGGATTTGGTTGAGGGATGTACAAAATTTTCCAGGCTCTTTACACCAGAAGTCTTTGACCAAGTGCCCACTAACTCCCTTAGCATAAAATGATTCCCCTTCCTATAGATATGAATTCGCTGAGGTTTTTCCCTGCCTGTTCCCAGAGCTTCTGGAGATTGCCTGACATCTGGGAGAGACTGGCATGGACTCATCTGCCAGGAGAGGTATTAAGCATCTCTAGAACTTCAAGGACTGTAATTTTTAAACAGGATCGTGTTCAAAAATCTCTGGAGGTTTTCTATGGAACATTATTTTTCTTTCCATACTGGATGATCGCAATAGAAATATAAAGTTCCCACACATGCACAAATAAAATCATCAGCTTTGTCCCTCCTCCTGAGCCTGCATGAAATGACACATTTTATGGGAAGCACATGAAAGAAGATTTCAGCATTTATTCTTTTTGTGAATTCAGCAGCTGAGTGAAAGGAACTGAGAGCTGACACCTTTGCTGAGCTGTCAAAAAACCCCAACAAAACACAACCCAACCACAAAAATTTAGCCTTCCTCCCTTCTGGTCTGTGTCTTCATATCGCTGTTAAAAATCCACCTGAAACCCAGCCTTTTTAATCAAAGAGCAAGATGAATAATAATGGTAAATCTAAACCTACCCCGAACCATCAAAAAAGGAACAAAGAAAACGCCACCACCATGCCCATAACCGTGCCCATAATGTTTACCCCAAAAGGGGAAGGTGGCAAAAGGGATCTAGTTACTATTAATGATATGAGAGGCAACCTGCTCAAACACAGTTTCAGCTGCATGCAGCCCCGAAAGAGAAAAAGAGGGAATGAAAGAGAAAAAAAGAGGGAATGAAAGAGAAAAAAAGAGGGAATAATCTACTAAATAAGATCTTAAATAACACACATTAATCAAACTCTGTAATAGCTTCACACAGAGACATGCAGTCTGACAAGAAGGCCCTTTTAAGCAAGTAAAAACACAGGAAAAAAATATCAAAAAGATCTGCGGCATGTTTTTTCCAGTTTATTTTTCCCCTCTTTTCTTCTCTGCACTAACAATCTTTAAGAGGCCAAAGATATTCCAAGTGAAATGTCACCATTCTTACAAGCTTAAATAAACTATTTATTCGCAGTAGACTAAGTACTCTGAAGAAATTTATTTGCCCTGGCAATAATATTTATAAATGACCTATGAAATATTATGACATTGTAGCAGCAGCAGCATTGCAGTTTGCCTGTGAGGATCCAGTTCCAATCAGCACAAGTGCATTTAGAGGGGGAAATATTTCTGCAGCGGAGTGTGCAGGCAGCCCTTGGGAGAAGACGAAAAGCCCGTGAGCACAATCTTTTCTTTGACGCTGGCAATAAATAAATATAGAAGCAATAAATAAATAAATCACTCGGTTCCAGCAGCCCATTTATGGTGCCCATCAATTGAGTGTGTGCTGCTCGTCCCAGAGAGGTCTAAATGCAGTGGCTGAAACAGGGAGCTGAGATCCTCAGCCACAGCCCCTCGAGGCTCCCCGAGGGGAACACAGGTCCCCATTGAGCCAGGGACACAGGGGCTGCTCTTTATGGGGCTTCTTCTGACCAAAGCACCACAACAGAAACCCAGCTATTAGGTATTCCAAACAGAACTGCTATTTCGAGAACAACAAACTTCATTAATGCCTTGCGGGGGAGAGGGTGGAGAGGGCTGAGATGTAAAACGCATGTGTGCACACAAAGGTGTAAAATTCAGACTATTTAAATGCTAATAAATACTGTATTTGAGCACTCATTCCCCCAAGTGGCAGAGAAGCCAAAATCTATTTGGCTGTGCACTATAAAGCTGTTTTATAAAACAGCTCAAGTTGGTGATATTTGTCCTCCAATACAGGACAGATAAGCAAAAAAGGAGAGAAAAAAAAAATAAATAAAACAGATGATTAATTCTAAAACTGGGTATTACTTCCTCAGGTGAAGATGGCAGTTTTGAGCATGGAGGGAAACATGAATCAAGGACTTCAGGGTTAGGTTTCTTGAGCATTTTCAGTTCAAGTCTTACTTGATTTGTTGGGGGTTTTGTTTAGTAAATGAGTCAGCACACACACAACAAAAGATCATTTCCCCCCCGCAGTATCAGGTATATAACAGGGAAAAGTCAATAAAACCTGCAGATATCAGAAAACAGCTTCTTGTATGTCCATCTTTATTCCCACCGAGGAAACAGTTAGCTGAACCAGCAGTGGCACAAACACAAATGTCTCCTTGGGATTTAAACACAGAAGCCCTCATCTGGAAGACCAACAGATGTCACGTAGAACACAACACCTACCTAAAACATTGTAAGACTGACACAATGATACAAAAAGCCCCCAAATCCCAGCACTGTGGTGCTCTATCATAGGCTGTCACACTGATGCAGCAGACTTCACCGCATGGTTTTAAGTTTCCTAAATGTCGTTAATTTTTCACCTGGATTTTTTTTTCCTAACTGACCCCTAGTTCTTTGCACACCAAATTTGAACGTGCTCAAGGCAGAAAGCCCTGCTGAGATGTGGTCAGGAGCAGGTCCCAACAATGTGCAAGGCACAGGGCGTGTCACGATTTTCATCTTGACAAGAACATCGAGCCTGAGCTCATCTAGGGAGTGGTCCTGGACAAGAACCTCCACAAACTTGGCCCAGGTTTCCTGTTTATAACCGAATAAGGTGTCTTTTTGCCTAGTTTGCAAAACAAGCACGGCACTACCCACTGCTGATCCTTAACTTCTGCTTCCCAGAAAGGCTTCTCACAGTGCATAGCCACCTGTACTTCTGAGGGTATTTATCAGGCTCACGGGAGCGTAAGGAGGTGGGTACAGAAGGATAGTTTTTTTCTCCCCCAAAGAAATGACCCAGGAGACAGACATTCACAATTGTGGGACTGCCTACAAAATTTACTTGGGATTCTCCTTATGTGTCTCCTTGCCTTTCAGCACGCGTGCTGCAGCCCTGCGAGCGTTCAGGATTTTCTCTGTGAAGGTCCAGGTGACATAATCACGATTTAGACTGCGGGACATCCCCGTGAGCTGAGGAAAGCCCCAGCTGCAGAGGAGGTGTGTGATGAACCAGTAAACCATGCCACGGCACGTTCCTGCAGCCCGGCTGTGTGCTGGGGGGAAATGGGGAGCACGCAGGACACGGGGGGAAGGTGCTTCCCAGCGCGGCTCCACACGGCAGCACGTCCCCACCTGCGGCGCAGCACCACGGCCTCTCTCCTGAGGCTTGCTGTCCAACACAGATGTCAGTGGTCTGTGATTTAGAGATCGGACCAAATCCAGTAACCTGAAGCTCAAATCAACCCTAGAAATGATCAAGACTCGGGCCAGGTGGGTGAACATGAGGAGAGGGTTCAAGAATCCACCTCAGTACGTGTGGCACTTGAGAGGCCTCTCCTTAGGCCACACCGAGGGACACTCAACAAAGCAGCAAAGATCTGTTTGCTCTGGAACACAACAGGCTAAATAAACTTCGCTAACCAAATTTCAGCAGACCAGTAGCATTCCCTTCCCAGCTTTTGCTTCCCAGAGATGTTACTTTCCTTCCTTCCTCCTCACCCTTCCCTCCTCCCCCCACCGGTGTGACCTGGCCGCCTGGTCTCTGTGCGGGGGCTGGGTGCAGCTCAGGGGTCCACGTGTAATAATAATTTATACAATAACGAAACAAGACAGCATCAGAAGCGGAGGCTGACACACTGAAAAGCGCACTACAAGATATGTTTTGTTCCTTGCTGAATCCAGCTTGGTCCACTCTGCCTGCTTATTCTAGTTAAATGCACATGTCAACATATAAAAAGTTATTTCAGACTGCAGCATTTGGGTCCCCGAGCCAAGCCAAATGAACACAGGAATAGCAACAGTACACACGCCAAGGAAAATGAACTTTTTTTTTCTTCCTCCTACTGTGACATTTTTGAAGGCAGCCAATTATACATTAAAAACATCATGAATGAGCAGTGTAATTTTGGAGCCATAACTTAAAGTGAAGTATTCCTTTAAGTATGAAATTAATATAATCATGACATTTTAACAGTTTTTCATGGTCCTGCATTCTTCTACAAGGACTCACTCCAAGTAAACCTATATGCTGTAAAAAAAGACCACAATAATCTTTTCCCACTAGTAAAATTGCTACTCTTATGAGTGTTATATATATAGGAGTTTTTACATACATAAACATAGTGTGGTCACTTGTGGGATCTATAGATTACATTGGGGGCATATTAAGGGAGTAATGCATGTGCCAAATTTGTTGGCGTGTTTTATAGTGTCTAGATTTTTCTATCCTGTGCTATTTTGTACATTTCCTGCCCTGACATAAATGACCTCATTAACAAGAAATTCTAATAAGTATACAGAGGGGTTTTTTTTTGAGTTTCAAACCCTGAACTTTGTTGGCTACAACTTATTTTTATTTTGTGACCTCCCTTTGTATGTATAGTCTTGGAGGAGGAGAAAGAGAAGGAAAAAAATAATAAAATGAAACAAAATTCTGCTCACACAAGGGAGTTTTCTGTTGAATGACATAACCTGTACTCCAGTCTGAGCTATGGTCAGCCTGCCCAACCAGCCAGTAAAATTAAGTAAATGCAGAGAAGATATTTTGGGGATTGAAATTTGCCTTCCAAATACAAGCAGTGGGTTTTTGCCTTCCAAGCCAAAGAAGGAAATCACACAGCAGCATATGGAGTACTCTATTCCCCACATATTAAAGCTGTGTTAGCTTTACAGCAGTTCCTGTCACCATTCAGTATCTTACCCCCCAAGCAGATATGTTTTACCACAGGATCAGAAGTCTATTTTTGCAATCCCACCTCAGGGTAAAACTCATTGGGACTCCAGGATCTGACCCCCTTGCAGTGATCCCTGCAGTAACAGCCCCTCTAGCTGGGGCTAGAAATAAATTTGTTCTCAACATCAAATATATGGTTTTCTTTTGGAGTTTTTTCTCTCTGCATAGTGAGTTCAGGATGTGCTACAATAGGAGAGCTGAGAGTACCTAGCAAAAGCTCCAGTCAGAAATAACAGCAATATTCAGTACTTCTGGAGCAATCAAAGTTCTTTTTAAACTCTAAAAAATGGAGGCTGGAATGCACAAAATACAAAAAATATCCAGAAAAAAAAAATGTAGATGCAAAAACTACAAAATATCAATCAGAGCTCTGTATGATTACTGCATACCCAGTTAACACATAGAATACACCAAAAAAATGCTGCCGAAGGCACAGCCATGCAAGGCTGCAGGATCAAACGCCAGTGACACCTGGCCCGAAGCAGATTCTGAGCTCAGGCTCCAAAATCCCCTAAGAAAATCGAATTTGTTAGTAACTTCCACATCCAGCAAGAATGACTTCTTATTTCACCTCCATCCTTTTCCTCTGTCAAGCTGCCATTTCCCAAGCTCCTGCTCCTGCCCTGGCCTCACCTCCCAGCCATCTCCCCCCACGCTGCAGTGACGCTGCTACCCTGGGGCAGCTGCCCACTAATTTAATGATGAGGGTGAATGGAGAGGTCAGAGCTAAGGGGGAGACAGAAATGCATGTCCTCAGGGCACTACTGTGGCCTTCCCTACCCAGCCCTTCATTTCTGAAGATGGATACCCCATTTATATGGTAATCATACTTATAAATTGGGCTTTATGGTCAGCATACTCTTTGGATATGGTCCTGCCCTTCGAAAAATGATTTCTAACTGGCCTGCCCGGACTAATTTCAGGTGTGTGCAGAGGTGCTGGGAAAAGACTGCTGGGCTTCAGTTCCTGGGCACTCATCAAAGGACCGTCGTCTTTCTATGGTACCACAGAATTTTGAAATCAGAGGGGAGAAAGCCGCTATTTCTCCCCTTTGACTGCAAATCCTGAGGCAAACTGAGCACTGCACAAAGGTGTAAATGCTGTCTGCATGGCCCCCACTCAATCTTGGTGCGAGTTCCAGGCTCAGCCTGTCACAGGCAAGACTTGCTGCTGGTGGCTTCAGGAACTCTGCAGATACCTACAGATACAAGGTTGTGCAAAGCTGCCCAGCGCTTGGAAGGCAGCAACAAAACTGCCATTAACAGGCAGGTTGTGCTAGGGCTGAGGAGGAAAGTTAAAGACGTTGATGTGTTTTGAGCTGCTGTGAAAGAACGTGGGCTTCTGCTGCCTCCTAGGGTATGTCCTGATGGCAGAGCTCGGGAGAGACCTGAACTCCTGCTAAACTTCCCCGGGCCAGGGCAGCTGGCAATGGGCTTATGGGGGCTGAGAGGCCTGAGTGCTCTAGTTCTGAGCATTGACTTGGCCTTTCAGCTGCTTTTTCTGCCTCCCCTAGACTGTCTGTAGGGATATAAACCAGAGTCTGCAGCAGCGACTGACGGTCAGTACAACTAGAATGCCTTAAAAAGCCTAACATTTTAAATACACACTCTGCATTCCATGTTCATCCTCTTTCTTTTGGGAGCTTTGAGGCTTCAGCGTTTCTGCTTTCCATGGGTATGTCCACAGCAAGGGCTAGAAATAAGCAATTTTAGAGAATTCTCACTGTTGAGGAACACATCTGGTGCAGGTAGCTGGGCTCGCAAGCTGCAGATGGAAATGCAGACTGAAGTGCAGATTTAAATGCAGGCTGAAACGCAGGTTGAGCTCTGGGTGGGAGCCCGGGACAAGAGGATGAACCGCCGGCCTTTGGGATGACAAAGGGCACAAAGGCGGGTGACACCCAGCCAGGTGACTGCACACTGAGACACGGCAGCAGCCGGCAGTCGCCGACCTTTTGCACAACAAGAGAGATGAAGATGGGTGGTGCCAGCGAGGTGGATGGACACGGAGATGGGGGCAGGAGCCGAAGACTCGGAAGGAAGAGCGAGACCACGGGGAGACTGTGGTGGGATAAAATCCCAGGGGTTCCTTTGCTGGGGTCCCTCCTTGCAGGCAGCAGCTCGGGCTGTTTCTGCGTCACTGCCCCAGGAATAAATGGCTTTATGGAATGAGACATCTGGGACTCTGCCACCTCTGCCATGCAAACCCGGTGTGATGTGAGGGGGTGTGTGGGGAGCCAGGCGGGGACCCGTCGGTCCCTGGAGCCGGGGAAGGGCCTTCGGTCCCAGAAAGTCCCTGACCTTGGGAGTGCCACTGCCAGAGAGCCCCGGGAATGGTCTGGCTGGGGAGTTTCCTTAATGTCCCATAACTGCATGACTCCAAATACAGGAGCCTTAAGAAACACGCAGGGTAGTAGGAGACTTGTGATAATATTGACAATAATCTCTGCAATCTCTACTCCTGAAGAGGAAAGGCAGCTGTGTGAGCCAGCTCCTGAATCCAGATGGAGATCTGGTCAGACACTTAACCTGACCTGGCAGCAACAGCCTGGCCCTGCACTAGCCCACATTTCAAACTACATTGTTTTGGCCATATTCCACACCTGTTAAAGTTGCTTTATATGCCTTGCTGTATCCTTCACCTCGTGAAAAACAGACTTTTTAAAGTCACTTGCAGCCTTCTATTTTTGTTAGCGTTTTTCAGAAGAGAAAATGTCACTGAATTTTCAGTATTTCTAGTTGTCAGGTTTTGAAAACACTGAGGCCCAAGACACTGCTATGTTCCACATGTGTCATTTAACTGTTGGCTGCAGGTCTCAGAAACAAATACAGACCTGCCAGCTTGGTCCTTGATACCTTCTAAACCAGAGCAGGCAGGGGAGATCTTATCTCTATCTACAATTACCCGAAAGGAGGCTGCAGCCATGCAGGGGTCAGGCTCTGCTCCCAGGGAACAAGGGACAGGCTGAGAGGAAATGGCCTCAAGTTGTGCCAGGGGAGGTTCAGGCTGGACATCAGGAGGAATTTCTTCTTGGAAAGGGTGGTCAGGCATTGGCAGGGACAGCCCAGGGAGGTGGTGGAGTCCCCACCCCTGGAGGTGTCCAGGGAAGGCCGGGACAGGGCAGTCAGAGCTCTGGGCTGGGTGACAAGGTGGGGATCAGTCACAGGTTGGACTCGATGATCCTGGAGGTTTTTTCCAAGCCAAATGACTCTGTGATTCTGTGACAGCCTGTCAGCACATCTGTAGTGTTTATTTGTCCATCTACAGCATGCACAGCATTACTGGAGCAGTGTGCCAGACCCACAGCGGGGATGGCGGGTGCTGCAGTGACTAAACCACCTCCTCAGGTCCCCCTGCAAGCTGCACTACCCTGTGTTCCCAGGGCACCTTATGGCATCACAGCCATAGAACTGAGAATGCTGGCTCTGGCCTGATGTGACAGCACAAAGTTTACTTTACGGGCATTTTAACGTGGGAAAAACACTCCCTCATAATGAAAAAAAAGCACAGTTCTTCAAATACAGTGCCATGAACAAACCCCTGCATAAAGTGCTCAGTGATTTAGTAATATTTACTTACATTCTGACACTGCATAAAAATGCAAAACTCGAGGATTGAGCCTGTAATAAACTAAGTACTGTCCCTACACGATCAGAAGAGATCTGAGGTACTCTATACCACCTCTCCTCCTCGTGCTCAAACCCACTGCTCCTGGTCTCAAAGGACTGCAGCGTGTAACAGACACACTGGCTAACAAGTGCTTTATTCAAACACCCGAGAAAACCTAAACTTCTCAACTGGAAAAATACAAATAAAATTTATCTACATTATTTACTCGTAGGAAAAGAAATTATGCTGTAGAGGTATGTATTACAGAACTGCTAGCTTTTTCCCCTGCTCCATAAAATTTAAAGCCATGCATTGAAAAGGACAAGCTGGTGGTAAATACAGGGGAAAAAAGAGTTTTTCTGTTTTCCTCTCCCTCACCTGATAAGCCTTTATATGAAGTCCTTTATATGAATTTACTATTGAGTGAAAGTTCTCTTCCCTCAGTGCAGCCAATACATCAGGGGATGTTGTCACAGTGCTGCAGTGTGTCTTGGTGGGTTTTTTCTGGTTTTTATTTTTCTTTTGTTTTACAGAGTGCTGCCATCCTGTAACTTGCCTTGTACAGCACTATTCTTCACACTGCTTCTTACGTATAATCCATTGCAAACACCCAGAGACCAGTTACAGCAAATTAGGCTTGAATTAGTCCATCCCTCAGCTGCCATCAGTGGATGAATAGCTCCAGGATTAAACAGATGCTCGCTCTGACTCAGCACCACAGTTCTTGCAAGAAACAGAAATCCAACTGTTAGTCTGGGAACTAGTTGAATAATATAGGTCTGGGGTTTTTTTTCAGTGTACTTTCCGTGATCAAGAGGAACTAGAGGTCAATATTACATGGCATTCAAAAAACATTAGGATTGCCCTATAAATTACTGATCTGAAAAATGTGGTAGGTGAAATAACTACAGTAATTCTGAGGTGGGGAATACTAGAGGAAATTTTTTTTTCCTATAAGAAAATTTATCTGCATTCTCTGTGAATTCTTCATGATGCTGGAATGTCTTCAATTCAGTCATACAGTTAATTAGAAATGAACCTGTTCAACTGAAATGCTCAGAAAATCAAGAGTATTTCACCCCAATTCTCATTTTCAGAAAATTGCTCTGAAGTGGAAAACTGGAAACACTTTCCTTCAGTACATGATTTAAAACACATGAATGTGACACTTTCTCAAAAAATGTTCCACTGGAAACAAATTGTCATTTTCAGATGGAGAAACATTCCAAAGAAATATTCTCAACCTGTCTGCAGGAAGGGCAGCACTTGCAGTGCACAGCCATAACCGACAAAGAACAGTTACAAAATCTATTTTGGAAGAAAGCTCTCTAAATGAAATTGTTTAACATCTGCAACAATTGGAGGTTGCAGAAAGTGTTCGAACGACTTCTTTTTCCATCAGAAAATAACAATTTTTAAAACACTGCTCATAAGAAAAGACAGGCTTAATGAATTTACAATTTTTTGTTTTTTAAATTTAAAGAGGATTGTTAAAATACTCCATTTTCACATTGCTAATTAAAGGCATTTTGTTTTGGGGCCCAGGATCATGTACAACATTATGTTTATTTAGGATAACCTATTAAAAATTATAGAAAGCAGAAGCAAAATACTTAGAGCTGATCTGATTTCTGTTACTCTTTGGACGCTCAGGTCAAAGCTCTTCATGGGAGGATTTGACTTTTCATCAGAAAAAGAAAGGTCAAAACCTCAAAAATACTCTAAAACCACTTTTTTTTTTTTTTTCACCCAATAGTAGTAAATAAATTACTTTATTGCATCATGAGCAATGGAACCAGCAGAGCTGTGATTCCTATCCATTTGTGGCTGGACTTTCTGGCACCTGAGAAGAGCCACACTCACACTGCAGTCAGTTCTGGGAGCAGGGGGATTTCCAACGTGTCTGTCCTCTACCCAGGCACTGATTTTCTCCAAAACTTACAGGAAATCACCATCTCCAAGCTCATGACCCTTTCCTCAGTGCTGGTTAAAGCCAGTTGTGATGCTGGGAGGGGTTTGGTGGAGAACAGGAAGGCACGGACAGGGCCCCTCAGCCACAGCCTTTTGGGTCAGCGCTGCTCTTTCCAGGACCCTGTCCCTGCAGGTTAAACAACTGGGTGCATCCATATGGATTAGATTCCCAGCGTTCTAACAGTTCCCTTCCAAAGGCTGTGGTATTTCCCAGCAGCCCTACGTCACTCTGGTGTTTCTCTCTCCCCCGGTGCTCACAGTCAATCCGTGCGCTCTTCTCCAGGAGCACTTGTGCTTCTTCTGCAAGTGACTCTCCTTCTTTCTTACTAAAGGGAAGCTTTGAACCCAGCGGATTCCAGCTGCTCTGCCACATCTGGCTGTGAAGCCCCTGCCTGCCCCCTGCCCTGCATGCTGCAAGGTGTCCTGGGCAGCGTTGGACGGGGGAGTTTGCTCCCATCAGTCTCAGCCAAGAGAGCAGAGAAGCAACAAGACTGCACCAAGTGCATAATCAGAGCAATCCCTGGGACTGCTCTAAATGAGATCAAACTGTTGGGGCTGGATCCCAGTCAGTGCAATCCCTGGGGAGCAGACACTGCCATCTGCACGCTCATTTACTGGGCTTTGGAATTATTTAACGTTTGATTTATGGTGGTGAATTGCGTCCTGGCAAACGTTCACTGTGCAAAACTCTCTGTTCCCTCACCCATTAAAAATCAGGGCCTGATCCATGTGAAAGCTTCCTGATGAGTTCACTACGTTTTGGATCAGGCCTCTGGGTCCCAATGGCAGATAATATTCCATTTCTGTCCAATTTTCTTACTCAAATTTAGAAGAAGCTCAAGTGTTTTCCATCAATGTTTTTATGTTTACTTTTGGGAGAATCCTCACAGTGGGTCAGGTTACTGTGATATAGAAAGGATGACCCACTCTGACATATAAATTTTCCAAAGGATCTCAGCCCGAGGCAGACATCTGCCTCCGAGAATTTCAGCCCAGATGGCTGGAGTTTGGCAAAGCTGTAAGGAACTGAAAATAGAGCTCTGTAATGGAAAGTGGTGTAGAACTTTAATAATAGGAGGGTGCTACCAAGTACCACATATGATAAAGCTCCACAACAAAAAACATAAGGGAAGCATTGAGGGAGGATTCTTTCCGTGATGCCTCAGAATATGTGATCTGTCTCTTCTCCTACTTGAAAGGGTATCAGAGTTAGCTCTTATTTTTGCCTGATCCTCCAGAAATTACCATCAAAACCAGGCAGCTCAAACCCAGCCTTTCCCTCTCCTTGTATTAAACAAGGTTTATCCGAGAAGCATAAACCCATCCCAGACAGTCAGAAGAAGTCAGGGCTGCAATAGTTCCTCTCTGCACTGAGGAGCCAGTAGCAGGCTAGAAAAGCTGTGTGGCTGAGATCTAAGCAATTAAATTTTCATTACTTGGTTTGCAGATTAGAAGTCCATCTTGATGTTTCAGTACAGGAACACAGCTTCAGTTCTACAATATCCAGGATACCACAAAGATTCCCTTAGTTGTAACAGGTGAAAACCAGGATTTCACTCAGATTGGTTCTGAAATGTCTGAGCCTGTATTTCTGCTTTCTCTCATCTCTGTCAATTCGCTCCTGACGAGCAGGATGTGAACACAGGAGCTGGAATCTTGCTAAAGCCATTTAAGAAACTTGCTTTCGTTTACACCTGCGTAAATCCTGCATAACTTCACTGGTATAAATGGAAGCACAATTTGGCTTGAGGCATCAGGGCTTTCATTCTTTGTTAGTTTTGTTTTAATTCAGCAACAGATTAAAAATAAAACTAATGACATCATGCTTGTGGCACAGAGTCGACGGATGCACGCTGGACTGCTCCAGAGTAAATGAGATAAGGCTTTGACTTAAGAAAATCCACACAACACCCATTTGCAAACAGCCTGCTGAAAAGCTTTCTGCTATGGAATGACTCCATCCTTTAGGAACTGGGGGCAAACGACCCACAAACACCTTGGTGCCAAAACATGATTTTGTTAACAAAGGGGTTTATTTCAGACATATTCTTGAAACCTCAAAAGCGCAGCATGCTCGTATTGCAACTGACTCATCGTGCACCCATTTTCGGCTTATGTTTTTCTTTTGTTCCCTTTTTTTTTTTTTTTTTATATGCATTTCAGTTATGCCCATCACCCCACTCACAAATTAGGGGTTTAGAATGGAAATTCTTACCAGCCCTTCATGCTGGTGGTGCTTGCAGGCACTGCCACGATAAGTAATTTACTATTTAATGACTCCTGATGTAATCGCAGCAGGAATCAGATTCACCAACATCCATCTCTCCATTGTTACCACTCTTCTCTGAGCCCATCTTTTTAGCTCCCAACTCAAAAATGAGTGTTTAAATTGGTAAAGAGAGAGTTTACCACCACAATCCAACCTCTACATTTGTTTACGTTGGATGACATTTTTGTCCTGGCTCGCATTATTGAGATGGATAAAACTCAGAAGGGCTCTGCTTTACTGCCCTGTTTTCTCTTAGTGTTCCTGCATTTTTTAAATGCTACCAAATGGTTGCTTTTGGCTCTCAGCATTATCACATGTTGTCTATAAGTATGGAAATAGTTATGGTAATATGGACGTAAATCATAACTGTAAATACCACATAAAAAAGACTGCCATATAATTATAGAAATACCTAATAGATTTCTTTTTCAAAGACAACACAGCTGTCCTTTCTAACCTTTCATTTGCAGATTCTTTTCTCTCCTGTTTTTATTTATAGGTTGCCGTGCAGTTTGACATAGCACACCATGATTTTTGTTTCTAATTTTGAAAAGAAAAGGAAAAGAAAGAATACTCATTTCATCATAAAGAAGCATTAGTTTACAATTTTGAAAAGAAACTAACGCCAGCTCTAGAACATCATCTTGGAACCAATCTCTGTCTTAAATACATTTCAAAAGGATCTGTCAATGGCTACATACCACAAAATAAAATTAAACCCTGCCATGGAACTGAAGGAGGGGTCGGCCAAATGGCACACGTCACGTGTTGGGAAAGAAGCCCCATTCTTTCTCTAAACATCTCAGTGGGGTTTTTTTGTGAAAAGAACCGCACTAGGTTATTACATTGGCCACAACAAAATAAGAATTTTATGCCCTACTCAAGGAAAAACAGGTTGAAAAGTGTTGCAGGCAAACTCACACTATGCAACGTGCCATGCCAGTGAGAGGAGTGAGGCCTTGCACAGCGTTGATGTTGCCGAAAAGGGGTTTGGATTTTTCTTGCCTGAGAGCTCCACCACACATTTTACCTGTGTCTTGGAAGCTTTGCAGTGCTTAAAGGCAAAAAAGAGTGGATTTTTTTCTGCGTTCTGCTGGAGTCGCATGGTGCTTCATCCTGCACAGACTGGTTCTCCCCTCGTCCCTGTTGCTTCAGACTCCCAGAAGGAGCCTGTTTGGTCACAGAAGAGGGGCTGCAGGCACTGCTCTCATGCCACATGAATGGAAGGCTGTTATCTTTGCATCTTTGAGACATTTTTGCCTCAAAGCTTCTACCTCTCACCAAGCAACCCCTTCAGAGACCTGCGCCTCTGCCTCTCTGTACAGCAAATGCCACGTTTTAACTGAAATAATAGCAAAGCTCTCCAGGGAATGGAGTTCATCTAAACCATCAGAAATGTGTGCTTCTCTCTCCCTTGCTTTGAAAAAAGAGTAATTATGGCTTTATGCAGAACAACACACAGCTCTCAATGGGTTTGTTACACTCTGACTCCCTTCTGGAGAGACAGCTAAAACAAATGAACTGCAAAATGCTGCTGGGAAAGGTCACTCTGGACCAGAGGTGTGCTCATGGCTTATTGATACAGCTTATTTAAGCAGATAAAATGCTCAAATCCACACTGCATTTTTATCAGTCTGCACTAACTGGCCTTTGTCCAAAAATGTTTCATTTTATCAGATGTGTCACTCTTTTGGGAGGCTGCCATCACTAGACTGGGTGACTGAATGTTAAAATAATTTCTCCAGGGGGAAGAGGTTGATCCCAAAGGTTTTCTACTTCCAAGGGGGGGGATCATTTTTCACCACCAGCTGGAGCCTGGTGTCAGACATGCCCTTGCTTCATTTATTCTCCTCAGAGGTTGAAACTCAGTTTGTCCTTCCTGATTCCAATATTGTTTCACGTTTGGGCACATAGCAGCTACTACACAATGAACTGTTAGGGCAGGAGAGCCCATGAGGCATGGGAAAATAATTTAGGGGAAGCAGTTTGACAGCAGGATGCAGTAGTTTCTATTGTCCCATTAAAACAGAGATATCTGGGAAGCTTAACTTTGTATTCATTATGTGAACATATGCATTTTAGCCTGATGTGCCAAAAAGATGCAAATGCAAAAAGAACCCCAAACAAACCAAAAACCCTGAACTTATGCCACCACAACCCTGAGCAAACCAACACAACAAATATTTGCCCTTTTTCTGCACCACGTCTATTTTCTTAGCAGGGATATGAGACTGAAGCCCTGCAAACATGAAAGAATGATAATTTGTACAAAAAGATTAAATACCCTGGGTTCCCTCGAAGTCTGGCATTTTATTTTACATTTGCAGTTTGGTCTGAGAACAAAAAGGAAGCTGCAATGATTGACTCATCTTATTAAAACATCTTTACGCATTTTTATTCTTTTCTACATGTTTTCCCCACAACAATAAGCAGAGAGAGAGAGAGATTACCAGTTCCCATGCAAAATTTGAAGCACCGAGTTTAATTCTTCAAAAAAAAAGAGCAGCTTGGTCTTGCCCACTAATGGCTTGAGCTTGCACTGAGTTTATTTAGATCATGCCTAAATTAAAGGCAGAACACAAGCAGGTATCTGCAGCAGAGATCAGCCACGGCGGCATTTCCTGCATCTCCTGTAACATTCCTCTTGTACCGAGATGCCTCTGCAGCACTCTAAGTCAGGCTTTGAAATAAAACTGATCAAATCCACAGCACATTGTGCTAAAGCTGGACCAAGGCCAGACACACTAAAAATTTTCTCACCTCTCTTCTTCATAAATATGGAGCAGTCAGGAGACCATGAACTGCTGGTTCCAGAGGTATTTACAATACCAGCAGTATTTCTCACTCAAAGCACTCCAACTACTATCACAGATACTTTTATTGCTAGGTTTTCAATCTGTATAGAGGGTTTCTCTTTATATGCACATTCAAGAAATCTGAAGTCGTGGTATGAATTTGCAGAATATACAGAGGCCAGAAAGCAATTTATCTCTTTTGAAGTGAGTGAGGCAATCTGAATGAAAGCCATTTTCACTTTGAACAGCTGTGTCTGCACAAGGGACCAATCCACTTTAAAAGTTAGCCCAGATAATGTCTTTATCTGTGAGGCTGACTCTCTGACACTGTGCAAGAAAGCTAAAAAATGAAAGAAAATCTGTCCTTTGACAGTGCAGTGTCACATATTTCCGATGTTGCCCTAGCAATGATCATTAAAAATTAGGCAAGAGATTGTATTAGTTTGATTTCAATTTCCGCCTTCTGGCAAGATGCACAGTTCTTGAGAATTATGAGAAGTTCCCTTCCTCTTCCCTCCTCGCCTCACTTCCCCAGAAAAAAGTGAAGAGAGAATTTGCATGACAAATTTGAGCGAGACAAGGATACAAATAGGCAGTGGATATGCCAAATTCAAACGGACTTGTGTCTCAGCCACATCACACCGCCCACCAAAGCCACTGTGGTGCTTGTGCCCACCCAGAGTACCCTGTGGAGGGACACCAGCTTTTAGAGGTAGGTAAGAGCTGACTAAAACATTGTTAGAGAAATAGAGTCTGGGTCGTGAGCAAACGTGTGGTTTTGGTATCACTTGAGTGGAAAAAGCTCTGGAGGATGTTTGGAAGAGGTCTAAGACAACAGAGCCTCGCTGAGCTTTGGCCTTTGGGCACACTTCTAAGTAACTCTAATTAATAACAAAGATGAACATATTCCTGGAGAGAAGACGGTGAGGGAGGGGCAGAAAATGTGCAAAGGTAACTGCACAGAGGGAGAAAAAGCAGTAAACATTAAAGAATTTCTGGATTTGTAACTGAGACGACAACTGTTGCTATTCACAAAGATTCCTGACGCTAACATTTCTGTTTAATTCCCTAATTCCTGTGTGACAAACACCAGCCAGTTCACAGCACTTGTAGACAAGGTATGTGATTTGACTTCAAATGAAAGCAGCTCCTTTTATAATCGAGAACCAAAACTGCATAGCAGGTAAACGGTTAATGCTGAACAACATGCACACGATACTGCATCAACTCCCTCACAAAAATTAGGATATTATTCTTTATTATGGAGCCCTGTAATTCTAAAGTAAATCATGCCAAGATACTATCTTGCAGGTCTCTAGATCAGATATCATTGCTCAGGAAAAAAAAAACCAACAAGCTTTCATGCACTTACCTTATCCTCCAGCCGGATCAGTCTGGCTCCTATACTGTAGTATCCTTTGTCTACCCCTTTTTCTAAAGAAAGAAGAATAAAAATGGGACATTCATTAGGTGGAGAATAAACTCAAACTAAGAATTATATCTATGGTATTTAAAGCAAAAAAAAACCAAACAAACCAAAGAGCTGGTAATAGTAGGGTAGCATAAAATGTATGAATGTAACAAGAAAGAACGAAACAGAAGTGAAAGAGTGTGGCTGAAGAGAAGGGAATTAGTTTGTCAGACTGACAAGATTAAGTTAGTCTGAAGGGCAGCTTGGACCTTGGTAGAGATGGAGTCCGGAGTAACTTGTTTTGTTGTTTAATTATCTCAGTGAACTGCATGTAGTTAGATGGAAAGAGCAGGGTACCTGAGCACACCTCCAATTTTGAATATCACTGGCCTGAGCGAGGTAAAATTGCTGTACATAAACAAATCAGAACAGTTTTCAACTGAGGCTTCAGGTCTAGGAGGCAGCACTGTCCAGGGGTTCAAGGGCTGGAGTGGCAGAGATTGATCCATCTGTCTATAAATCCATCCATCCATCCATCCATCCATCCATCCATCCATCCATCCATCCATCCAGCCAGCCAGCCAGCCATCCATCCAGCCATCTCCTCTCTGCAAAGGAGTGACACTGGGAAAAGCTCTTGCATCCTCATTTTCCCTCCTACTCTTTGTGAGGCCTGGTTAGTAAAGCCCAGTTGCACATTCCACTGCAAACAGTGGGACTGGGAGCCAAGAGTGAAAGCTGTGGAAAACAGGGTCTATCACTTCTGTTCACAGGATCTACTGGTGAGGAATGCCATAGTTTGAGGGTGTTATTGCACAGGGAATGAAGCACAAACCCACAGATATTCTGAGAGATGCTGGGAGACAACATTCACAAGTTAAAACCCAAGGCCCAATACTGAAATAACTTAGAAGCTGATGTCGATGGAAGTTGGACACTTTTTTGTACTAAACTATATTTCCAATGCCAGGATGGAGTAATTACCCCTGGATTTTTTCATACACTGCTCCATGTTTATGGGTGATTAAGGGTAGGTTTTTAAAGCTATCTAAGTCAATTTTGCTTAGGGAATGAGCAAGGCTTGCTGGAAGGTAGGCTGAGATATGAATGTACACTGCATCAGAGCTCACAGGGAGTGCCTGTGTGTGTGCTCCTCCTGCAGGGAACTCACATTCCTGGATTTCTCAGGGAGTGGTATTGCTTTGCCATATTTGCTATTGGGGTATGTTTAGGGATCTCTTTGCAGCAAAGTGCAGCTCAAGGTAACTTGAGCTGCATGCACCACAACCCCTGAGGAAGTCTAACAAAAGCAATGCTGGCAAGAGCACTTTGGGCTTCCCTTCTCCTCCACACATCACCCAGAGCCTTTAAAAAGTCCTGCACCCTTGGCAGCTCTTTGCAGGCTTAGAAAAGAAAAATGTTTCCCCAGAGCACCTGCAGGAGCAAATAAAGTCAGGAAAGAAAAAGTGGGACAGGCAATGAATGACACAGCGTGGCTCAAATGTGTGTGCTGCTCATTGTTCACAACCCCAGAAACTTTGTAAAATATAAGTGGCTGAGGCTCAAGTTTATCTCTGTGTTCATCTCTGCCTAAAATGAAATAATTGGCTCTGCTGTTTACTTTCTAGTCTAGAAATCTGTAGACACATCTTTCAAAGTATTTATCAGAAAAAATCATGACTTCAGGGATTTCTGATTTGGGATGTGGTTTGAACAGCAGTGGGCAGGTAATGTTTTTGTTTAGGTCTAACCCCAAAAAGTCCCCCAAACCTGAAGAAATACTTAAAAAAGCTTTTTCTTTTTTCAATAATAAAAGAATCATTTCCTCACCAGCTCTAATTCCATCCTTCAGATAATCACCAAGACATCCCAAACCTAATTAATAATGTTTCCTATTTTAGTTATTCCTGAAAGTTGTGTGGAACAGAAAAGAAGAAAATAGGAAGCAGATAGGCAGTAAGAAGCTGCATTGTGGCATGTGGCACTCTTATCACGGATGGGGATAATCAGAAGCGGAAGGCATGATGCACATGGAGGGAGTTGTGTCTCATGCACCCCTTTGCTGGCATGCAGCCTGTGTGAGTCACAGAATGCTGTGGTCTTCCCCAACTTCTTATCAGCCTCCACGGGGGACAGCACCCAGCCCTAATTTACAAGATTTCCTTCTAATAAAGACCATCTTTAAAAGCAAACGTGGTGTGTGCACAGCGCACCGAGCCCCGGGGTAGGGAGGGTGGGCACAAGGTCAGGTACAGTTGCCCCAGTGCATTCGATTTCTATCTCATGTTTATGTTTTCTCTCTCGAGTCTTTTCTAGATAGATGATTTTAGACTTCCTACATTATTAGATTATTTGTCTTTACAGAGTTGAAAAAATTGCACGGCCAACTATAAATCTGAAATGTCTAAATTTCTCCAGTCTTCACTTTGTAATCCAAAATAACTTTCTTTGAGTATTGAGTTTTTCCTCTTTGTGCTGGGCTCCAATAAAACAGAGACCAGCTAAGCAATCCTGTAACACTTTTGGGAAAGGCACAGAGGGAAAGGATACATGGCATGATCATGATGAAAGGAAGCACAACTACTTATAACTGGATGAAAATATATATGGAAAAATTTTAACTCAGAAATAAAAAAAAAAATGGAGAAAAGATCTTGTATCACATGGTTGGTATGATGCAAAGCCATTATTTTATATACTTAGATTTGAATCAGAGGAAACACTAGCAAATAAGCAATAGGCATTTTAATTCAGGAGACTGAATAGCTGTTAATATAGATTAATATCATTAATATACATTTATTACTACAGACATTTCTTCCCTGGAAGTCTTTGCCTTCCTGAGTATACATACTATCCTCCTTTCAAAGCAACACAATCCTGTATTCATTTCCTAATATTTTCACAAAGCTGGCCCATCTACTTTCCTAGTGAAGAACAAAAGATGCCTCTTGTTAAAAAAAAAAAAACCAAACAAAAAACCCCAAACATTTTTAGGTTTGCCTCACACCAGTTCAAAAGATGATTACTCTTTCCCCAAATGGAAGCACATGAAATAAATAATATATAGTGATATGAGCAGGAGGAAGAAAGCAAATCAAATGAGGAATGGCACCATAATCTTATCTTTTTCACACAGTTAATGTGCTCCATCTCATCAGAATACACCAAACTTTAAAGAAAATCAATTTTTTCCTTTGGTTAGGAAAAAGTACTTATGAGGAGCTTTAGGACAGTGAATGAATTGCAGAGAGATGGTCTGAAAATGGTAAAAGCTGGAAATTTCTCTTCCTAATAGAGCAGGAGTCCCTCCTTGATTTTTACACAGCTAGAGGGGAGCTAACTCAAAAATATTCAAATTTATCTGAAAGCCATCAGTTTCTTTTGAGCAAAAAATGAGGAATTTGGCCATTGTGACTCCAAGAATATTCCAGATTGCTGAAGACATCTCAAAACCCTTGTAAATGGTATCTCAGAAAGCAGACCAGCCCAGGAGACACCACTGCCTTCTTTTGGCTAACTTGGTGCAAATGCAGCCTTCTGGACCTGTGTTTGCTTCAGCTCTGCCAGAGCTCCATGTAGGGATAACTGTGACAAGCTTATGGCAAGATCTGGATTCTTGAGTTTGCAAACTGTGTGTGCTGCTGAAAAAGAAGGTCAGGATTGCCCCTTTAAACCCATAAAATGGCAAATAACAAAGTTGCCTCAGTCCTGGTGACTTTTGGTTGGAGTCTGTTTTCTTGTCAATCAGAGCCTTCTACACTGGGAGAAGAAATCAAAAAAAGGTAAGGCATGGTCCTGGATCAGGCACTTGTGGTTTCCTTTGGACAGCCTAAAAAGTAAACTGCAAAAATATTTTCATCTCCAGGAGGGGTGGGATAAATCAGTTCCTGCCGAAATATGGCTATCTCTCATTTCAAATATCTTGAAAAAGATAAAAATTAGGCTGAGCATATTTATTACGCTTTAAATGATACAGTGACCCAATTTCTTCTTAACAGATGGGAAGGGAAAAGTATCAGAAAGCTTAGGTGGCACTTAATGGAAAAAAAAAGGCAAACAATTGAACTGTCAAAATTTTGCAAGAAAGCCCTTTTTTTCAGGCATTCCCACCCCTGTCACTCAGAACCAAGAGGTTCAGATAAACTGCTGATAAACATCAGCTTTTTGTGTACTTTTCTGAACCCAAACACTGGATCTTTTGTTTTATCTTGGCGTTATTCTTCACCTTTGCCCCTGAAAAGCTGTAGTAAGTCTCAAAAATTGCATTCTAAAGCAGTTAACTCCACCATGTGTAGTGAAGGTCAGGTATGACACTCTTTTTATTTGTATCATTGTATGTGTCTACTTTGATTCCATATATTTAATTAGTATGTTCTTTGCCTCTACATCAACACTTTCCATTATTAAGGCATATGTTTATCACGACAGGAATCTGTTTCATCTGACAAAACTGCATCCCCTGGAACACTGGGACAGGCTTCCAATGAAACTCAGGCAGAGCCTTCTGAGTATACTCCTAAAGGTGGGGTCCAGGTCCTTGGAAAATAGATTCATTATCTTAATGTTTTTAAATCCACTCCTGCTTGCAGGCGTTTCAAAGAAAGGTAGGAGATGCCAAGAACGAAACAAGCAAAAAGGGAGAACTCCTCCCAGTATCCACGTGTGAGGGTGAAACGATGAGAATTCTTTGTACAAAACGTGGCAGATGTTACAAGTTTAAAGGGGTAATTAGGCACGTTTGTTGAGGACAAACCATCTTGGACACTTAATACACTGAAACCTCGTCAGGGAGCCTCTGATGTGCAAAGGGCTGAAAGCTGACAGGAAGGTTGGAGGCTTTTTTCACACATTTCCCAAAGCACCTTGCTCTTGGCTCCGTCAGAGTCAGGACTGCTCTGCTCCAGCATGGCTTTTATTCTCTTCTCGTAGCCTTATCTTGTTTTAACACAGCTTTTAGTGCTTTTTATCTTGGAGAAACGAACTTGAGAAATAACAATAATTGCTTCCAGTGAATTCAGGTTCTGGGTCTTTTATGACATCATTCACTTTGGAAAGGTAATAATACTATAGACAGGCTGCAATTACTTTATATAATATTATCAAAGTCCACAACAGGGTTTCAATAACAGCCTGATCCAAACCCACTGAGGTCACTGGAAAGAATCCCATTCATTTCAACGGGCTTGGAATCAGACCTTAAGATTCTTTGAATGGGAGTGTAATAAAACAGGGAAAAAAAATAAAAGGAGCTGGAGAGGAAAATTCTTTTCATATTTTTCTCCTTGGCAGTTTAATTTTCTTTGCATTGTCATTTCTTTTTTGCTTGTCATCAGTACAGAAATAACACAGTCTGGGGGAAACACCCATATTGTTAAAAAGGAGGGTTTTAGCAATGCCTAGAAAAGTATTATATTGAAAATCTATGTTCAGTGTAGAATAAGCCATGCATTCGGAGAAAAACTCAGGGATAACCCTTTTTGCAGAGAAGGACAGTGCAAAAGTCTATTTTCACCCCAAACAGACAAATACTGGACCCACTCTTCACTGTTCACCATTTGGTAGATCGTGGGAGTAAAGGCAGCTTTGAAAACACCAGGAGCAATTGCAAACTGACTCTAGGTTTAGTTCTGCAGCCCATTTCTCTGGAACCATTTATCTTATTTTTGGATTTGTGGAGGGCTTAGATAAAATAACTACTAGATCAAATAACTTCTGGTTTTGGTCTTGCAAACCCCTAACTGAGCTCACCAGCTTCTGCATCCCTAACCACCATTCTACCTTTTCCAGTCAGTTCCTTGGTACTTGGGATTCTTTCCAACACTTGCTCAAAGCCACAGGCCCACCTAAGACCCTCCCAGTGGTTTCTATGACCCTTCTGACTCCAGATTTGATGAGACCAAACTTCCTGAACATCTTCAGGTTACTGAACCTCTCAGAACACTATTTCACAATGAGCTTCTAATTATTCATCTCCTCTGAAAAGTGAATCTGTTCAATAAAAAGTGCTTCTGACACCAGTCTTTTTGAGCACAAATTGCAGTTCTAGTTTGGTAATGCTATACTTGAAATAAAATAATACATTCTTGGAGGTAAGGGACGTTTTTCCATGAATTCAGCTTGCACATTGTGGAATGAATTCCCATGCATAAATATTTATAGAAGTATTCAAGCTGACAGATTCTTTTCCTGTGGTCCAAAACCAGCTACAGGCAAAAGGGATTGTACTACTGAGCCTTCTGCAGCAGTCAGATGTGGAAAATGTGTTTTGAATGATATTCCTTGTTCTGATAATATTAACCACTGACAACATGCCATTTTTCAGAGGCTCTGAAATTACTTTGCCACCCTCACTTGTGCTCCAAGTCACTTGGGGATATGGGACTTGAGTTCAGCAAGGAAGAAACCTTTTCAAGGGGAATCAACATATATTTTAATCCCAGCCCAATAGATTTAGAAAGAATATTTTGTGGAAGAATTTCCCTCAGGATATTTCCAACTCATCATGTACTAATACACATTTTAACATTTATTCTTCATTTCCATTTACTCTACTACCACCTGAATGAAAGGTATTTATCTTTATGCAGGCATTCCAGGGCTTATTAACAGGCATTCCAGGGCTTCTAGCATTCATGTGTAATTGGCTGGATTATAAATCCACATTACTTTAACCAAGGGTATTTTCCCAAAGTTATGAAGATAATAATTTTGCATAAAATGCAGTCACTATACCTGGGAGGAAAAGACCTGGCTTTCCCAAGGATTGGTCCAACCTGGGAAGCAAACAGAGAATTACCAGCAGAGCAATTACCAAGCATCTTAAACTCTGTTGCTAAGCACGGGAGCATAATTTACACAAGAGTTTACAGTAGCTCTAAACCCAAACCAAAACAAGCAAAAACATGAGACTAGCATGACTTTCTGCACACACAGTCAGCAGTTTGGCTCTTTAGAGTTTTTCCTCCAAAATCAAACCATATTATTGTTGTTATTTTCGTGAGTACTAATATTTCTCAGACTTTCAAGTTGTAACTAAAACACAGTTCTCCTGTGTCCTATGTAATCTAATAACAAAGACTATACAAACAGAACGACTTCTTAATAACATTTGCAACTATTCCTAGAGCCTCATGCAGGCGGATTTAATATCTATATATGTTGACACAGTAGATTCCATTCAATAGGATTTTTTTTTCATTTCATTTAAGGGCCAGGGGAGTTCATTCTGGTGTCCCTGTCCACAGCATTAATTTGCAAAGAGAAAAGCACTTTGTGCTGAAACAGAAGAGAATTTTGTGGCAAAATATTTCAGCTGCAAACCCCAAACTTGGAGAAAGCGTGTGCATGGAGGAATGTGGGCAGGGAAAAGTTCCAGATAGTGCAGCACAAGCGAAACAGATTTCTCTCAGTTGTGGAGAACCACAGAGTGGAAACAGAAAGGTAAATCATTATTTGAAAAGCTTTCCTTTCCTAAGAAGAGGACAGAAAAGCTTGGATCACACTATAAACTTCACAGCATGCACCTTCATTTCTTTTAATTCCACTTGGAGAAAATGGAGAGGAGAATAAAGGATAATTGTAAACTTGGTCATAAAAAGGGTTAAAAACGGCTCCAAGTTAAATCCTCCAGATATTGTGCTCCCTATTGTGCTTGCAATTTTGGACAATTACTGTTCATTAAGTACACATCTCTCCTAAAGCCAGCTGGCACTGGGGAAATCAGATATTTCATGAGGTAGACAGGGCCTACCTTCTTTGAAGTTCTTTTATGCGAACCATCATGTTGAGGTGTCCTTGGGAGTACTGCTCAATCACGTCCCGGACATCGTACGGCTTCCGAGCTTGCTGGGAAAGGAGGCAGGCAGCATGTTGAAAGGTCAGCATTGGTCAAACTGGATTTTTATTTCAGACAGGCCTTCATTCTGTTTTTTTTTACCTTCCAGAGCTTATTTGCCTGCCATTTTGCAACATTTGTTGTAATGAATAAAAAGTATGCAGCCGTCGTGGGAGTGAGTATTTGTTGTGGAGATGGAGCCAAGTAATTCCCATTACTGTCAGTTAGAGTCATGTCTTCATGTTACTCCATACTGAGCAAAATATTAGCCCTTCCCAGTGTATTTGGGAAACACTAACCCAAGATGGATCATTTATCTGGGACTCTCATGTGCGGCATCTCCTGGCTCATTCCAAAGCCATCTGTTAATCATAACGTCAGGGGACCGAACCCCAGGGATTGGCCCAACTCAGAACACTTGGACCCACAATCAAATGTCTCTGAAGACCAAAGATGTCTGGTGACAGAAATATTGCTGCTTGAGGAACAGGGAGGACAGATGCTCTGCATAAGCCAGGAGACTGCCGCACATGGGTTTTGTTTGTGCTCCTTTGTCTTTAGCCATACCTTCGGGATCAGAAAAAAAGGAGCAATTCGAGTAAAAAAGGACAGATAAAAAATGCAAAAGAGTGAAAAAACTGCCACCTGCCCAGTTTTATTCCCATCCTAATGAGAATCCAGATGCTTCTGCCAAGCTTTGGTTTCTTGCTGCAACTACTGCGGCTGAATTTTGAAACAAGTCTAGAGAATTTGCATAAAGTGATGTGGTTATAAAAAGTGCAGCAGGGTGAAATTTTAGCAAGTAAAATCAATGTGTGACTGAAATCACAAACAAATGTGTGTGTGGAGGTTTAAACAAATCATGGCCTTTTGGAAAGACCAGCATTTTGAGAACCCTTATGGTAAATGTGGGGCAAGATGTCTCCCTTTTTGGCTCTGACTCAAGAAAAGAAGGGGGGGACAAAAAAGCAAAGGTAAACTGCAAATCTAGTAATTGGAAATTACTGAAAACAGCTCATTAGTCATCTTGTTGTCTGTTTGCACTCTGTCACAGCCTCAGCCAGAGCCATTAGCATGCACCACTGCACACATGCATTGAACACCTACAGTATGTGCTGGAGTCATGCTTGGAAGGCAGCCACACGATCCTAGAAATTTCAAATGAAAGCATGGAACTGGAATGGAAACAAATCCTGTGTGAAATGACTGAAGAAGCAAGAGCTCTTAGCGACAAAATGCCTCCCCTGCGCTCAGCACTTACCTGCACCAACACTTTGAGCAGAGTTGTGGCTTTGGAGGTGTGTGTGTGTCTGCATCCGAGTGCATTTGGGAGCAGAGGCTTTGCGGGGGAGGGAGGTTTCAGCTTTCAGCTTATCGTTTGCTTTTTGTTTTTTCCTTTTCCCCCCTTCCCCAGCTCCACATTTTGCAGACGCTGACACATCACTATTTCTGGCCAGAAAAGCAGCCTATTGTCTTCACCCCGAGAAGCAGTGCCAGTATCACTCTTTGGACGGACTAGTGGGGGTGCCTGGAGAGCATTTTGGCTAAATCGTGTGTCCTTTCCTTTGGACACTCTCTTTTTAAACACCACGCATGGCGCAGAGCCTGGATGTGCTGGGGAGTCCTCCCCTCCCCTCTCCCCCATGGGCTACTACGTGCATAATTAATTCTAATCATTCCCCATGAAATTTCTTTTCCCCCTCAAAAGAAGTCTGTTATCCCTTTTACTAAACCATCACCTCTGAATCCTGCAGTTGCAAAATGCTGGACACTGCAATGTGCCTGAGTCCTTGCTGAAGCTGAGTAAAAATATCCCTCCAGCCTTCACCATTTTTCCCTCCTCTTCTTCCATAAAGCTTTAGATCTGGGCATCTTACGTCCTGCCAAACCTCGGCACAATCCCGTGTCATGTTTTTATTAGGAAATGCTAGAACGATACAGCTCAAGCCAGGAGGTAATGGGCTTCCAGGAAAGTGTGGCAAATGCAGAACTTGAACAACTCCTTCAAACTTCATTCTGCTCATAATCCCAAATCCTGGCCATTTGAGCTCAGTACTCCACAGTCAGCATGCAAAACTAAATAATATTACCAGGCTTTGAACTTCCAAAATCTAATTAGCATGGGGAGTCCTATAAACTGTATTTCATGGCCCCAGGAAAGGAAGAAACAAAAGATTATTCCTTCTCCTTTTTTCCTGTCACTGACACACAGAATTCTCTCCATAGATTGATGAAATTCAGTTTTTAAGATTTGGCATGACTGCTACTGGCTGACAGCTCCAGAATATTAGGTCTCTGATGGTTTGAAATATCCTAATTTTTAACCTAACTCATTTATAAACTGATTTTATTTTCCAGAACTGGTGTCTCTATTTTCTTTTTGTTGTTGTTGTTTTTAATTTCCCATAGTGTTTATCTCTCTCATATATTTACAGTATAATCCTGCTCTCCTGTGTTTTGCTGAGTTTAAAAAGCTGACTTCTCCTAGCCCTCTTTCAAAAGGTAGGGTTATCTGAAGATACATGTCTGCATGGGATTAGGAAATATAGAAACTGTCTGCCCTAATTCAGAGTCTTCTGAGTGCTGGGAGTTTATCTCAGACTTCTATCCCTCACATTTAAGTGCTCAGCTCTAATCAAACTTCCCTGAAATGTAAGTTTTTGATTTATTTTTTTAAAACCTCTTCAAAAGGATTACGAAAGGCCATTAACTTGCAGTGGATCCTCTTGGACAAAAAAGCATGAACCTTGAGATGGAAATAACGAGGGCTTTGAAAATCAGTCCAGAAGTTAATTTTTCATTTCCATGGCATTTCCAGCCCATGGACGATGAGAATGATGATGTCAGGATCACATTCCAAACAAGTTTTATCATAGTAAGTCTCACTAAACAGAAAAAATGAAACAGTATTTTCTATTCTGCACATTTAGGTTGAGCACTTTGTAACCTGACTGAGAAAATTAACTGAACACTTCATAAAGACAGCAAATTTCCAGAAGGCAGATGCTCCACAATTTTATAAATATGGCCTATGAGGTCCCTTTTTGGGAAATGCATTTGGAAACGTGGGTCACAACCGTGAAAGCAACTTTGCACACGTAGTACCCATCAGTGAGACCTATAGATCTGTCAGCCACACACAGCCCGGGACTGAACATTCCCTAATTGATCAGATGATTGATAACATTCTTGCTATGATCAGTATTTTTGCAGACACCCTGACAGAGGTGTTTTCACCCCACCACCAGTGTTTCCTTCACTTTCGCTAGTGGGTGGGTAAGTATTGGTCAGTATAGTTACACAAACAGAACCCCTAAAAACAAGTGCAGTAGAAAATGAGAAGTAAAAAATAACAATGCTGACTCCACAAATTCGGGGGTTTGTGTCACACTACACCCATGGATCACTGATAATTTTGACCACAGCATTAAAAAATCCACAAAAGGTGTGAGACCAAGAACCTCAACAATGCCTTTGACTTATGACAACCACATTCACCAAGACAAGTCCACTCTGAGAGCACCTTCAACGTCACGCAAGCTCACGAGCTGCACTTGTGATTAATCCTGCTGCTCACCTGAAATTTTCTTCTGGCCACAAAATACTGCATTCTTCTGATGACTTTCACAGCTGTTCTGTGTGCTTCAGTCAGTCTGCCAAGGAACATAAACACAGACACACATCAGCTGGGGCAGGGGGGCAGGAAGGAGGAAAAATGTCTTAATGGAAGATGTTAACTCCAAACACCAAAATCTACAACTATGTTGTATCTTTACCATGCAAAACTGCAGCGTAGCACGCTGTGTGTGCATGGATGCTTCGTTCTGCTGCTCTGCCTTCCTGCAAAGTGTGGTTCTAAGTATTCGGAACTGATAAGTGAGACAATGAAAGCAGGTGTACAAAGATAATACATGTGGAGGGGATTAGGCAGGATTACTGTCAGTGCACACAACTGGCATCAGTTTGAAGAATGTGAAATGTTTTCAGAACCATGACTGCATTCCTTATTTTGGATTTACTGAGTGTTTGCCCATGAGCTCTATTGCAGAGAAATTAAGTCCTTTAAAAAGTACTTCGAGCTCTCTAGGAAGCAAAGAAAAATTAAAGTGTCACATCCTAAAAACAGGTAAATAAAAATGAACACAACACACCCTCTCAGCACACGTGGGTGTGTGTGTCTGTAATGGTATTCCAACACAGAACTGGACATTTTATAACTCAGCTGTATCACTTCACCCAGAGGATCCTGCATTTACAGACCATTAACTGTGCCACTTGGCTGGCAATTAATGACCACACCTCTTCTTTATGGTGAATTTTGGCAGGGTAGAGAGGAAGCAGCAACATGGTAGTTATAGGAATCAGTATTTTATTTAAGGACTGACTCCTTCCCCATGGACTCCTTTATTCACTCAAAATGAGTGAACTAAAGAAAACAAAATTTTCTTTCCAAGGAAGCTGCATTATTGGGAAATCTGTGTTCTATATGGACATCACCCTTGACATGTGATGATAACCCTAGCAAAGCTTTCCAGCAAGATTCTCAAGTCTCCTGAAAACACAATCTGCTGCCTCTTCCCAGTGTGTCTGGCTGGGGAAAAGGAAGTATTGGCTTGGCCACCTACTTGGGTGCCACAGTTTAGGGACAAAATCTTTAAAAAGTGGAAAGGTTAGAGTGGATTATTTCGAAGTGAAGGAAATAAAGGCTAAACGAGCAGGGACTGTGTTTTAAGAATTAGCATAATTACTCATTTTTTATAATTATTCTTTGGGAAAAATAGTGCTTATCACAGAATCATAGAATATGCTGAGTTGGAAGGGACCCATCAGGATCACTGGGTCCAACTCCTGGCCCTGTACCCCAACAATCCCACCCTGTGCCTGAGAGCTTTTGATTGAGTGAGATACCACAGCCACAGGCTTTTGAAATAAGCTTTCAATAGCTTTTTCTTGCTCTTTCTGCTTCAAGTCCCAGAATAATATTAAATACATGCACAAACAGGTGTCTGTCCCAGCTACATGCTCATATTTCATTTATCTGTGTATATCCATGCACACACCCATGTGAATGCACTCATATTTCATTTATCTGTGTATATCCATGCACACACCCATGTGAATGCACTCGCACATGCAAACACTCAGAAGACAAGGCAGGGTGAGCACGACTGGAGAACCACCTTTGCTGTGCACCATCAGCAGCACTGCTGAGGAGGAACCCTTACTTTTATGTAAGCCCATCAAAGGCATTTCAGACGTGTCACTGACGGGCTACCAGGAGTTCAGCCTGCAGGACCTTTATTGTGGTGAAAGAAAAAGCTCTCAGCTTGACATTCAGGGCCGCAGCTGAGCTCCTGTGGCTGCTGACTAGAACAGAGGTGACAATCTGCTTGCAAAAGGCACAGACTTGATAGAGAAGTCTTTGTCAGCCCCTACAACTATTTTTCTTTTTTAAATAACCAGAAAAGAATTGCAGTTTAAGGTTTAGGGGTTAGCCTACCTCCCTTATTAATATAAAGACTTGTTAAGATAAAGCAGTTAAGATAAAAACTTGAAATCATCCCCTAGAAATAAATGATGTGAAACTTCATATAGTTGAGGGGTTTTTTGTTAGGCTAGTCCATATGAGATGGTTCAGGCACTGTTTAAACAGGCTTAAATAGACAAGCTTAGAGAAGTTGGAGATGGAACCAAACCAAGGCAGTAATTTCATCCTAATTCCCTTCCTTCAGCAGAAATCAGGGCTAGAGAACTTTTTCCTGTGTGTTATCAAGCTAAGGTGTTCGAAACCATGAGACTGAACTCTTGGAACTTGATGTACAGTTGAACAGGCTTCATTTTTAGAGAGAAGAGCCATTTTTTTGTGGGATACAGCTAAGAAGGTCACCCAACTATCCTTCCAAAGCACTTGATATCGTCATGTTCCAGCTGGCAAAACTCACACCAACCTCATTGGGAGCAAATTCTGAAATAGAAGTGACTGTTCAGATTTGATGGTCACTAGTGTTAAACTGAGAGTCAGAAATGTGTGAAACCTGACTTTGATGGAAAAATAGTGTGAAAAGGTGCAAATCCATAGAGTGAGACATGTGGATAAGTCATCTTAATTGCCCCAATAAATCCCCAGGGAGCACAGCAGCTCCAGGTGACAGAGAGCTGCTCCAGATGAGATAAATTCCTGCCCTGTACAGCAAGCAGAGCTATCCTCCTGATGGGGGGGTTGGGGCAATGTCGCCGTGATCCTAAACATTTTTTGAGATTTTAGCTGATTTTCAGAGGTTTCCAGCCACTAATGTCCATAATGGATAATTACAGCTACTATTGACCAGGTTACATGTATCCCTGTATGTATCCCTGATATGTAGCCCAACATACTCACCCTACTAAACCTTGTTTTATCCCAATCCCCCTGGACTAGGCAAAGCTCTTTCAGCCTTGAAGGTGTCAGTCTGTCATGTGCCAGAAACATCCACCGGGAGAGAACCAAATGATGCTCTAGGCCCTGCTTTGGTAGTGCTCAGCAGGAGCACAGCACCACTTGCAGCCAATCTCCTGGATATTTCGGGATATGCAGCTGATGAGACAACAGTCTGAGGGGGGTGCAGTGGACACCACATTTGCACAGTCTTTCCATGTGGCATTTTCTATGGACACGAGAGAGAAAGGGACAGATCTGCACAGAGACTGTGGTTTCTAAGTCCCTCGGGGTTGAGGATTTAACCCCTTTCACAGCCTGGCTCCCAAACAGCAGGACCTGAGCACCCCTAAGCAGGAACAGGGGTGGCTGGGTACCCACACCTCTGTCCCTACAGGGCAGCCAAGCTCTCCTGCCTCTGTGCACCAGAGGGCAGTGGCACACACACCCACACACACACCCACACACACATGCATGGAGATGCTTTCCAGCACTTCAAAAAATGTACTTATTTAAAAAATGTACCCACAAACCTTAAGCTTAAGGTCTAGACCTCATAAGCATGGAGTCCACCACACTGAGGTGGGGTGGGTGGTAAGTATTGGGTGGGTTGTTTTGTCTGTATGCTATGCTCAGAAGAATATAATTAGGGCTTTATTGACACACAACTCCGTGCTTTTCCATCTTTTAACCTAAACAACAGGAAATAAGGTTTTGTCAAAACCCTCCCTTAAAACGCTTGGTAAAGGAGAAGAAAATGACATTTGAACAGAAGTGATCTGGCTTTGGGAAAGTTATGAGCACATAAATTAATGATTGAAGCTTGCAACATCTGTAACTATAATGGATACCATGAAATGTCTACTGAAATAACATATCCTTGGATCCATAAATCGTACTGACATCATCTCTAACTGCGTCTTCAATAGGACCCAAGCCTATTGAAGCAAAGCAGTGTGAGTTCCTTACCTCTCTGCTCAAGGGTTTCTCAGCAGGATGCTCAGTTTTAAAAGGGCTCAAACCTATCCTTAATTACAACCAGTCGATCCTAGTTTGGCTCCTGGGCCATCACTGTGGTAGGGCAGGGAGGAAGGGGAGCGGGTGGTGGTCCTGGATCATGGATGCTCACACAGTCCCCACCCTGGTGGGATGCTCAGAATCACTTGGCAGCTACTCTGGAAGGGCTGGGCAAGGGGACCCCTCTTGGCTGGCTCAGCCTCCCCTCTGCAGGTTCTGGCTGTGCCCGTGTGGGTGCAGAGCCTGGTGGGACAGCTGTGTGCCCAAGTGCCACTGCAGCCTGGCTTTGCTGCTCTGCTCAGGGCTCAGGCAGCACTGACAGGCATCACTTTCAGCTAAAACACTTGGATGTATTTAAGACTGGCTTTTTTTATTATTATTTAACTGCAGGAAGGCAGTAGCTTAAGCCAAAGAAGCCAAACATTTTCTTTTTTGTTGAAAATAATTGAACCAGAGGAGAAAATAGAGATGATGAAATCCAAAGCAATTGTAAAAACTGTCCCACAGGGATGTTTTTATAATCTTTCTTTGATATAGCATTCTGTTTGTTAAAAGCTGGTGTTGGCCAGTTCAGATGTATTCTTTTTCTTCTTCTTCTGTATGGAGCCTGATAACTTCCAGCTTCATGTGCTTTGGAGCAGTCAGGGAATATTTGAAGTGAAAAAGAGATACCTAAATGGACCCTAAAGCCAGGCAGAGTTACAACGAATGCAGGCCGTGCTGAGGCACAGCTCAAGTCTCCAAACAAGCCTCTTATCAGTGGGACGCATTTCAGCCCAGCAGCATTGTTTAATCGTTAGAATTTTCTTCAGTGTAGGGATCAGGGGATGGACTTTGCCCAGGCTGTGCTGCAGGGTGGCTGCAGATAGTGGAACGTGCATTCCAGGCTGGTTTTCCTGACGTTTATTCAGGTGCCACGAATTAGAGGAGCTATTCAGTGTAACATCACGAGCTGTGGAAAATAAAGGCCACTTCAGTAAGGGCAGCTGTAGCTCTCAGTCCCAGTTTGCCAAACTGGTTTGAGGATACACGCTCACAGTGCTTGGGTTACTGCTGAGCTTCATTCCTTTGTCAGGTTTTGACTGCCTAGCAGGAAAACACGTATAGGGTCACACTAACTCTGGTTTAATACCGGTCCCTGGGTGATGTGGTCACTCCTGCCCAGAGTAACATACAGCACCACCTGCTCTCGAGTTGTCCACTTGGCATTAGTTTCTAAGCCAGCACAAACAGGGACTAGATCAGTGATGGCAACTGAAATGTACAGAAGTTACTTGAGAACTCAGCCCTCCATCTGCCTTTTTGTTTTCCCATCACATTTGATTAAGATTATTCGCTTTCCAGCGCTGTTTCTGGGAAGAACACTGATTCCTAGTCCAAACTTTAATTTCTTTCCATGTACAATTATCTCAAATGGGCTGATATTTTATTAGGTAAAATTTAAAGGAAATCTTATTTGCACTGAAAGCAAGGGACAAGAAAGGTGGGAACAGAGAAATCAGAAAGAAGATAAAATTAGAGAGCCTCTCGCAGGCAGATGCAGCAGTTGGTCCATATGAAGTCACACACACAGTGTGGGCCTTCTATTGTTGGAGAAGAGTGGTGGAGAGACATGGTTCTCATCACAAGGGAAAGGAGCTTATGTAATGTGGTTTTAAAACTAAGGAAACAACTAAGGAAAGTTGTGATGTCCAAATTTAAAAAAAAAAAAAAATCACCTTCCCTATAAATGAAAATATTATTGCCTTCAGCTAAGCCAAGCCAGACAAAATGCCTTGAGCCTTTTAAACCACATGAGTTAAGAGAAGGTTGCAGCTTGAGTCTGACATGCAAACACCTGGAACTGTCAGGCAATGATTCTGATTCCAGAGCTCATCCCAAGCCAGGAGCAGCAGAGAAGTACAACATAAATATAACATGAGAGGTTTCCAGTCTTGTAACATTTCATCAAAGCCTTGTAAAGAACAGATACTTCTGGAGCATTTCCACCACTTACACCATGGATATTATATAAGATGCTATTTGCACTGAAACCTGAGGGAACACTTCAGAAAATGCTGGCACAACTTTACTTTTCCCTTTATTCCTAATCACAGCTCCACCTCAAACCCACCTCATCTCTATTCTAACCATATCCTTACCTGAACCTTTTCAAGCCCGTGTTTGGCTCAAAGCTGCAAATAAATTAGGACTGGCTCCTCTCAAAACAGAGCAGCCTGGAGGCCTGTTTGGCTTCACCCCTCTCTGCTGACAGCCTCAGTTTGTGAAGGAAAGCTGCAGACTCTGCACATCCCTCCTCTGCAGGTACAGTCCCAGGTAGGAAAGAGCACAGAAGTGAGAGAGTACAGAGAGTACAGTTTGTGAGGGGCTGCTTTCTGGGATCTGGTTATTTNACCTGCCCCTCTAACCTGACCTTCCCTGAAATGAATGGGAAAGAAAGCAGATTTCCTACAGCAGGGAATTTAGGGGCAGGGAAGGCAGTGCAGGGACAGCTCTGAGGGGAAACTGCCAGAAGAGGAAGAAGTAGGACATCACTTAGAGGGAACAACAGGCCAGACAATATACTGGCAAAGCAAACACCACTGGGAGAAGCAGCAGCACAGGGTGATTTCTTCATGTTATCCAGGAACAGAATAAAGTAAGTAAAAAGCTCCTGAAAATGTTCCGAGGTGGATGTAACCTGCTCACTGAATGGGATTTCATGAAGAAGAAAAGCCCTGAACTTGGAGTTGTTTTTCTCAACCACAGACAGTTGGAGTTTTCAGTTACAAGTTTGTTCTGTAATATTACAAAGTGGGTTTATTGAGAAAGTGGGAGAAAAGCACTGTGTTAGTCCCCTGCTAATTAAAATGCATAATTAAAATGAGTAATTAAGCTTACTACAGAATGCTCTTGTGTCTGGGAGCCCAACTGCCCTTGAACAACAACTCATCTGCTGAACTGTCTCTGAGAACTAAAGTAGCCATTGGATATTGTGGTTACATCTTTCCTCTATTTTTTGTTGGCAGCAAAATAAAAGTCCCTGGTCTCTTTTCTGCCATTTTATTTCTTCCATTCTTTCTGCAAGGTCAGAACAAACAAGATGATGTCATAGGGATGTCTTTTCACTGTGGAAATGAAAACACAGAAAGATTTTCTTTTTCTTTTTTTTTTTTTTATTCCCCTAAGCAAACAGCTTCTAGAAATTGCCACAATAACTTCCTGTGTTAGCGCTGACCATCACTACTGCTGCTCCGAGGATAGGTGAAATGCTCCTGCCTCCGTGCCAGTTCTCATTTGCTTAGAAACTCTCTCAAGCCACAAACCCCTTCTTGGGATGTGGACAGACGCTGGCAGATAATGACACGTTTTTATCCCTCATATTACAACACTCACTGATCCTAGCAGCTAAGTATTTTTTAACTCCTCTCTGCTTAAAACTTGGTCTTCATCAACTCATCTTTTAAAAAACGCCTACAGATCACCTAGCTGGTAAAAGACCCGGCAGAGACAACCATCACCAAGCCCAAACAACTTCCCAGAGATGCCTTTCTGGAATCTGAATAGCCTTCACATCTGTGCAGCACAGGAATGGGACAGCCTTATTCCATAGGTTCTGGTTTGCTCACTTTAAAATAATGCCCCAACCAAAATTAATGAACTTTAAGACTTCATTTTCCTCTTTGCTGTATTCAGCATTTATGGGAACAACGTGGTGTTGTTAATATACACCAATGACTGAGCGCTGTATTTATGCCTCAATGATTTTCTGTCATGAGAATATAATGCCTGGCAAAGACTGATTCCCTGAAATACCAGTTTGTTTGGGGTCATTAATCTTAATTCCTATCTTGCCTGAATAGGAACTGGATAACAGTCAAGTCAGGGAATAGTTCTGAGAATTAAAACTTCAATGGCTTTTGGGCTGCCCAAGGCTTTACATTTCTTTTAAAAAATACGTGATTAATTAATCTTCACCAAGTACTAGGGAGAGTCCCTGTGGAATTAAGGAAAATGCTTCTTGTGGTTTTAAAAAACAAAAACCAGTGGCTTTTGGCAGGATCTTTCCTTAGTAGTTCTTGTGATTTAGTAGTTGCAGCAGGGGCTATGGAAACATAACTCCTGGGTTCTTGAACTGATTGATTTAACTGGCCTCTGTGTTTCTGGGTGATCTTGTTCAAGTTCTTTTACCTGGCTGTGCTCTAGTTTATATGTCTGTAAAATAGGTGTAAAACCTGTCTAAGCCATGGAGGTGTCACAGGGATTTTAAGGCAATTAGCAGACCCAAATGAAGTCGTATTTTATTTATAGAATGACTCAGCAGAAGAAGAAGAAAGGAGTCGTGACAATATGTTTATCCCTTAATGGTGATAAGAAGCAAGGGATACTGCCCTGCAGGCTTGGGATTAACTGCCGTGTCACTGACCCCTGAGCAGAGGCTGTTTTCCAAAGCATTCTCCCCTCTCCACCTTCCCTGCTCCTCCTCTCCTGAGCACCTGAGCAGTCTGTGTAGGAATTAGTCCCCTGTTTGCCAGATACTCAGCAATGCAAGACACCCACAGCATCTGAAGCCAAACAGGACCATGAAATCATAAATGTGACCTGCTCAACAGTGCAGGGGATTGCATTTCACACAGCTGCCCTTGCCCTGAGCCAAAAACCTTGTGTAGGACTAAAGTAACTTTCCAGAAAGGCATCTGGCCTTGATAGAAAGACCTTTATATACTCTTAAAAAGTGCCTTATTTTTTATTTAAATTTGTCAGTATTCAGCTTCTAGGCTCCTCTCTCCAACTGGAGTAGCAGAGCAATTTTAGCCTTTTCCAGCCCTGTCTTTATTCCAGGGACCTTCAGAGGTGCCAGATGCACTGCCCATGGCCTGGCAGGGAGACCAGGCTCTGGTGTTGGGAAGGGAGAGTACAGTGCTGCTCTCTGTGGAATTGCAGGGGGAGACTGAAATCCTACAACCTTTTTTTTTTCCATTATTTTTCTGCCTGTGGTTTAAATCACGCTACCAGTAATTACAGAGTTCATAATGGAAATGCTTAGACTGGCTAGAAGGGAGAATGAATGGGAAGGTCTGTGTGTGGAAGTGTTAGAAAGGAGCACAAAAAGCCCTGTGAGGATGGCAGGTGCTAGACCGCGAATATGAACAGCTTTTGGAAATATCCAGTTCAGGAACACAAAGGAACAGGTTCACTCAGGAACTGCAAAAGGTTACTAAGAGGTGATGGTGGGACAATACAGAACAGGGCTGGAGTCTTAAGGCACTCTGGTAAGGAGACAGAGTAGAGGAAATAAATCCTAATCGTTCCCAGAGGTGACAGAGCACAGGGGAAATAAAAGATCCTGGTCACTGTCAGCTCCCAAAGGCAAAAACATGTTTGGTGGCACCTGGCACACTGAGGAGATCCCAGCATGAAGACTCAGTAGAGCTTTACATGGCCCTCCATACAATGGCAAGAAATCCTGAGCATCCTACCGGGATGCAGACGTATTTGTGAGTACCTGGTTATGGGATGTGAATCACGGAAACTTGCCATCTTCAGACAAAATGACTTTGCCCCCCACTAATGTTTGGTACCGAGCCTTGGGACACAACAACCAGTTTATACCAGCAGAAGAGACCCTTGAAAACTGGTTCTCAAACTGATCTCTACTTTATCACCTGCAAATTCACCTTTTAAAGGTCTTCTCACACCCACAGATATTCTCACAAGGTCCTTGCAAACTTCCATCACAACCCATTTTGAGCTCCAATGCCAGTTGCTACGAACCCACGTGCCAAGAAAGGATGTTGCTTTGCCACTGGAGGAGCTGCCATTTCAAAACCAGACCAAAAAAAATCATGTATCTTTCGAAAAAAACCCAAAAAAATTAATGTGCATGAACTATTTTGCAGACAACAGTGATCGTACTCATAGAACCTCGCAGGGAACTTTACGTGATCACAGACACGTATTAGTTTTCCACCCTGTATTTCATGTAAGAACATGCATAAAAATCCTGCAGGTCTCACTTGCCTAATACTGGAAATATGCAGTGCTTATCAATAGTTTACCATAGAAATAAATATCTTGCTAAGAGTTGCAAGCATCACTTGTGAAAATAATCACTGAAACCAGAAGTTTTGCTGAGCTACTTATTTCAGGAGATTTCAGTTGCTCATTGAGAAACTACTTTCTGTTCAAAGGTTGTGCATTTTTTCTGTACTTTCAGGGAAAGATGCTATCTCTTGGCGTTTTTTATTTTTCTGGCAGACCTTTAGCTCAGCCAGTGGAGGAACAGAAGGAAAGTGTTCATATACCAATTACTTGTGACTTGTTATTAAAGAACAGGAAAAATTCTGTTTTCAATGTAAGTGAGGAAATCTGTGCCTTTATTGTCTGGGGAGTTCTGATTTTCCTGTCTTTGTTTCCATCCTAACACAAAGGAAAAACACTTTAAAAGTCATTACGAAACAAAAGACTCTGAAAGCATTTGAGCCTGAAATGATAATATGCTTCGATTCTCCCCCCCCCTTTTAAATACACTTTTGATTCCAAAAAAGAAATATTATATCCTCTTATAAAGTGAATACATTTTGTCTGGTTTATGCCCTTTCTCCTCCCTGTAACTGGGACTCGTCCCTGCAAACATACCCTACACTGCATCATCTGGTGTAGAATGAAGACCACATGTCTCAGAGAAGATGTAAACTGGTTTACAGGATACTTTTAAAGAATGGCATATCCATGCTATGAATCCCACAAAACACCAAATCATCCTGGGAAGACTCAGTTCAAATATTGGAACAGACTTTGACAATTTTCCACTAATAACAGTGTTCTGAATTCTGCCTGCACGGAGTGAGTTTTGTTTTCACTCCCTCTGTTACAAAATTAAATTAATAAAACTTCCACCGCCTGTCAAGGTTTTCTCATGGAAAAACTCCATTTTAAAGGGGTTTCCTCCCCACTTTGAAAGATCACCAGCTCTTTGTTCACTGAAAGTTACTAGCAAATGAATATCTGATAGAAGCAAAAGATAGCCGTTTACTATTGAGTGCACATGAGGTGATCTAATTAACAGGATAATGGCTGTTAGTGCTTCAAAGTCTCAACCTTTTGGGTTTTGATTTTTTTGTGTGTGTTTTGTTTGGGTTTTTTTAATTGGGCCTTGAGGATGCCAGTACTGCAATCAAAAGTGTTTCTAAATAATTATGCACTCATTTAGGTGGCTAACCACCTGAATTGCTGTAATTAGAACACTTGATACAAGCAATTAATTATGTTAGCGCTGCTGAAGGCTGTTTTTAAGATCTAGATACAGAAATATGTTCAAACAAAGAAAACCCCCAAAACAGGGGGATCTTTATTTAATTTGACACATGCCCACTGATTGTTCTCTGACAACAATCTGAGAACTCCTCTTGGAAGCCCTGTGTAAGAATGAAATAAAAACTGGGAATGATGCTACCAAGACTCCCACTGAAATGGAATTATTTTCTCTTATCCAAGGAACAGACACACAGACGTTGCCTCAAATCAGCTTTATCTTCTCCTTGAGCAATTGGCTTTATTCTGGACCTGAAGGAACGTACTGCAGAGATGAGGCAGCAGCTCAAGTATTCGCATACTCAAACCCAAAATTTCAGTGCTCCAAAAAGTGAAATAGGTCATGACCATCCGAAGCTGAAATAAGAACATGCTTCTTCTCCTCTAATTTGATTCCATTACACAGAAGTTTCCCAGCATTCTGCTGTCCTCCAGCAAGTCCTCACAGCACTGAGCTGGCTTGATAATGAATTACAGGTGTAGTTTTCTAAAAGTTCACAAACCTATAAACTTCAACCCCATTCCAAAGGAGCTTGACACAATTTATCTTTTTGCTTGGCTATTATGCAAAAAGAAACTATGCAAAATCTCAGGTTTGGCATGGATTCGAAACAAAACCACTTGAAAGGCTGCTATTTAAAGTGAATTTTCTTTGACAATTTCAGTTTGCCCAAACCTGAAACTCAAAGCAAACCTCAGGGCAGAAGTGCAAAGCAGAACAGATAGAAATCAACAGACGTTTACACAACACTCCATGAATCAAAGGTACCTAACTTCACATGACATCAAGCAGAGGCTGACAAACCAGGAATCAGACAGGAACATTTTTGAACATGATCTACTTCACATTTAACAAAATAATTTATCTCTCCTATTACCAGTCTTCTCAGCCACGAAGCCTCATAATCTCAAGTTTTAAAGTCTTCTCCTAATCTTAAAATTCCTGTTATCATTACTCCAATCTTTCTCAAATTTTCAAGCCTCATGCTGTGAGAATTGCAGGGGGAATAAAGCCATTTTATTCTACCCAAAGGCATCTTTAAACGTGTTCTCTGTAGAATAATCTCCTATGTCTGATGAACTGGTAAACCGGTTGAGTGTGAGTGATAGCTGATAATTTCCCTGAATTATAAAGTGTCACAAGTGCAACCAAGATTATTGATAACGGACACTTACGGACTGTGGAGACTCTTGAAAATGCACAGGAAGTTTTAAAAACTACATCATCCCAGTGTGTTGCTTTTCAGGTACCTCAGGTTACGTTTTGAAAACGCAGTTTCCATTCCTGGCAGCCATAAAGTTAAACCCTGAAAGTGTTTACACGCCTCTCCTACACCTTCCAAAATAGCTCTTTAATGGCAGTACCTAGGGAATGGGGAATTAGTTAACTTTCCAAATGACTGAGGAAAAATACCTGCATAGGCCAAGATCTGTTCAGAATTAATGAAGGGCTTAATTCTGCAAACCCACATCCAAGTAATTCTGTGCTTGAGTTATTTCCCTGACCACAGAGGCTGTGGACAGGTACCAAATTATACTGAAAATTAAAGTTCACAACATGGCAGCCTGATTATGCAATTGAAAGTGGTGTTGAGGGAGTGTTCTTCAGTTATTTATCCTCACGATGTTGGCATGATTTTATTACGTATTTTCACAATGTTCACAAGAAAACTGGGCATTTTGGAGACAGAAACATATATGTATAAAACTCCACATTTAATACACTTCCACGAGTTAAGCTCTTTGGTAGCTTCCAGAAAATAATTAAACATGCATTTAAGTACAGGCAAAGTTCTAGGTTGTGAGCATAAATATGGATAAATACAAATCTGATTTATTAGTTCAAAATAATCTCTCAAAAGTGATTTAGCCATAGTTTTAATAGCATGAAAATGACTAATTTAAGGTCAGGAGTAATTTAGTTTTGACTGACTTGGCAATCCTTTGTTCTCTGGGTCATGTAAGTGTTGAGTAAATTATAAACCTGTAATTCTATCCTGAGGTCAAGGGACTTCAGAATTGATTTGATATATTGGTCTCCTGGAAAGTTCTTCCAAGGCCATACCCCCTAAACTGTGCTTATGAGTTGACTGCATTAATAACTGATAGAGTCATATAATATTAGCAGAGGTGAAATTAACCCTTAAAAAGAAGAGTATGTTCAAATGGGGGATTTTTGATTGAGAGACAGGAAAATCAGATATGTCTGTGAGAAGTCAAGTTTCTACAGAGTAGTGAAAAAAACCCAAAACAAACATGATTGACAAAAGGTGTAGATGTTTGACTTCAGGAACAAAATCAGACCGACTGATCTCATGAACATTACCTGGGAAAATCCTGCATTTGTGAAGCAAAACTATTACATTTATATCTTATTAGGGGCAAAAAATAAATAAGCCATCACCTACTCTGACAGATTATGTCAGAAGCATAAATACATTTAAAAAAATAATATCTCTATCCCGTAACACTTGCCAGTGAAAATCTGAGATGGGATGTACAGTGAGATGTCTTCCATTCAAGAATTAACCGTGCATTATAGCAGCATTTATTAATTTTGAACCTTTTAATGTTTCCAAATGAAAGCCATTGCACTGCTAAAGAAATACACTGTAAAGCCCAGACAAAGAACCTGGACTATTCTTTCATCACCAGGCAAACATTAAAGTTAATGGTCCTCAAAGTGTTTAGGGTTATTTCTTTTGCCCAACGTCACAGTCCTGAACTTATTAGTAAGATCTGTATTCAGATTACTCTGTTCAGTTCTGATTTAAAAGCAACTCAACAGTAATCACAATCTGAAATCTTGAAATCCTCAAGAATGACTTGGTGTTAACCTTGAGCACTGCTGTGAAAGATCAGAATTAGGTTCCCCCCACCTCCAAGCCTGTAGATTTCATGTGAATTTGAATATCTCGTGGTAACTATGAATGTTTCTCCTGGACAGTCCTTGACTAACTCCTTCCACTGCTTTCAAATTCCTAGCATAAGCACTAACTTAAGTTTTACTGTATAAAAATCCAACAGTTGGTTAGATTAATGATCAATAAACACACATCCAGGTTAAAGACATAACAGCATCAGAATTAAAATTGCTCAGGCTCTTCCCACAATGGGTTACAGTGTTTGACCTGGTCACACAGTAAGAACCACTTTGAAAAGAGGCATTATATCTCTGGCACTACTTCAGGCCCTTCCCAGGTCCTGTCCCTGGTCCCAGAGAGCAGAGCTCAGTGCCTGCCCCTCCTCTTCCCCTCAGGAGAAGCTGTAACTGCGATGTCTCCCCTCAGTCTCCTCCAGCTGAACAGACCAAGTGCCCTCAGCTGCTCCTCACAAGCTTCCCCTACAGGCCCTTCACCACCTCTGTGCCCTCCTCTGGACACTCTCTAATAGTTTAATGTTTTTCCAGTATTGTGGCACCCAAAACTTCACACAGTATCTGAGGTGAGGCCACCCCAGAGCAGAGCAATCCCCTCCCTGGCCTGGCCAGGGATGCTGTCCCTGATGCCCCAGGACAGGGATGTCCCTCCTGGCTCCAGGGCACTGCTGCCTCATGTCCAACTGGCCATCGACCAGGACCCCCAGGCCCCTTTCCCTGGCCCTGCTTTCCAGCCTTTCATTGCCAGTCTGTCCGTGCATCCAGGGGTGCCCCATCCCAGGTGCAGAATCCGGCACTGTCCCTTGTTGAACTTCACGTGGTTGGTGATTGCCCAGCCCCATCATTTGCCGAGGTCTCTCTGCAGGGCCTCCCTGGCATCGAGGGAGTTGACAGCTCCTCCCACTTTAGTGTGGTCAGAAAACTGATTTAGTGTTCCTTAGGGTGCTGTGTCCAGGTCAATAATGAGGATGTTGATGAGCACAAGGCTGATGATGGAGCCCTGCAGAAACCAACTGGTGACCAGTGCCAGCCTGGTGCCAGCCCATTCACTGTCACCCTTTGTGCCCGACCTGTGAGCCAGTTGCTCACCCATCATGTAACATGGTTATCCAGCTGTGGGCTGGACAGTTTTTCTGGAAGAATCCTGTGAGAAACAGCATCAAAAGCTCTGCTGAAGCCCAAAAAGATTCATCTCCTGGCTTTCCTGGATCAGCCAGATGGGTTACCCTGTCACAGAAGAAAATCAGGTTTGACAAGCAGAATTTTGCCTCATGAAGCCATGCTGGCTGTGACCAATGGCTGTGTTGTCCTCCAGGTGTTTTTCAATACCTCCCGGAATAATCTCTTCCATGATTTTCCCGGGCACTGAAGTGAGACTGATGCAGCTCTGTGAACTGGCTCAGAGCTGTATCACAGGATGAGGGGCAGAGCAGGGAGGGGAGGGATGTGCAGCTGGAGCAGGACCTGCCCATCAGTCATGGAGAGCTCTGTGTTAGCTCAGCCTCAGCCTGACTTGCTCCTTCAGCTCAGTGACTCCACATGCTACAACAGGCATCTGACAGCTTGTGAAAAAACAGGTGAAGCCTGGCAGGTTTGAGAACCAAGTGCTCTAACTGCATCTGGCACGGGAGGAGGGCAAATCAGCAGTGAAAACAGCCCGTGATGATTGGAGAACGAGGGCACTTGAATTGGCTGGCTGTGAGCTCGCTTACATATGTATTATTTACATCATATGCAAGGTAGAACTCATCTCCTTATGCTGAGCTCAGGGCACTGGCACATTCCTTGCTGAGGGTCGGAGGGAGTTTAGCTCAGGTTTAGGCTTTAACAACCCCAGTAGAAGGTGAGAGCTTGAAGCAAGGACTCAAATCTGGGCTTAACTTACATTACAAACTTCCCCCCAAATACTCTGTGAGGAGCAACCTCTGACTGTTCACTGTGAAAAGCAATAAATTTGAACGGATGATGTGTGGGACAGAAGATTTAGTGACTAAAGGCTATCCTCTGAAACACACAGAGTTCCTATAGCTGCTGTTTTGTTTTCTAATCTCCATCAAAAGCATCTTCTTATTCTATATTTGAGTTTCTTGGTGTACCAGGACCACAAAATAAAATTTCAGTTTGCTTACATTTATCAGCTGTATTTTAAATGAAAGCTATTTTCTGGGAGATACTGAAAGAAACTTCCCTCCTCCCTCATTTTAGATAATACATACTGTATGGAGAGTATATGCTGTATTGTATATTTTCTATAAAAACATTACATTTTAAACTTCCTTGGGACCGTGTATATAAACATTTGTACATGAAATTATAAGATAGGCTTTGAAATTTATGCCATAAATTTCTGTTAATGTTCTAAAAATATTTGTTCAGGCTAATGAAATTGCAGTAAAATATTTTACTACAGATCAGTCAAAGGTTCTCAAAACTTTATCTTCCTAAAAAACAGTCTTTCAAGCTATAAAACAGAGCTCCATTTTAGATATCAAAAAGGCAAATTTAACCAGCTTGACTTGATTAATACCTAGCAGTTTAACATTTTTGAAAACACTGAGATCAAGGGTGAAATAAAGTCAAGTTGTAAGCATTTTCTCTTATTACATATATGTTTTAATTTTGTTTTCTAGAAACTTATACTGTTAGAGGCAAATGGCAGTGGATGGGGGATTATGTGCATATTTCCTATTGCAATTAGCACTAATGAGAGCAGGATGTGTTGCCCAGCACACAAAGCTCCAAGTATGCAAGTTGTTAATGAATCCGACTCCTCACAAGCCAGAAGGTTAATGCTGCATTCAGAAGGATGTCTGGTCCCAGGTACATTTCCGAACACGCTCCTTGGGGATGTCCCAACACCTCAGTCAGGAGCTCAGCCCCACCTGGAGACTCCCAATGGATTTACCACCCACAGTGGAAGCTCCTGGGCAGTGAGGGGGAGCCCTGTTCTGCACCACCATTTCTGCTCACACAAAAGTCCCTTTAATGGCAGCAGCTTTCCCTCAGGAAGGTTCCAAGCAGCCCCCAAATCACAGGCACAGCATCAACAGTTTTCCTGCGTGTCTTCATGGAAAGCTGATTCCCCTTCTCTAAATCCCCACCTAAAGACCACGGTCAGGTGAGCTGGAGTCCCCAGGAGCTCGCAGCTTTCCCACAGGCTCAGCACAGCTGCAGACACTTCTGAGCCCACCTCACACCTCACCCCAGCGTTCTGGCCAACCCCAGCTCCTGTGGGAGGAGGCTCCTCACCGTGCTCTGCAGCCCCTGCTCCCCACCCTGCTCATGCTGCCTGGCCCCGACCACCTGCAAATGCCAGCTGCCAAAGCTTGTTCCCTGCCCTGCCTTCTCTGCAGGAGTCCCACCCCTCTGGATGCCAGCATCCCTCAGGGTGCCAGCATCCCTCAGGGTGCCTGTGCTGCACACATGGAGCAGCTGCCCGGTGCCGAGGGAACAGCACAGAGAGATTCACGGGCTGTGGGCATTGACTCAGGTTTAGGAATTTACACCAGCAATTCACTAATCCCCATGAATCTTTTAGATGTGCCCAAATACTTCTTCCCCTTGCAGCATTAGTGTGTTGCCCAGCAGATGGAAATAGTTTTTCTTCCTCCCATTCACATGTCCAGCAGCAAGCAACCACTCCTTGGGCTTGTGTCAATTTTACAATTTTTTTTTTAAGGGGGGAAGGGCATATTTTTGTTCTTCTTTTCAGATTTAATGCAATTTTCTAGTACAATTCTCTTGTAGTTCATGTCCTGCCTCTAAACACAGCAATCTTATGGTCATCTCAGATGCTGTTCAAAACAAAAGAATCAAGAACACCAGTAGTCACACCCAGGTCTCTAAAACCAGATCTCCACGTAAAGTTTGCTGTTTTCCATTGCAATGGATTCTGGTAAGACAGGAAAAAGGAGGAATTTGTTATATACCAGTATGTGTCTGTATCTCCTTTGGTGTTGGCCCACAGAACAGTTTTACAACTAAAATTTTGAATCAAGGGTAGAATGTCACTGTGTCATTACTGCTAAGGTATATTTTTGGTTTTTGAACAGCAGCAAAAGCATTCCAGAAATAAAAACTGTTGATAAAATTTTAAAATATAATGTCATGGTTGCAGCATCAACCAAGAAAGTTGAGGAAATGCCATATGTTAGGTTCCTTCACAAACTCAGTTGAAGCCTTTATGCATTAGCATTATATTAGGATTGCTGGAGTCTTCAAAATGAGTAAAAATATATTCAGATATTATCTTCTGCACTATGTTCAGCAGAGAATGGAGAAAGTTTGCATTACAATGTATTCATTACTACAGTCTCCTTTACCTGACTTATCTTGACTTTTGCAACAAAGTTCAGGTGACTGCAGTTTTTACGTGGATTTTTTGTTTTGTTTGGTTTGGGGTTTTTTTTTGTGTAAAGAAAATACCATGCAGTAAAAATAGCACCCCAGTAGGGAACCTTCAGTTCTTGCATTCATTTAAAATCTGGGTCACTGCACAAACACTAAAATAATCCTAAACCAAACAGACAGCCCATGCTTACAGCTGAGGAAAGGTGGTGGGGAAATTAAGTGCCTGGGTTGAACTAACAAAGGTGAGAGACTGAAACACCTGAAGATGGCCTGGCCACGTAATTCAGCCACAAGCCAGCTTCAGCTGTGAAGGAAAAACCGAAGCCACCACAGGTGTGCCTTTCTTCACACATGACAGCACACTGCAGAGTCAGCAACACGGAAGCTGAAAACTTTGTTTGTCAAAGGCCTGAACTAACGTGCACACGAGCGATTCCATGCAAGAGGAATCTGTACCAAACTGGAAGCTAGGCTAGGCTTAGATGTCTGTGCAGCTTTCCCAGTGTTCTTGGCTACTGTGTGCTCCTCAGAGGCCTTACTTCTGTCCAAGAAGCTGATTGCAAACTCAGTGAAGAACTAAAGAAGTCGCAATGAACAAATGACACAATGTCCCACCATATAAAAACACCAAAAGCATTGAAGAAAAAACTTTGTACAAAAGATTTCTATTCATCTAACATAACTGTAGGTGGTTTTTTTACACCCGGATAATCAGAAAGCTCAAATCAATGTTCACAGAGAAACTTAATTTCAGTTTTTTGGGTTTTTTTTTTTAACATACTTGTGCTCATACCTTGCGAACCTAAGCCATGGTGCCTAACAGGGTGGCTTTGTGTCAGAAATTGACAGTACAAACTTTTAACAGAGACATTAACTCAGATCCACCCCAGCAGATCAGGATGGGAGATAGACACAAAAGCGACAAGTTTAATGAAAAAATGCAACAAAACAACAAAACCCTACTGCTGAAACTTCTGACTTTTGTGCCTTTGACTTCATGACCATAAGGCTTCACTAAAAGAGTGTTTGCATTGAATATACTTTCTTTGCATTCTTTTTGGAGATGGATTCACATGAGAGTTGCATCTTTGTTTCCTGGGATTCCATCTGCTCCCACTGCTTGTTGCTTGCCTGAAGCCACAACCCTCTGTGTGAGCCTTCCACAAATGGCTCTTGGGGACACAATTCAGGGCTTCAGGTGAGGAACAGTTACAAGAGTAAGATTAACTCTTCAGATGAAAAGGTCTCCTTTTCATTCAGACTTCTTTGATAACAAAGAATGAGAGAGAGTGGGAAAAAAGAGAACAGAATACATAGCAGTGACAGAAGCGTTCCCTAAAGAAAATGCTGCTCTGAACGTTTTCTTTAGAAAAGTTCCTGCCTACATAGGAAGGGTCCTGGGTTGACAGAATGGGTAACATGAACTCCCTCAGAATTAGATGATGTTCTGCCAAAGCTATAAAAATAGTGTGAGAATGAAGTGACTTAGTCACCACTAAAATCACAACCGTACACTCATCCAGGCTGGAAGTGCAGTTCAATCCCTTGTTAGCTCAGGGCTGATGTCAAAGTTAGGTCAGGTTGCTCAGGTTCTGAGAATCTTTGGTACAGAATCTCCAGTTATGAGGTAATAATAACCCCAGAGGCCCATCAGGCTGGCAAGATGTATTCCAATATCACATAAAGGAACCAGGAGCAGCTTTGTGGCATGAAAATCACCAGCACACTACACAGAAATACAAGTAAGCACAACACTACAACTGCACGTGTTTAAGAAAATTTCAGTCACCACATCAGAGGTTTATGGAAAGGATTTTGGAAGGGCAGCAGAAAGACAAGCTTCCTTCCCAAAAACTACTAACGCACTGTTGTGTGTGACCTCAGGCGAAATCACTTCAGAGCTCCATCCTTCTGCTTCCCTCCCCACTGGGTCTATTTAGACTGGGAGTGCTTTAGGGACAGGGACTGTCTCCCCCTGTCTATTTACACAGCGTCTCGCACAGCCAGCCCCTGATCCTGCACGGGACCTACACATGCTATTGCATTACTGAAAAATAACAACAGTGACAGGGAAGATGTAACCAAATTAGGCAAATGTGAGAGGGATTAAATTTCCTCGTGAGAAGCTTTGCTGGGTTTTTTGTTGAAGAGTTTATTATGACAGCAGATTTTAGTGCACAGCTAGAGCAGGCAAAACCAGCAGTGAAAATGCGTGTAGGGGAAGAGCAGCACAAGCTGAAGGCTAAAGATCAGCTTTGGGTCTGTTAATGGAACCTAGAGTTAACCTGTTAGAGCTGATTTTTGTTGCATGTGGTATAGCACGTTTTCATTTCCTTATTTTCAAAATGGGAAGAAGTTTAAATGATTTTAGAGACAGAAAACAGATTAACGGTGACTGTGCTTGTTAGTGAAATCTCACCCAGTTGTCCCTCATAATGATACCAATAACTTGTTTTATATTCTTATCTTTCCAAGTTTCAATGAGGTATCTGTAATGACTTTTCAGTATTATGCTGAATTTGTTTTCAAATTCATTTCAATCCTGTGTGAACTACCCATTTCTGAAGTCCATGAGAATATTATGTAGACTCCAGCAGATTTTTTAGCTCCTTCCAAGAAATGCCTCTAAGAAGAAGTAAGAATATACTGATGCCTGATGAATCATTCATTTATTTTTGCATGTCAAGGAAAAAAGCAGTCTCAGGAGGAGGTAGCAGATAGTAAGCAAATAGATTAAGCAGCCTTGTTAGAAATATTTTTACTTTCCTCCTAAAATACACTTTAGGATGATATGACTTCATATACAAACAAATATCACTTGAAATGAGAGATGAAGAATTATTTCTTTGTTATTTCTCTATGATGAACATTTTTGGAAACACCTGATACCTGAGGCAGTCTACTCCATTTCAAAGGCAAGTATTTTGCTCTTTAGGAGTAACCTCTGCTAATGGATGCAAACCTAGCAAGGCAGCAAAATCACTTTCATCTCCCTTTCAAGATGTTTTTGGAATTTATCCATTGCCAGGGAATGAGTTTCTTCTCCTGGAAAGCACTGAACCCTTGTATTAATTATACCCCTCGATCAACAGAGTTAAATCTTAACATTTTAGACATACAATATTATTTGTATCAATACAGAAGTGCCTTCACCATCTAAATATTCCAAAGATTTCTAGGTCCTTTTCTATTCCAGAAATAGAAGTGAAAATATTCCAGTCCCAAGCATGTGTCACTTCAATCTCAATGTAAGTTTTATAAGCAAGAAAGTGTGCAGAAACTGCACAATTACGGTGCATACAATCAAAAAATCCATACTGTACATTGTGTCAAGAGTTACCAAAATGGTTTTTGATTTTTGTGCCATGAAGTGGATGTCAGTGGATGTTTTAAATGCTGGGTATCTGTAGTTTTTAATAGTATTAGATGATCTACCCACGGAGATAGTCCTGCATAACTTCAGATAAAAGTAACTGGAACACGGAGGGGTTCAGTTCTGAAATCGACTTTGGACCTTTACTGCAGTTTGATCAGGAAGTTTATAATTCTTGCTATATGGAATTCTTAAGTCTTAGGAAAGCAAACTAAAAAATACCCTCCTATCTGGAATTTGTTTGCTTAGTGTTTTTTTCATTAGAACCAATTATTTGTCTTGTACTGCTGTTTTGCCTCAGCCAGAACCGGAGAGCTACATTCAATGAGCGTTTTATCTTTGTGAGATCTCTTGGAATAAATATTTTTTCCCACAGAGGCAATCTAGTACGCTGAATTGTTGAGGACTTAGTAAAAGAACAAAAGTCATAAGGAACAATGGAAATTTCACAGCCAATTCACAGCCCTTGCACTCAACTTGCACTAAAACACCCGCTGAAGAGCCAGTGTGTTAAAGAAATCACAGCCCACACGGCAGAACTCTGAGTATGAACTCTGCAGTCTGGGCTCCTGGTTTTGTGTATTTTACAAAGGTCAAACTGAGCCCAAAAGCAAGTGCACAAAAAAGAAGCACTGGACTAGCAGTTTAAAAGGTGAGAATTTAGTTACGTTTTATCTTTATTTTGCTTTCTAGTCTTAAAACTGTTGTTATTGGCTTGTAAGCCATGTATAAAAACAAATACTCATCCAAGAGAAATATTAATAATAATAAATACAGGATTACACAATAATTTGATTAACCCAATAAATTAACAAACCATAACAATCCAGTACACTGGGTATAATTACTTAAAAAGAAAGCAGAATAATTCAATTATGTGTATCAAACACTACCAGATATATGACCAAGTCATACAATATAAGTCAAGATGAAGATCTTACTTTCCATGTTCTTCACTCAGATTTTGACAATAACATTATGCAAATGCAAAGTTTGACTTCAGACCAAAATATTGCTGAAAAGAGCAGATACTGATTCCTGACTGAGGTCCCCTTTGAAATACCACACAGCCTTTCTATCCTTGACAAATGATTTGGATGATACTTAAAATACACTTCGTTATTTGATCTAGACAGATGAAAGCACATTTATTCAACCTGGAATGAATTTAACTTATGGGTCTTCTCAAAGGTGTAATGCCACCCAAGCTCTGGCCAAAAGACTGACTGGTAGAAGCAAATCAGCCCATGGCTTCATTTTGAATTAACACACACCTTTGAGCTAAATTGGCTGTGTTTGACATGAATGTTCAAGGAATTTGTGTTTGGGGAAAAAATGGCAAAATGAGCTTTCAACATTGGGACTGTAAAAAGGAAAAAAAGAATATTAGTAAGACAACACTATATTTCTTACTGTTTTGGAAGGAAAGAGGAGGTAGAAAAAGAAACCTTAAGATGCAATATTTGCTTTTATCAAGTAAATAGACCTGAGATTTCTCAGAGAGTGGCTGAGCACCTCCTTCAAAACACACAGAGTCCCCCAGCACCAACACGTGTTGGCTTCCACTGCAGAATGCCTTCCTTCAACACTGCAGAGACATTTGACTTCCTCCTGGGGAAGTGCAGCTTTCTTCCCTAACAATGGCCCAACTGGTTTTCATAACGGAGATAAACGCTCCCTGCTGTGAATTGTAATAGAAAAACATGTCAAACAACCAACAATAAAAAGAAGCACAGCCAAAAGACTGGCTTTTCCTGTTTTTATGTGCAGCGCAGAGGAAACCAAGCACGTGAGCTGCGCTTGGCTCCTTACAAGTCAAAATATCATTTCTTTCAGATGAGAAGAGGAAAATATGCAACTCATTTCTGACCCTTTTTTTCACGCTGAAGTGCAGACATGAAAACTGAACCCATTAGCACTTAGTTGCCAGAGGTTATAATGAAACCTCTGGATGTGAAAGTCATATGCTTTATTTAAAAAAAAAAAAAAAAAAAAAGGAATGGTTATTCAGTTAGGATTTTTCTACCCTTTTAAAAGCTGTTATAGTATGAGTGATAAGGACATCCAGCTGCCATTGTGATGATCCCATGGTATTTTCTAGTTTTATGTTCTCTGCTTTTGCTGACAAAAGATCACTTGCTTAAACTCCCCTTCTCTTTCATCCCATCATGTATTTGCTTTCTCCTGCCCTGCATGCTTCTCTTCGTTGCCTTACTTTCCCCCCCAACTAACTTTTAATAGCCTACTAGTTTTATTTTGATGTCTCTGGTTAATTAGTTTGGTGAAATTCCCTTTCTTGCTGTCCTTTTCATCTGCCTGAACTGGGAGATGCCAGAAATGAGATTCTTTTCAGTGAGCGTGGATGAGTCTACAAATTATTATTTAATATTAGATCTCAGTTTGGGTTAAATTGTGCAGGAAATGGCCAAAGAGATCAAATGCACCCACTGCCATGGCTGACGAGAAGCCAGGTTTATGGTACAGCCCTGATAATGGTTGATGAGCAGGTGAGAAAGTGTGATTTGGAGTCTGAGCAGCTGCTTACAGTGCCCAGAGTCATTCTGAAAGAGTGAACTTCTGACAGTCCTGCTGTGACAGAGTGAACACTGCTGCTTGCTAGTGCTTTTCTGCAGGCAGAGATCTCTTCTGTTCTGTTTCTCTGCTGCTCTCGTTTGCCACCTGTAGCAGACTCCTGGAAGGAAACAGTGGGGCATGTGCCAGGCACACTGAGCTTCACATGCAGCAGACCCACGGTACCTAACCTGTAAGCTTTTCTAGGAACACCAGTGCACGGACGGGAAACCTGACACCTCCACGTCTCAGAACGCTTCACTGAACGTGCCTAGACTAACTCCAGTGTGTATTTGGGTGCATCTGACTCATTAAACCTAGAGAATCAGTACTGGCTTGAGATCTGAGGAATTCTAAGCCACAGGTGCTGGGAAAGTAAGCAAGTATCACTGGGTGCCTCTTCTGTTTTTCTCAAAGTATCCACATCACTGGCAGGTGATGAGGCTGGATGGACTCTTTATTCAATATGTTCTTAGGTGGGAATCCTGCTGGTGAGAGATGGTGATGGAAGGGCTGAATCCTCCCAGGAGCCTCTGATGTTCAGCATTTCCACGTGGTACTTTTTGTTAGCTTTGATTCTAACTGCAACGAGCCCACTGCTGCTTGATTTTAAACCAAGCATTTCAAAAGGGCAAAATTAACAGTGACTTCTTCTTCTGTTGCTGTTTATGTACTACATTTTAACACACCCTTGGCTCCATATATAAAGCCAGCACCTCACACCTGCAAGTTATGGTGGTCTTAATCATGAACCCTAAATCTCCCAGAGCCCAAGCAGGTTCCTCATTCACTCTCATGGTGGATGATGCCCGTGCTTTGGGAACAGAAGGCACTGGACCCTGTTTATAAAAGTGACATTCTAGACCAGCACAAATTGTGAGATTAGGAACAATAGATTGGAGAATGCAAGATGTTTGTTACTGTAATAAGGATGATTAGACTGTGAGGGGAATGGGAGAGGTCACGGAAACAGCAAGAGGGAAGAGTCACAACGAGAGGCCTCCAGTGTGTGGTTATCAGGAAGGCTGCTTCCACCCTGCTCTGGTTTCTGTTAACAAGACCCCAGCTTGGAGCCCATCTGAAGACTCTGAAATATAAATGCATTAAGGTACATTAGCTACTATGGCTATAAAGAACCTTAGAGTCATGACATTATCAGATACACGGGACAAAGAACAGATTCTCAGAGCAGCCAGAGAAAGCAAACAATTAATTACAAGAATAGCCTGCCCACATGTTGTTCTTTCCAGACCCGAGCCCGACACAAAACCTTCAAAAGGAATAAAGTAGATTTTAAGATGTTCCCAACCAAGGGAGATGCTGAAACTCACTTCCATTGGATGAAGAATTAAGTACTCTACAAAGCACAGTCACACACTCTCTGTGCATGGTGTGGAGAAAAAAGAAATAGCTCACTTGGAAGCATAATGATAACCACGATCTCTGTGGCATTGCAGGAGATCCAGGAAAAGGTGGATGCTGGAGAATGTCTTGAGCCAATGTACTCAGACTGGGGTGGGAAAGGGTAGAAAATGGGCAAAGAATAAAACACAATTTTTAGGTGGGTGAAATCTTCTCTCTTCTCAAGTCACAGCTGTCAAATAGCCCATATGGAATCTTAGAACTGTTGTGATATTTAGGACAAGATTTTTTGCATCTTTAGGTCAAATGTTAAGGACTGCTAATATTCTGAATATTCTCACAGTTATATTGGTCAATATTAACTACCTGTTTTTTCACTCACTGGATTTCTGACCTTTAGAATGAAAAAGAACCAGACCCTGTCTTTCTGAGGGTTTGTATCATATCAGAGAGGCAGTGTGTGATATGTTGTAATGGTTGGAGAGTCTCCAACTGCCACTAATAAAGAGCGAGAGCATTTTTTTTCAAGGTAAGAATTAAGACCTTTTTTTTCCTAGTGACTGTCAGTCCCTATTACCACATTTTACTGAACTGGGGCCACGCGTGTGAGCTGTTGGAACTGGTACCAGTCAGAAGGACGTCATCATCTATACCATAAAGTTTAGGTTGCAATTTTTAAATTCAGTGAATAGATGTACATAAACATCCCCCTGTAAAGGAGTGGAAAGAAGCAGCTGGCTGGGTTACACCACACTTGAGACTAGAAAAGGAAATTCAGTGAAAATACAGGAGAACTGGTTAATTTTCTTTGTCAGTTTTTGTATTCCAACAAAGCAAAACTGAGACTTGGGAATTTTAAAAAATATATCAGACTTCTAACAGTCAATTTTAAGAACTTGTTTAGGCTTTGATCATTTGAAATCTTAAAGCTAAAGGTAGTAGAGGTGTTTACTAATTCAGGTTGCCCAGGAGTCCCTTTGTGCCAGAACTTGCCAGCAATGCCCATGTCAGAGTTGAAATTAGCACAATATTGGTGTGGCCCGTACAGGTGAGTATCTCCTGCTGTCCATGACCAGTGCCACATTCACTATTGCTGGACAAAATAAAGACATTTAACCTCCTGAGAAACTGGCCCGTGCAAGGCACGACGAGCTCTGGCTGCTGAACTGCAGCACTGAGGGTCTTGGCAGTAATTACATTTTGATCCATGGTTGCAGAGATTTTTCTTTCCCAGCCTACGCTTGAACTACTTCACTGAGCTTCTGCGTAGTGTGAAAATGAACCTGCAAAGGAGCAGGGGAAAGAGACAGCTCCTAGAGACAAATACACCACGTGGAGTCACATCCTCAGGCCCAGACCCGCTCACTCCCAGCTCCACGACCATCAATAACTTCACTGCCTTCAATGGCACTTTTTGCAAACCTGGCCTGATCTTTGATGGGCAGAGGCCTCAGCCTTGGAACTGTAAATTCCCTGCTTCTGAGCTAACATAAATAAATAATTAAAATTAAAATTATCCTGTCTATTCATAAAGATTTCCCTCATTTTTATAAGACATACGTTTTCCACGTGAATGTCTTAAGCACAGAATAGCTCTGATTATTAAAACTGCACTGAGGAGCATCATTCCAGTGGGTATAACTAGTTCTGTCATGAGACATGTTTGTCAAATATTAAAAACTGTATCAAATATTTACAAGGTATTTTTTTTTACAAAAGCCATGTACAATAAGTGGCCTTACATTACTGCATATCTACTCTATTTTTATTACTGCTTATTTAAAATCTTGGTTTGCCATGGTTGTGGTTCTCTAGCAATCTGACAACTGTGTACTTACACTGCCTGTACTTTGTTTCTTTTCACAGCAGATCCACAGCAAAAAATGTTTATAATTGACCGTGCAGTGACACACAGTTGCCACGTCTTTGTTTTATTTCGCATGAGTTATCTACACTCTGTACTACTTCCTGTTATGTGTATGGCTGCATTCTCCTGTTTTCAGCTCAGATCTGCTCCAAGTAGGCAGAATCTGTTGACATCTGTGCCTACAGCCCAGAAACAGAGTCTGTAGTTCAGCAAAGCACTTAAGGACAAAAATAACCTCTTTGTTACTCAGCAAAGCAATTTATTTCAGAACGCAGGTGAGCATTATGCTAAAAAGTGGATGGAATGATTATTACTTGGTGCTAGAATTGTGGTGAATTGCATTTTTTGCTCAGACAATGGAGGAATTAAAGGATGACCCTGAAGATTCAGCTATAGTGAAACTGCTGGTGAAAACTTAGAAAGGAAACAGAGTAGTTTTCTCAGCTCTATTTTCCTCTATTTTCCACAATAAACTGTGGTGGCAGACACAATTGAAGGAAAGCATGTCTGTAACCCAGAACACCTTTTTGTGTGTTCAAATGCACAGACGCACTTACATTTCAAATGTGTTTATAAACTGGCATTTTCCAGCATTAGTAGTAAACAAAGTGACTGTAAATGCGTATTTTGTTTACTTAAACCAGTCCCTTATGAACCACCTATATTTAAAAATATAATCCTTGTCCCAGCAAAAATGTGAATGCACTAGAACCATGCCTTTCAGTATTGTTAAAGTTTATTTCCATCACAGATTTCCCCTCTTTTTTGCTCTTACAGTCTTCTGGCCTTTGAAAGGAAGGAGGGCAAGCCTCCCTTTTCCATGACTTTCCATCTTGTTCGTGCTTCTTCAGAGCTGATCCAGAAAAGAGCAAGAGGGACCTGACATTTTTATTGCTGGGAGTCATTACCAGAGGCGTTCTGAGAAGAAAAGGTACCTGGAGGGATGTAAGTGAGGAGAGGAGGATGGAGCCTGATGGAACAGAGAGGAGTTACCCAGCCTGGAAGCACAGCGTTGCAAAAAAGGAGTTGTGTTCCGTAAAGAAAAATAAGCAAGGTTAGGAGAGGCATGAAAGGCCAGAAGAGAAGTTATTCAGGTGTTTTGCTCTTGAAGATGAAGGAGTTGGCACTGATGTGTGCAGGAAAGCAGAAGCAAGAATTTCAAGTGTTTACCACGTGGTTCAAGGCATGAGGGGACTGTGAGCAATTTGAGGAGCAAAGAGCAGAGTGAACTACCAATATGTCACATATCAGACAACAGCAGTGAGACCACTTCAGAACAAGGGGTCTACTTTTTGGACATCTAACTATGCCAAAAAAAATCATCCTCCAAGGGCTTCTCATATTTCTGGATGGGAAGGATCACTGGGAGTGCATCGAGGATTATCTTCAAGACTTACTTTCTTCAGTTGCCACCTTAATGAAATATTTCGGTGGTATCCTGTCCACTGTTATCCTGAATATTATTACAGGACCTGGGGCCCCTGTGACAGGGTCCAGCAAAGCATTTCAGCCAGGGGACAGGAGGGATTTGTGTTCTCCAGCAAAGCATTTACACACACACATTCTGACATTTGCAGTGCAAGGGTTTGTTGTTGATGACAGGGCGTAGGAGAGGAAGGGAGGGAAACAACTCTCTGCACAATGCAAGCCAGAAAATTCATGGAATAAAAACTCAGATACTTCCCAGAAACATGAGAGAAGATCAGATTAATCTAGTCTTTTCTCTGCAATTTTTAGAAAATATTATATTTTGGGCCATAGTTTATTCCTTGGACTAAGGACACTGACTTAATAACTTGAGACAAAATACTGAATTTAGACTCACCTACAGATGGGCAGAAAATATTTGCTACTACTTATTCCAACATATTAGTAATCTCAAATGTATCCTTTCACTGCTCTAATGATGTTGTTATTATTTTTATATCTATGTTATTATTTTTATAGCAGGCGCTTCACAAAAATATTTAATATGCCTATGGGTCCTTAAACTTGGATTTCAGTGTTTTAGGTATGGCAGGATACAACAGCATGCTTTTAACCCCTTGATGGATGAGGATATACCTAATATGCAGTAAAATCTGTAGTTTTCAGTAAATATATAATAGCTGTGAAGTTCTAATTCTTTTTCTGCTTTATTTCTTATTATTCACATGAAATTAAATGTTATTGGAGGTTAATGTTTTCTACTGAAAAAAGATGGGATCAATACAATCTAGGACAGTTTACTATAAAATGTGACTATTTCCCAAACTGTTTTTTTTTTTGCAAGGGGAGCGGGGGAAAATGAAGAAAAGGAAGAGGTGGGAAATTATTTAACCAGCTTTAGACCTAGCTTTACAATTTTTAACCTCATTTTTTTAAATTATGTCCTCCCTCAAAGCACATTTCTCATTTTATTTTGACGAGCAGCTCAGACAACTATTCACAAAGTCCTGGTATTGCTGGTAGAAAACCCACCAACAAGAAGAGGTAAAGTTTATGCTCTAACATATATTACTGGAGAGTGCAATGAGCTCATCTAAGCCCACGTGGGTCACCTCATAATTAGTGCAAGGCATTTTTGTAAGGGTTAGCAGATCACAGCCTGATACCTCAGAGCTCAGTCTGTTTATTGGATCTTGCCCTGAGCCCCGAGGGAATCCACAGCGACTTCTCCCCTCAGCTGCAGACTTTGTGGAGTCTCTGTAGCCTGGGAGTTTGGTAAACCCAAGACTCCCAAGATCCTTGGAAAACTCCGTTTTGCTTTGGTTTTAAATCGGTGATTAGGCAACAACACAAAATGTGATCACCGTGGCAGTCTGTGGTGTCACCTCTCTGCCATACCTAAAAGGCCATTTTAAGACTGTAGAGGAGCAGGCTTTAAAAATGATTATTTCACGAGTAAAGAGAGCACTGATCAAGAAGTGGGAGCAAGAGTATTTCATTTAGAGCAAGGCAAGCTCTTCCCCGACACCCCCCTGCCAGTGCCAGTGACCTGTTCACCCGCTGTCATTGCAGCCCTGGGCCCCTGCTTGGCTCTGCCAAAACCTCTCTCTCCTGACCTGTGACACCCTTGGCTCTTCCAGTCCTGGGGCTCCCAAAAGGCTCTGCCAGGAGCTCCTTTCTGCCGTGCCCTGAGCTCCCTGTGTTGCTCTGCCTGAGCTCCTGATCCCTGTGCACTCCTGGGCCCCTCCATCCTCTGTAAATAAGCCCCTGTCCTGACCTGCAGCAACCCTTCCCATTAGGATCCAGGGTCTCCTCTGAGCAGAGCCTGCCAATCATTCCAGACCACTGCCTAGGGGGGTTGGGGGGATTTTTCCTCCTTTTTTTGCTGTATGTGGGGGAAGGTGAGGAGGGAGAAGGAAAGGGCTGTTTTTAAAGCTTAATAGAATCAATGAAGAATTTAAGGAATACAGTTTATAACATGTTACGAAAACAAAGGCTGTGCCCTGGTTCACTGCAGCAAAATCACATGAAATGACACTTTTCTACTTGTGGGAACACAACGTGGATTGAAATAGAAGGAAAGAGCACATAGGAAAGGATTAGTCCGAAGCAATCAAAGATCCTGATAGGCAAAAGAAAAACATAAATGTCTTTGTGTGCAGTTGGAGGTGCAGCCCTGCACAGCTCAGCCCTGCTCCCCTGTAGCATCCTCTGCTGGTTTCCCACATTCAGCAGTTTTGCTCTCCCCCATCTTTTTGTATCCTTGCCCATGTGGATCATAACCCATCAAATCTGATGTGCTGAGTCTCCCTGAGCTCAAGGGGATGGGTTCATGTGCCTAGAATTACTCACATGTGACAAGACAGGCAAATTTGAGGATTTGAAATTTGAGGATTCAAACTGTGAAGTGTTTGAGACAGAGATTTTTAATTTTTGCCTGTAGAGCTTCATTCAAAAAGGTGCATCTACAGTGATACTGTCTTGAATTGTGTTAGCGTATGAGATGACAAGCCTTGAATGCAAAATCTACTACTAGTAATGAGGTAACTTTTGTTTCTTTCTTCTAAGGCTTTTGTAAATTCTTGCCCTATAATCTTAAAATCTTAGTGTTCCTAGTCTGGATTTTTATTTCCCCTCTGATCAGTATCAGCATTTAAAATATTTATTTTGTGTTAATTTCTTACAGCTGTAGCATCCTCTTTCCTTGGTTCTGAAACAATGTGGTTTGAACACCCCCTGACTCTTCTACCCCCTCCCAACGTGCTCCAGGCTTTTGATTTCTTCACATCACCAGGAACATTTGTTTGCTGATAGTTGTTTCGTTTTTAAATCTTTAACTGTGTACATTAACAAGAGACACGAAAGCAGTAACTTTCTGTGAATTATTTCAGATTCATTAAATGTTTGTACTCCCCAGATTTATGTCAAGACCACAGGTTGAAATTACTCTGATGAATTTGTTGATTGGTCTGTTTGGTGACTTGCTGGAAGCATCATCTCCTAGTGCAGATAAAAGCTACCAATCATTAGAGACAAAAATGTCTATTCAGAAATTTCAAGGACTTTTAGGATAGCTCTAGAGTCTACAACATGATGCACTGGGTGGAAAGTAATTTTAGACATGTATGGGTCTTCAGGGGCTAAGCCAAAAAAGGAAAAGTGTTTCATGTCTGTGAAATTACTTTAAAAAATAAAATTTACATATTTTTCTCTAAGTCAAAATTTAAGTCAAAATGTTCATGTTAGTACTGACAAAATAATTTAATAAAAAACTTTGTTTGGGTTTAATTTGGCCAAAAGAAATAAATTCTACCTGATTTCAAGAACAACGTATGTACAACAAAAACCCCTGTAATCTGAAATATCGAATCAGACATAGCTACAGGTGATCTTCCCTCTGCTTAGACTGTGATTCTATTTTTGCCTTAGGTTCACTTTGAGTTCTAACCATAATATGTGACAAAGCGTTGTTTGTTGGGTTTTTTGATGTTTTTTTCTTTAGCAAAATATGTCCCCGAGCAGCTTTCATTGGGTTTCATAAGGAAAAAAGAACTGATTAAAAAATCTTCCTCTTTAAATGTACTGAAGGTGGGGGGGAATGGACTCATTAAAAGAATTGGAATCCTTTATTTCATAAAGCCCTAAAAAAGTTAAATGCAGAGATAGGCATGACACACGTGATAATGCATGATAAATGAATTCCATTAAAAAGGCCTAGTTAAATTAGGTGTTTACCACATCTTAAAGAATATTTAGAAATGGCAAGATGGCAGGAGAGATGGCAGATCCCAGACTAGCTAGGAGATATTTATGGTATACATTGTGAAACACAATCCTTCAGATCCCAGACTAGCTAGGAGATATTTATGGTATACATTGTGAAACACAATCCTTCAGATTCCAAGGTTTGGATTTTCCTTTTCCAGCAGGACAGGGTACCAAGGAGGTGAGCTAGAGCAGGTGAGCCCAGAAGCAAGTCCAGCACAGCCAGCTAAGATACCTCTAGGAGTGGATGCTGTCCCTCCCACCCCAAACCCAGCAGCTCCAGGTGTATTTGACAACTTTCTGGGTCCAGCGCCAGGGATCCGGGCCCTGGGTTGTACCCAATCCTTGCGGTGTGAGGTAAGGAATTACAGTTCCTCACCTTCACTGCTCTGTTCCTCCTGTGTCATCAGGTTCTGCCTGACCCACGGTTTGCAAACCTAAGGAAACGAATAAAGCTTAACCCTGCTCTTACTCACCTGGTTTTCATGAGAGCTTTGTTTTAGGAAACTCTTCCCCTATGCACCAATCTTCCTTCTCACGGTGATCCTCTGAGCCTGATGCTGACTTGATTTCCATGACACCTGGTGAAACAGCCCTACTTCACTCCTGCTGCAGGAACAGCAGCAAATCCACAGGTCCGAGCAGGGACCTGAGAGGGGCCGTGCCCACTGGGAGCTGCAGGTTCCGCAGGCTGTACTCCTACATCACCAAAGACAAGACCCTAAGTGACTTAAACTACTTTATGCAGGTTTGATGCATTCCAAAGACCCCAGAAACTTGGTGGATGTAGGGCCTCAATGTGAAAAATGCAAGCATCTCACCCCAGGGAAAACAATAAAGTTGTGCTGCTATTACAGGTGCACCTGAAGGAGAGACGTGGCTCCACAGTTGCTCATCACAACACCAACCTAACAAGGTCTTCAATCCATCTGGCATCACCCTCCAGAAGTGCACAGTGAGAATGTAGGTGCAGAAAGGACCAGGCTGGGTTTTAAACAAGCTCCTGCTGTCTTTACTTGCCTCTCCAGCGTTTGTAGTGGCCCTGACACAAACCTTATTGAGCACAACCAACACGGGAGGATGGGGGAAGGGAGGGGAGAAGCAGTCGTGGTAGGGATTGTGTGACTAAAATAAAGTATTGAATTTCTGGGTTTCACAATGAAACACTCCAGGACAAATGAGGTGCTGAAGAAGGATTTATAATTCATTGAGTAATAGGATTTTGTACTGTTTAGCAGGATTAGGCATGTTAAAGAAAGACCTATTTATTTCAGTCTGACAATGGATGAGAAAAGTGTATAGTGCTCTTCGTTGTTATTTTAAGCAATTTACAGGATTACTCAGCAGTGGAGGCCCTGTGCTGCCCTATCTGCAACGTGTCACAGTAATGGTGATATTTGGATAATTGCAGTTTTCTCCATACAGCTTCAGAGTCCCAGCAGTTGAAGGATCAAAGGTGTGAAGGCTGGTGGAGGGGAGGAGGGAGGGAAAGGAGGGATGTCAGGGGAGAAACAGTAGAAACCAATTAAAACACTCCCTTATTAGGCCCATGACCTCAGTGACCTCAGCCTGCCAAGCCTTTGGGACAGCATGTTCTGTGACTTAATGGTTTTTTTCAGGGGTTTTATGCTAAAGTGCTGACTGTGCTTTCTCCAGCGATGTCTGCCATTGACATGGGGACCGAAACCTCTCTTGCAAAGTGGTTGGAGGGGGAAATTGTTTTTCACTAACACTCAGGATGAGATTTCCTGTCACAGACATTATTTTGTTCCCTCCTGCTCCTTTCTTCAGGAAAACAAGAAGAAAGAAAACAAACAAACAAGATCTACAGCTTTCTTTTTCCTTTCTTAATATTTGACAGTTTCCATGCAGTTATTTATTTCTGTTGGCCAATGTGGAAATAGAACTATCAGCACATCCAAGCTAAGGTTTCAGAGCAAAAGGCACGTGCAGAGCAAGGGGGGCTTTTCCCAGCAGTGTTTATTCTAAAGCAAATGTAAGAAACAGAGACTTCTGTCAGGAAAAGTGCTCAGGTCAGGGAAGAGAAGCTGAAAGCCAGATTATTCCTTGGGAATCTGAAATGCAGCTTAATTAAACCAGTATTAGTCCTTCACAACAACGTTTTTAATTGTGACCACTTTCTTTCTGAATTTAAAACATCTAAGGCAGTTTTAAAAACTCAAATCCTTTCTCTCCAGAAACTCAGATGGCCAAACTCCACTGCCAATTAAGTTAAAGAATTCCTGTGGAAATCTGCAGAGGTTGCATAATGCCCAGCTCTAGGCAATTTTAACCCTGGGAGTAAGCCCCGAAGGCATGATCACTTCGCTCTGAAAACCCTTGAGCTCTGCTCTGAGCGACAGAATGTCCATGTTTCTTCCGGAAACCCCATTATTGCTGAAGAAACTGGAAAACTAGGTGCCTAAACTGGGATGAGTTTCTGCTGGACACTGAATTACAAACATAATACGCACAAAATGAAAACCTGCTTTTTATTCTTCCTAGTAGATGGAACATGAGGCTAGTTAGAGCAGGAAAAAATGGGTAATGGAAAACAAAAAGAATCTTTAAAATCTTTGTCACAGACTCATTTGCTGGTGTTCTCAGCATTTAGCTACTGGCACATATTCCGCTTGCAGAACAGGGTGACAACTGAGGTGGGCACCTACCTAATTTCCCTTCCTACCTAAAGGAAGGGCAAAACCTAGTAAAAAACCCTCTGAAGAAGAGAGTAAATTTCATACACATACCTATTTTAAGCAGCACCTGCAGAAGGTTGTCACCATTCTCATGGTATCCACAGAGAGAACTGAATTATCATCATGTCAGGAACTTTCTGGTCTTACGGCAGCAATAACAAAAACCTGCAAGTTTTGTTCTTCTCACAGATTGAAAGCAGATATTAAATATTTGACAATGCTAATCATCACGTGGCAGAATTAATTGGGAAACAATCTCTTGAAAATTGGCCATTAGTGCAGGCAGAGACAGAACAGAGGGGGGTCAGTAATCTAACAAAATGGTCATTAGCAGCAGTTTAAATACTTTGATTTGACTGGATTCTTGCTAGGATCCAAACCAGCAGGTTACCCAGAAACGAATAATAAAAATGGGGTCATAAAAATATGTTCATGCAATCTGGCAACAAACACTAATCCGAAAGACAGGACAAATTATTTTGGACCACAGCATTGTGGATGGTCAGAATCATATTTTCTGCTCAGAAAATGTTTAGGTGAGATGTGAAACCCTTTTCTCAACCAGAATTATACCTCGGAGAATCCCTGGGAAGTGAATGTGCCAGGTTTTAAAAGTAGTCTGTTTGCTGACCATGACGTAGAGAAGCACGTAAAATATTGCAGATAAAAAGCAAATTCGGGCACTCGTGGATGTGCTCGTTCACAGGCAGGAGATCGGAGCTCTGAAGCAGCTAATGAACATTTACCCTTGTGACCTCATGGACAGTCTCACGATACTCCATGACTTTCTCAGAACCCCATGCCACTGGCAGCAAGGGATTATGTAGGAATTGCTGCAAGTCCAGCTCCCAGGGCTCATGAAAAATCTGTGTGTGTATGATGTCTGTGATTCAAAACTTGGAACAAAATGTGGAAGAATTGAAAATTAATCATAGTAATGCAGCATTTTGTGATTTTTGTGGTTTCTGGCTTGCAGTTTTGGAATGTCTTGGAATGGCAATACTGGCTGAAGTTTTGGCTGCACTGCTCATTAGATACAATAAGAGGTTTATATGTAAATTATGAGAGGCAGACCTGCAATTATTAACTTATCTATTGTTTTTGTGCAACAACTTCAAACTGCATTTAGAATCCAAACTTATCAAAAACAGCCCCACCATGTCATATTTCTATAAAGGGTACAGTCAAAATGTCACTTTAGAAGTCATACTATAAGATGAGATTTTTAGACTTTGATTTTTTTTAATCTATTTCAACATGTAAAAAACTATTAGTACCCTATGCTTGACGTTCTGAGAAGCATCCACCTGTCCTACTGTTTTATACTGACTCATTCTGACCAGTGAGTAAAAGTGGTCAGCGAGAACACAACCAAATCCATCAAAGTTATGTTTAAAAATAACACCAAACAACTATTCCTTTTAGGCCCATTTGTGCTGTCAGTGGTTGGTGCTCAAAAACAGACTGAGAGGTCACATCTGAAATGGATTTTCTATCCAGTGGTTAGGAACAGCAATCATCAACAACACAGATATGTTCCATCACTGAGAAAATAATGTAAGGATTCAGTGAGATGTGCTTTGAGGAGGATTAAGGTGATTTTAAGTCAAGGACCTCACCAGAAGTGAGCTGACGTCTGCATGCTAGGCTACTGCACTGGGAATTTACCCACTCACAGTCTTTCCAGTCATTGCCTTTTATATTATTATACCTGGAGCCACGTTTTAACACACTGATTCTTTAACTTGAATTATATTACAAAACTTTGGATTGCTACTTTATTTAAAGATATTATTTTAGTAGCACACAGCATGTGAGTAATGTTGGCAGGATCTGGCCAGTTCTCCAAAGAAAAGATTCTACTATTCTTCTGGAATATGGGATAAGGTTTCTCAGTAGTATCTTGAAGTAAACCATGAACAATTCTTGAGCTCAGCAAAGCTCAGTACCAAACCCTTCTTTTATGATAAATCAATAATGAAATAGGTGGCAAAAAAACTGAAGAATGACTGCAAGTGTTTCAATTAGTTCTGCTTAGATATTGTAACATTCATATTCCTCCGAGCCACCAGTTCCCAAGGATTAGCTCTGATAGATACAACTTGCAGAACTTGTTCACAATATTTGCTAAAAACCTGGTGTTTCAGTTCTGCAAACTCAAAACACCTGTCTATACAGTCAAAGCAAATTCATTACAAACCAAAATCGACTGCAAGGCAACATGAGAGTAGAATGCTGGTTCAAATGCTTTCGATTTAAGAAGAAAACTGGAAAAGGCTTTTGAAAAGTACATCAAGCGTGTCTTAGAACAAAAACAGAATGTATTTTAAATACAGATATTAGGCAGGCATTTGTTACTAAATAGTAACTAAAAATACAAGGTGTAGAATATTAACTTTCTGCTGCTGTTACAAGTGATTTAAAGCCTGACACTGTCCAAAGGAAGTGTAAATTCTCTCTCCCACTACTGGAAAAGGAATGAAAATAACGCCACAGCCATGGTGAAAGAGCAGAGTCCCGTGTGTGCAGTCTGCCGTGACAACACGGGAACACATCCCACAGGCTCCACAGCAGAGCTGAGAGTTCTGCCACAGAGGCAGTGGAATTTTATCTTGTTCAAATACTGCCGTGTCCACAAAACCCCAGTAGGAACAGGCTCATTTCTGGGATGCCCCAAAAGCCTTAATTCTGTCAGAGTGCAGGCTGGGAAGGCAATTAACGTCACGAGAGTGGGCAGCTCTGGGATTGCAACAATCTACTCAGGAGTCAATCCCTTCCCTGGGAAGGAGTTCATATTTACTCTTTCCTATCATTTATCGAGCTTGCACTCTTTGTTTCTCCATCACGTCTAACACAATGACACCTTGGTGCCCAGAAACACAAATGATAAGCAAAATTATCCCTGGTGAAGGGCATGTATTTATCATGGGTTCTTTTCCACTGGTTACAGTGCAGAGTTTGTTTATAAGAGGACATGTCAGTACCCATGCACAGCTGAAACAGCAGGTATTCCAAAACCCCGTGACCTGTTTGTTCTTTCCACCCCTTGGAAACCTGAAGTAGGATATTTTCTCTAATGACAGATGACCCACAGCTTCCAGATGTCAAGTTTCTTTAAAATGTCAGCTGAGGTACTCAACATCATCAGTCATTTTTAAAAATGTTAGTCCTCTTCCCTGGAACACTGGCTGTAGATGAGTCCACCCGGGAAGAAATCTGATTCCCTGTTTAAATTAAATACATTGTGTTTCTGCAGTAATGACACTGGATACTGGACTGACCTTCCTAAATATAACAAATGCTTGTCCATTTAGTAAAATGTAATGCTTTGACCTTCTTACCCCACAGGAATCGTGATTTGTTATTAGCCAGCCAAGAGACATTTCTGTCATACAGCATTTAAAGACAACTATTTGAAGAAAAAATTGTGGTTTTGACATGCCTTTTTTTTTTTTCCTGTAGAAAGGAGGCAGTTCAATTTCAACTACTATTTCAAGGAAAAATACTGTACAATTGCTTTATGGCAAATGTAAGTAACCATTTAAAAGAATTCAGTATCGAAATTTGTACCAAAATGAAGGCATTAAATCCAGGAAATAAAAAGAGTATGGTTTAAAGGGATAACTATATTTTTATTGTTTCTGATTTATTCCTTACTCTGATTGTATTCTCTTTTTTTTCCAAAATGGAAAATCACTTCTATAATTCTGGCCTATATTTCCTGAGGATGAATATAAAGACAGATTCATTTTTACTACTTTTCACAATGTAATTAATCTGGCTAAGGATCTAATACTTTCCCTGAAATATTTATATGCATATGAGCCTTCACATAAGCATAAATGTACCACCATAAAAATGCCTTGTACCGCTCAAGTGGAAATTCCCTGACATGTCTGTGAACATGCACATCTCTCTAAACCTACACGAGGGTTGTTTATACTCAGTTACTCCATCAGCCAAGTTAAACTGCTGGACTGTATGAATTGGGACCATTGTTTCCTCCAGTTTCATGGTATCAAACGAAATAGTCACGAGAGGGAGAGAATTAATTCATATGTAACTTCTCAGTGCCTGTTCTGAGCACTGCCCTTCCAGATTATTTTTACATGTGTGGCACTCCACTGAATACACACCTCCCTAATACTGGGCTGCTTTTCATTTTAGGCTTTAAGCACGGATGTTGCTGCATTAAATTCAATTTCTAGAGCTATGGACATGAATGTTGCCAGGGCTAAAGTGCCAAGCGAACCAACAACATGTGACAGAAGTTAGTCCCATTGCAGAGTGCAGGTCTGGCAGGGAATGGGATTTGGGAACCTGTGCAGAATGGAAATCTGAATTTTGTATTGCAATATGGGAAAATCCTACTGAGGAAACAGCTATCAGGAATAGAAAGATGTGGAATGAAATGGTCTGTTGTTTTTTTTTTTCCCCAGCACTTCTAGACCCTTTTTCTCACCCAACTGTTCAGTAATAATTTTTAGAGCTATATTTATCAGAAATGACAATTAGCATATTGTACCCCTTTATTAAGGTTCACACACAGTGGCAGTAAACTACTACTTTAAATGCAGCAAAAAGTTTGGGGGTTGTTTCTTGCTGTTGTGTTTGGCTTTTTTTTTTTTAATTGGTTAGGGCTATTTTTTCTAATGATTTTCTGTGTTTAAATAAAGCAATTATATATGTGCAAACTGAATCTTTTGCCAGCTCTATTTTCTGCGTGTGTTTGGTTTGGAATACAGAGGGGTAGCTGGGGTGTGACTTTGGAAACTTGCAGGAGCCATTGAAACTCCCCTTGTAGCATTAGAGTTGCTCCACAGCAGCCTCTGTCAGTGCCCTGGTGGTGTGAAAACAAGCATGGACACAACAGGGGGTGTGTGGCTCTGCTCCCCAAAACCAGCCACGGAATCTTTCTCACTTAGTTCCTAATCCTAAAGGATGCATTTGTGCCTAGGAGCAAACTCAAACAGGACATCAGCTCTACACCTGAGTACCAGCTTCTTTTGACTGGGTTGGGCAAAACTAGAAACTTCTGGCAGGCTGCTTTGCACTTTGAATAGCAGGGTCTGTGTCTCCATCATCTGTTCCACAGTCTGGGTGTCAGAGTGAACCAGCTGGGTTTGCCCTGCCTGTCCTGGCACAGGGAGCCCGCCGGGTTTGCCCAGCCTGCTGACCCAGCACACAGCTGGCTTGGTGCACTTGGCTGTGCTGCTCTGGAGATGTGGCCAGGTTTCATGTTGGAGTGAACACAGGAAGACACTTCTTCGTCATCTAAAGCCATTTAAAGCTCTTTTGACACAAGTCTCCCTGCAGCCTCTTGGTCCTAAACCATTCCCTCTCTGGTGCTTAAACCTCCAAAACAAAGCCAGACGATCCATCCTCCAAACCTGTCTTGTTCCATGTGAGCACATTTTTCTGATAAGGTAAATTACAGAACAAAGGGAAAAGCACTGCTTCAGCCCTCCCTCCCCCCTTTAATTATCAGTGGCTGGAGACACAATTAATTTTGGAATTAAGACTGTCTGCTTTCATAAAAACATATCCTTCCTTGTCTGGCTACACTTGGGGTTTTTTTTTTCCCAAGCAATGTTAGTAATTATCTTCTGGGTCGCCTCTCAGTTGTCAATGGGCTGTCTGTGTGCCCCTCTGTTTCTGCAGTGTTTACAACAACTGGCTGTTTGTGACACAATGTGGCACAGCCAGGGAGAAAAAAAACAACCCCAAAATGCTTCAGCAGGGCTGCAGAGGCTGATACGATGGAGTAATTACAGATGTCACACAACCTGATAGCATCTTTGAAACACAGGGCCTCCTAATGAGAATGATAAAACTTAGAGCGATTGTTTCAAGGCTTGAACGTGGTATAATTATGTAAAACAAGCCCCCAGTTCTGAGCTAACTAAACCTCTGACTAAAAGGCTCGAGTATTTCATGAGCTTCAAACAAGTCCTAGAAAATGCCACCATGACCCACTCTGCAGGATCCTAAGGGAAGGCATTCAGGAAGCAGAAGATTCAGGAATGGTGACACAGGAAAGGATCAAACTGCACACATCAGAAAGGGCAGAGATTTCCGGCTGATAAAATGTGCTCACAGCTGTGGAGATTGGAGTTCTTTTCATAAAGTCTCTACTCAGACTGGAAGAAATGACACCTAAGGCAGGTGGGGTAGGATAATTTTGCCTCCATGTGGTCCTTGATCTCCCCATGAGAGTGCCCCAGGGCTCATTGTCACTGTAGCCAAGTCCTTACAATAAGATCCAAAAGCGAAGGCTGGGACTGGAATCATAATTGTCCAAGAAAATTAGAGGTGTGCTGTAAATTGCAGCATGAGATAGGCTTAGACCAGGATGCTGTCGATGCAAATAAAATAACCCAAAGTACCTTTGGCCAGCCAATCCATTTCTCTCTGATTTTAATCTCAGGTGTGCCTCTGCTGTGTTCTAGTCCTGCCTCTCTGACCTGCAGCCTTAGGGGCAGTCTTTTACCTTTGGATCTGGGCAGAGGGACGAACGCTTTCAGAAGAAATACAAATAAAAACCACCTCTTACACCGGGAACTGAAGCAATGCGGATCTGAAAATGGTAATTCCACTTCTCCTAGAAAATGAGCACTTGGCTGGCCTAGGAATCCCATAAATTTCTGCGCCAGGGATCCTGCTAGCCAGCACGTGCTGTCACCAGACTACCCCATCAGAATATCATTCCTCAGCTTGGCTTTCTGATATGGTGATTAAGTGTATTACACTTCTAGAAACACTGGCTCATTCAATGCATCTCATGATTTTATGATCCTGTTTTGCATCCTTTTTGATTCCTCATATTTGAATTTCTAGCAGGCCTTCTAATGATACAGTATTATTAACTCCATTTTAAATTTCTGAGTTTCCCTCTCTTTCTTTTAAATCCCTATGTGCTTGTGAACAACCCAAAGGCAAGTTAAAAGCAGAGAGGAATCTGATATTGTAAATGTAGCTACTGTCCTCCTTCAGAAAGAGCAGATTATTTACACCATGGCCAACATCTTTCAAGATAATTTTGTTTTTCCTTACAGTTACAGTTCTATTCTAACCTGCCAAAACCCCCACTGTCACAGGTGAAACAATGTCTTTTTTATTGCTTATCTAGTGGAATGCATTTTTTGTGTTTTTCTTTCATTTTTATTTTACACTGTAGCGTCTTAACCACAAAGTATAAGTATCTTGATTAAACAAGATACCACTCAGTTTTTATAGAAGGGTTGGGCTACTGTGGTTAATGGAAGCAGTGTACAGACTGAAGGTTTTAGTGGCAGCAGCCAAATGACCATCCACCACAGTAATAAAACATTTTAAATACTTGAATTTTTTTTTTTAATAAAGTGACGGAGTAACTGTAAAAGCCAAAATCAGCAAGCAGGAAGAAGGGCTCAATATGTTATACTTAGAAGGCCTAAGAAACACATAAAATTAGAAAGACATTTGCCTTCCCTAAGTTATTGCATATAAAGGACGTGCAAAAAGGTGGAAGAATTTGATGTTTCCATCAGGAATTGTTAGGTCAAGGAATCCATTCAGAAGCTGTCCAACAGGAACATCTGAAACAGGTTGTTTCATCCAGTACCCTGCTGAACGGGGTTCTCTGACCAAAGGAAGGAATCCCACCTCCTTCAACCCCCGTTTCCACAGCACTGCTCCTCTCTCCAAAAAGCTGTGCTCCCACAGTTGGTCCTTGTCCAGTTTATGGGTTACCCTTTAAGTAATGCAGGGCCCTTCTGGAGCCCACAGCACAGGAAATATATGGATCCACCTGAGTGGGTCCAGAGGAGAGCATGAAGATGATCAGGGGCACCTCTGCCAGGAGGACAGGCTGAGAGAGTTGGGAATGTTCAGCCTGGAGAAGGGGGCACTCTGGGCACCTTATTTTGCCTTCCAGTACCTAAAGGGGGCCTACAGGAAAGATGGGGAGGGACAGGGAGTGTAGTGATAGGACAGGGTAAGAGTGAGGTGAAAGGGGGCGGATTTAGATCAGACATTGGGAAGAAATTCTTCCCTGTGAGGGTGGGGAGGCCCTGGCACAGGTTGCCCAAGGAGCTGTTGCTGCCCCAGCCCTGGAAGTGTTCAAGGCCAGGCTGGACAGGGCTTGGAACAACCTGGGATTGTGGAAGATGTCCCTGCCCATGGCAGGGTGTTGGAATGAGATGATTTCTAGGGTCCCTCCCAAGACAAACCACTTTGGATTCCATGGTTTTACGGTTCTATTCTATGGCCTCTGCGGAGTCCATTTCCACTTAACAATTTACCAGCAGCTTGGCACTTTAGCAACTCTTCAAATCAAAGGAAAGAAGGAATAACTTTTCAGTAAAGCAGAATGCACAAAGGCAGAACAAAAATGACAAAAAAATGAGGTAAATAATTCAGTCTTCCTGCTTCTCTAAAAACTGAATGCTGTCATGAGAAATCTCATGATGTTTCTTTATAAAAGGCATCAATTTATATAATTTTTTCACATGTTGAATTTAAGGTTAATTTTTGAGGCCAGAGAGTCATTTGGCTGCTGCTACTAAAACTTTCAGTTACATCTGTAAACGTCTTCCATTAACCAGAGTAGCCCAACCCCTATATAAAAACTGAGTGGTATCTTGTTTAATCAAGCCTTACACTTTGTAGTTGAGACACTAAAGTGTAAAATAAAAATAAAATAAAAGCATAAAAAATGCAGGCCAGCAGTAGAAAAAAAAAAAAAAAGATTGTTTTACCTAATGAAAACAGGCATGCTGAAAATACAGCATCTTCTATTGAATCATACCTCAAAATAAACAGAGGCTTATAGATGCCAAGCTGAAACAGAATAATGTCATGCCTTAAAATCAGAGTTTAATTCACCCCGGGGAGAAGAAACAATCGGGCAGATTCCTTCTGCAGCTGATGACGAGCTCTCACTATTTCAGGCTGTCTTCCAGGCTATGTAGCAGAGCAAAGGAAGACAATCGGGGAAAAAGTGTAATTTCATAAAAGTATCTGACCCTGTACCTGTAGTAACAAGAAGTCACATCTAGTTGCTGAAGATGTTCCTTCTGATGAATAAAATACAACACAACCACTCTTTCCGTATGGCAAAATTATTTGTTCTCTCTTATTCCAGTTGCATACTGATGTAACTCACTGCCCTGACAGATTCTTGGCAGCAGGGTTGAAAAAATGTGATCAAGTTCAATGATAAGTACCTGTCAAAGAAAGGACACTGATTTGCCTGGCTAAGTGGGATGTAAATTCCCAACCTACAAGAGAAGAAAATGCTCCTGCAGCATCGGGTCCCACACAGTGAGGAATTACCTGGGCACAGGAGAGATTCTCTGTGACTGGAGGGAATACCTACACGTAACAGGTTTCTGGGATTTGCAGCACTGGGGTACAGATTTGGGATTTGCACATGGAGATCAGCTCAGGGAATAGAGGGCAAGGCCAGGGAAAGAGTCTTGCTTTAGCTCCAGTGGTGTAGGAAAGGATGGAAGAACTGCTGCTGTGCAGGTCCAAGCTGCAGCCTCTGAGCCTCCAGTACACAGAGAACAATGAGCAAAGCAACGCAGGGTTTACAAAACTCAGTGAGATGACACAATTATCAAGGCTAGGAAGGAATTCAGGGCCAATTGTGACTGCACCAGAGGTGAAGGAAAATCTCACTGCAATCCTTGAAGCAGCAGCTTGGCCAGGCCAGCAGGATTAACACCTCCAGGGTCTGCAAACACATCATTGGAACTTAAGGAACCAAAGTGCTCAGCACTTTGTTTTCATCTCTTCTCAAACTTTGTGAGCCAACAGCAGAGTTTGGAATAAATGAAGTTTGCCTGCTCTGTCTTCTAGAAGACCAACACACAAGAGCTGCAATAGCTCATCCTGGATGTTACCAAAAGAGTTTCAGTACAGGTCAATCCTTTTAATTGGTAACCTTTGGCATTCAGCCAAATAGTTGTGACTTAATAGGATCTGCAAGTTAAAATTAAAATCCTGCATGCCTGTCTGTTTCAGTTCTTATCCCACACTTCCTCCCTGGGCAGAACACTCCATTCCTACTGCTGTGTCCAGAGCCTGGATGCTGCCTCTGGTCTCCTTCAACTTGTGGCAACCCCTACTTAGCAAAGACCCAAACGTGCTACAGTGGAACTCTTTGGAAATAGCTGAATATTCTTTTAAGTCTCCAAAGAACTTCAGTTCTAAAGCCTTAGAGGCCGAAAAGAAACAGTGCATAAGCTCAGCAAACTCAGAGCTTTGGGGATGCATGGAAGACGTGATAGAGCATATTCCTGAATCCAGCAAAAAGAACTTTAGAGGAAGCATAGGGCTGAAAGTCCAATTTAGAATACTTTTCTGGAGACATTTCATTCCCTTACTTGAAATAACAGAAGGGATTCTGATACCTGCTTGACCAAGGGATTAGAAATAATGAACAACTGCTGTGTTTGTACATTATTTGAACTGCATGGAAAGGAAACAATTTATGTTATGTAGCATAGGCCAGCACTTATAAAAAATTACTTATGTGTGCTGTAACTACTGAGGACAACGCTGAAAGACATCAGCAGCAATAATTTCAATCACAGATCAACTGTGAATTTTTCCTTCGCTTTTTTATTTACATTCCTTTTCGTCTTCCAGGCTTTTTCTCCCCTTCATCTTTTTTTTCCGCCTCACATTTCTATTCAAACAAGTCAGCCAAATGCTTTAAACAACAAAATGTGTAGCAAATTCAGTATCTGGCAGCTCCTTGTCCTTTTGCACAATGAACATACGCTGTGTTTTCTACTGCAACCTCAAGGCTTTGCAGACTTGGGAATCACTGCGCTTTTGCAAACCAATAAAAATAAATATACATGTATTTTTAAAAGGATGCAGTTGCTCTCAGAAGAGCTTATAACCAAAATACTTTTCTGCTTTATACTCTGCAGTAAACAAAGCAGAGGTCAGAGTTACAAACAGAAATGCTGAGACTGATGTTTCCAAAAATTTACTATCAAATAGCTCTTAGGTGCATGTGTAGCATTTATTATTCCCTGTGAACACTGCATAAGGAAAAGTTCAGCAAATTTGTTAGAAATTCTTATTTTAAGATGATTTAAGACTTCATAAACCTCTGTTGATAACAAAACAATAGGGGTAAGATAATAAGTTTCTACCCTTGATTACCTTTCTGCTTTAGTGGGGTGCTCCCACTGTGACCTGCACCAGACATTTATCTGCAAGAGAAAGGCACAGAGAGAAACTCAGGCCGGGTGATTAAAGCTGATGTCTCCTTTCTCCAGAAATGTGCCCGGGCTTAATCAACCCGATGCCGGCAGAATCCCCCTTCCCATCTGAGCCTGACAGATCCCACCCCGTCCGTATCCGTGGGAGGATGGAGGTGTGGGGTGGAGCGAGCAGGGAGAGCTGCCTGAAGCTCACCCCTGCCTCTGCCACTGTCCCACACCCCTCAGAGCGTCCGAGAACAGGATGGGTTTGCTCCCGAGAGCCCAGGCGTGCACAGAGCGAGGCTTGCTCTGGTTTTTTTCCCCCAGAGGAGGATGGCAATGCTTTCAGCATCAACGAACCTGCCTCTTGGAAGTGTTGAGTTGTCCATCTCCACATCCTACATCAGACAAACAGGAAATATATTGTGGCAGTGGAGGTGCTTTTGAAAATTTCCCAATTCACCTTACACACACCGACCTAAGAGGATTTTTTAAAGCAACACCTATTAGGCTTGCTACATGAAAGCAGTGACTGTTCCAGGCCAGGATTTTCCTCGGGGGCAGAAGCCAAGCAAAAACCTGTAACTGAATCTCCAGCACCCACTCTCTCCCACGAAAAACGCCAGCAATGTTGCAGTTTGAAATTCAGGAAGAAAAACAGTTAGCATAATAAATGTCTCTGGGCTCAATTTGTCCTCGCTGAGGGTAATACTGGGTTCTCCTCTAAATAAAAACATCCCAAGAGGATGAAATGCTAGGACAGTGAATATTATGTTTTAAGAGGAGGAGAGGCAGACCTGCCAGGAAAATCCAGGAAAAATCCCATTTCTTCCCCCTATCCGTATATAATTTGGTATTTCAAGGTCCAAATGAGGAATCACATTTATGCACAGGATGCAAAGAAAGGCACTGAAGAAAATGCATGACTGTGGAACACTTTTAGTAAGGTAACTCAGGTAACCTAGAATCAAACTCAAAAAATCTAGTTTCAGATAAGTTTACAAAAATTCCAAGTGTTAGAGTGAGAGATGAGTAAAAAAATTACAACGGTAAGAAAAATTCCAGTTGTGTATCTGAAATGAAAACCCACTCCTTTACAAATTCCTATAATCTGCTACAGTTCTATGATAAAAATTATAAATAAAATACTGAATGAGAAAAGTTCTTTTCAAACAGATCTTTAATAGGCTATAAATAACTGGAAGTTTCCCTTTCATTTCATGGGAGAATACGGTTATTTGAATGGCATCTATTCTCAGCCATAAAACATAAGGAGGATCCTTAATTCAGGAAAAGCAGGATAAAGACGGATCCTGAGAATTCTGGACCATCACAAAAATCCAGATATAGAAGAGATCAAACATAAGGAAGGGAAGATAACAACAACAGGGGGTATCTTGACCTCAGTGTTTAAATGGTGGTCATATGGAAAGTGGCAGATGGACAATCCTGTCCCAACAAAATGTTCCTTAAAATTCTATTAAGATTTTTTTTTTTTAAACTAAAAATTTAAAGGACAAAGAGACAAAATTATCAGTATCTTTTAAAATGTTCGTTTTTGGAGCGCTGGTGCTTTTTCTCATACTTAGAGAAACATGCTTGCCAAACGATGCCATTTTTAATGAAATATTACCATCACCCATGACAGCTGAGTGATGCATATTCCAGCAGTTTGAAGAAATCAGGAGGTCATATCAATTCACCTAAAATACTTTGAATTCCAAGTGATGCTGTATGTAAATAGCAAATACAGCCAGATATACATAGCACAAAGTCTGCCAGGTTTCTTTTAAATCTTTTCGGCACAAAGTGAATTTTGAAGAACAAAAGTAAGGGAAAAAAGCCCCACATAAAAATAGGGAAATCAAGCTTTCCCTGCTTCTTGTTTTAAGTCTCAGTGGACTGCTGAGTCCTACAATTGACAAACTTGTATTTCTGCCTGATCCTGCCTTTGGGTAACAGTTGTGGGTTTGAGATACTGGAATCTGTTACCCATAAAATGACATTGATCCAATTCAGAATTGCCTGAACTGGATCAGATGGGAAAGCACAAGCACAAAAAATAAAGCAAGAGAGCTCCAAGTTTCCACTGATGTGTTCAATAATTAGATGAACAGAAAGCTACATTTTGAAAAACAAACAGAATCATTTCTGTTTAAAGAACAATGCTGTCACCTTGCTAACAGCCTTTCAAGGAATTAATCATGTGTAAGGAAGGAGAGATTATTTTCTTTCTAGTCAAGAACTGGTGAGTCACCACTGCTGGGGCTGCCAAGAAACAATCACTACACTCATCCTTCTGCTTTCCTTAAGATTTATTTCCATGGGAACATCACGCATTTCACAGACCTACTGCCTTTTGCACCTGAGACACCTTTTAACCTACTATTCCCTTTTCTGGCTGTCAAGTCTTTTTGTAACAGGCTCAAAAGAGAGTGTGGAAAAGGCAGAGTCCCTTCTTTGGGTCCTCCCAACCCTTTCTCTGTGGAATCGAGGCCGTTTTGCTCAGATCTGCATCACCCCATGTCAGCCAGGATTTACGTTTGGCATGTCTGAAAGCTTTCTTGGGTATGAAAATCCTTCTTTAAAAAGAACAAACAAAAAGCAGGGAGAAAGAAAGCTCACTGAGCAGTAGAAACTACCCAAGTAAAACAGGCTGAAGGCTGAGGTATGTGATTTAATTGGGGATGTATTTAGGCTAGCAGGAAATGCCACTGATAAGAAGCTAAGGACTAAATGGACAATGTCTTCTAAGGGATTTCAAATTCTTTGATTGGCCTATAAGGCAGAAGTCCCCTTACAGTCTGTGCTGCAACCAGAATTAATTATGGATTTATGCATGTGGAGAAAAGGCTTGATAGTTATCTGTAATAAGCCTAAATTGGAGAGAGACAACCTGAGGTCAGAGAAGTTATTAGTCTGCCACAGAGAACTTGTAATTAAGCCAGAAAATGAGGTGTGTGTAAGAAACCTCAAATCCACCTCCCCCCGCTTCCCAGTTTGAGGTAGCCCTGCCTTCATCACCCTCACTTCCTTGCTGACTTGCACAAATCAAGGCTTTCCCCCTTCCATACAGAATCCAGACTTAACAATCACTCTGTTAACCATGCTGTCACACACTCACAAGGAGTCAGCTGAAAAGGCAGCTGGTTTCTGGAACACAGGAATATTTCAGGATATCACCACATTCTGGAGATGGAGATGGTCTTCCTTGTACAGCAAAAAAAGGGTATTTGGAGGCCAACAGCAACTCCTCACCCAGGCGAGCAGCCAGGATTTACCTGGCTGAGGCTCTGCAGCTCTGCCAGGGGATGGAGGTCACAGTCTGGGAGAATTCCAGCTGTGATGCAAAAGTGCTGGAAAAGCTCTGGAGGTAGTGGATTGAATGCCAGTTTTCTGTTGTGTTGTCAGAACATGAGGTATCTACAAATGAACAAATTATTCACCCTGGGGCTCTCTAACTTAATTTGCTCTATGCATGTTAAATCAAATTAAAAATCTCCCCTTTCCAAAAAATTACTTTACTGCATTTCCAAAGGTGCAGCTTGATCAGCCGACTTTGATTTCACCAGAGACCTACACTGTACAGAGAGTGCCTGCCAAACCTGCACACGCACACACGAAAGTGCTTAAGTGCCTGTTCTAAAAGGAGAGATAGAGAAAAAAAATTTAAAAATCCGGTTTTCCTGGCTTAAAATGTTTGATAACTTCCACGTTCTGAAACAGAGGAGTAATGGGTGGTTTTCAAGGGAGAAATTTAAACAAAAATAGTGGTGACAGAGCAGGGCTCCCAGGCTGGGCTCTACACCACTCTTACAACCCAGGGGAGTGTGTGCAGGAGCTGTCCTGCTGCCCACCACCATTTACAGCCCTGGGTGCTCACACCACACTGTGATCTTGGTAATGGTCACGCGGAATTCGGGAGTGCCAAAGCTTAGGTGACCTCTGAACACTCAAAGCAACACCGGGAAGGAATTCTTACTGTTGCCCAAAATAAAGAAACTCGAGGAGTGTGCCATGCTGGACTTGGGGCTGTTTATGTTGGGAACTGGGCTTCCCCTGCACGAAGACCCAGGTATGTCCCCCATGGCTCGCTCAGCCCTTTTTGTCTGCCCTGCATCCGCTCACAGGGGCTTTAATGATTGCCAACTGGAAGGACTGGTTTTGTTACAAAGCACAGAGGAGTGGAGTGTAAAGCTTCCTTTTGCAGATTCACACTAATTGCTTCCCAGACTTTTCCTGTCTGAAGGGAAAAGTGGTGCTTCTCTCTTTCCCTTTCAGTGTAGGTCACAATTTCAATTTGAGTTATGAGTGGGATAAAACCCATCTTTAAATAAGCAGGTGAGTAGAAATGGCTGAAGAGACTGGATTTATGGATCAAAAGCTTCAGAGCCAGGAGACTGCTGTAATGTGTGCTTCCATCAGAAATACGTGTGCTGAATTTTAGGCAAAATACTTTTGTTTCCAATACCACCAGATACTAGAAATCAACCATCCATATTTGGATCTGTAAGTTAAATGAGCACACTTGCTAAGGACATCATTCCTAAGATGAAAGAATACTTTTTGGTCACCTGCAAGCCTGAGATTTCCTTTTCTTGTGGCTAGCTGCTCAAGTAACATCTTTTCCCTTCAGAAAATATCCAGCTCTGTGTGAAATCTTCATCTGAGACTCATGTTAAATGTTGATTTCATCTGTGACTAAGAAATTACACCAAGGCTTGTACAAATCTATTTTTAAGCCTTGCAATTCTCATGAGTGATTGCATTTTAAATGCAGTCAATTAAAGAAAGACCTTGCACCTTTCTTGTGAAAGATGTGGTAAAAATGAGCAACAAAATCCAATTATCTGTTCAACCTTTGATTCAGAAGAATCAATGCCAAACTGCAGGTGTGTTCTGTGCATTTTTGACTGTGACTTTTTGGGTCTTTTTTGATGGAAGAGATGCCAGTTGGGTTGCAAAGCACTTAACACATTTGCAAAGATGTCTGGGTTTTTTAGTGCCAGCAACCACCACCAGATTCTTACCATGCCTAACCTAAGTACATAAATTGCTGCTCCTGATTTTTTTACTGCATCTGTAGTTCAAAACTCACCTGAATAATTCCAGTGCCAGGATGCACTTCTAACTCTCAGTCGCAGCAATGGAGCGAGCACAACCCAAAAAAGGATGTTTCAACAAAAAAATCTGTGCCAAGCAATGACCAGGCTTGGCTTTATTTAGCTCATGGTACCTGATAAGGCACAGCCAATGGCACAGTAGTGATATTACATGAGGAAAATATCTTCCTAAGGTGTTTTTGTGCAGTTATATCCTTTCCTTTTATTTACCAATGGCTACATAAGAAAAGAGGACAGAAAAGCAACAAGAAGTGTTTTACAGCTGAGTGAGAATGGAAAACCTTAATTTCTATCATTCTATCGTTTCTATCACTGTGTTCTGGAAAACCACCAGGTTTGTGGTAAATGCCCAATAGCACTGATAGCAAGAGATAGTCATTACTGCTATCCTGAACCAGAAATGCCAAAAACCAGCACCCCCCAAAAATGAGAATGGAGTAAAAATTACAGATGAATTACAGAGCTTATCTGCCTCTGTGCTTCATACACAGTTCTCTCATTTAATTCAGAAAAAAAGTCGAAGTACAAGTGGTGGGTCAAGTCTTTGACCTCACTTAAATCTTTGAGCAAATCTTGTGATTATGGCATTTCCTTATGGCTGCTCTAATTTGAGTTATGAAATCATGATTTTCCTATTATAAGCTGTTCTTTCAAAACAAATATTTGGATTAACAATAATATATAAAGTATCTCCATGTGTCCCCCCAAAATAAAATCAATCAGGACACTATTCTATGGGGTGTATCTTATGATTAAAAATACTTTAATTTGCTTCTAGGTAATACCCTAGGTATTGGAACATTAAGGACATGATGGGGCTGTTCTGATGGCTACACGAGAGCCATTCATTACTTTCGTTGCATGAATTTCTCCTGGTCAAACCTGGTACCAGTTCACAGTGGCTACAGAACCCACAATCACTTTCCAAAATCAGCACTACGTCCTCCACCTCACCTGAGAAAATCTGAATGGCTCCTCTTAACTGCTGATTTTCTTCATTCTGTAAAAGATCACTGCTTCAGAAATCCTGGAGTGAACCACAGAGTAAGTAATATTGGGAAGGGAGGCACAGAGATCATCTAGTCCAGGCTCCTGTTCAAAACACAGCCATCCTCAGCCAGATAACTCAGGGCTTGGTCTTATCAAGTTGTGCATCTCTCTAAGGATGGAGATTCCACACTCTTCCACCACCAGCTGTCCCAGTACCCCATCACCCTCAGGATGACAAAACATCTGTATCTACCCAGCATTTCCCATTGCCCAGCTTGGATCTGTTGCTCCCCTGTTCTGCCACTGGGATGGAGTTTTTTCTACACCCTCCCATCAGGTGGTCGCAGACAGCAGCAAGGTTTCCCCTGAGCCTTCCCTTTTTATTCCCCAGTGCCATGGATATGGCAGGTACCCCAGTCCTAAATACCTTGGTGATACTCTGCCAGACAGACAGAACAGCTGCACGTTAAAATGCCATGCGGAAAAAAAAGCATTTGAATGTGGTTAAGTATAAAATACGTAGAAGTTTCCAAGTACTAAAGAGGAGTTATTTCTCAGAGGAAAAGGGTGTCTGATGCACCCTCAGTGCTCTCACACCTTTCAGCAGCACTTGTGCATCACAAGGGTTTCTGTGGCACATCTGGGTCTTGGAAACACCTTTCAAAATGCATCATTATTCAGTGTTACACAGCAGAAAGTACAAGCTGTGGTGCTTACAATGAGCTCAGGAACAACAACACACCCTTCCTCCACCTGAGCAGGGAACTGAGCCACACGGACCATGCAAGGCAAACCTTCATCCAGCATCAGATCAGTGAACACAGCATTAGCTGCCAGTGGATATTCCAAAGCCAACCTAAGAGACACATCCTAACCCAGAAGGAGCTTCTCTTTTACAGGATTTATCAAACACAAAAGAGGGATTTATAGAGAGACAACAATGGATACACAGGTGTCCAATAATCATATTAGAGACATGCAGAGAAAGCCTATTAAAACCCCGTTACATGCTATTGCTCTCACACCCAAGCTCCACTAACACAGCTCAACCTCACAATAACACAGCTCAGTCACATCAAAGCTTCTAAATATGCAACTCTGCATCAGATCTCAGAAATTAACAGCAAAATGAGCTACCTCTTAATGGCCCAGGTAGTGTTCTCAGTCAAAATACCACATACCTATTACATTTCCATTAATAATTACCTAATTTGTTTTATAGACAGAAATTAATATTCTAACTTTTTACAGAACCTCACAGATAAACACACTTCCCTTAAATTATTAATATTTAGTAGTTGTGTTGTTGAAGACCTTAATGTGTTCCATACATTAAGCTCTCAATATAAAAACAAACAAACCAGTCAAACAATCCCTAACAACAGAGAAACCACCCCTGGTTTATCCTAAAATAAAACTGCAGTTCTGAGATTTAAACCAGATCTTTTGTTTCTGTGGAAAGGAGACAAAATGGTGCTTATTAGCAGTTTGGTCACTTGTTTTGATGTTGCCAGCATCTCCCCAGGACATGAATAACTAACACTGGGAAACTCAGAGAGACTTGGATCACTTCCAGTATTTCTGTGCCCTAATAATGCCTGGAGCCTTTCCAATATCAAAAATTATCATTATTATATTCCTGTCTTCCTCCTAGGTAATTGATCTTCAGACTCTAACAAAACGATCACAGTTGCCTAATTAGCCTCAGATTTTAGGAAAAAGAGCTTGATCAGTATTTATGCACTTTAATAGGCACTTTTAAGATCACCTCCAATGTGATGTAATTTGTCAGCTGCTGCATGACAAAGGTCATACTCACATCAGCCTTATCAGACAGACTCAACATTTGATTTTAAAATCCTCCTCTAAATATGCACTTTAATGAAACTGTCTGAACTGTTTATTTATTCATTATCACTGATTCAAAATTAAAGAATTCAGAATTTAAAAAGTTGAGGTCAAAAGATCACATATTCCTTCCTACAGAAATTCAAGCAGAATTTTTTTTCTCTAGCCAAACAACGTGGACACAAAAATATCTCGAACAAAGTACCTTTACACAGTTTTGGCCAATGACTTTAGGTCATTAAGAGCTAGCTCATGTTACTGGTAATTTCCAAGCTACAGAGAAATGCTATGTATCTAAGAAGCTTAAATGATTATTAGCTCAGTCTTTGACAATTTAGCAATAATTTGGTCAATTACTGCATGGGGTTTTAATGCCTTTAATGATACCATGCTCTTAACGAAAAATCATTTAATCCAGTTGAACTGCAAATTCAGTTTTTCCTGACGAGGGTCACAATTCAGTACCACTCTTCTCCATTTTTTTTTCTCTTTATCAAAGATAGTCCAGCTATACAACTCCCAAAGCATCTACTTTTCATAGAGTGCAGATTTCCCAGGGAATGGTATGTGAAGTATTTGGAGGTTTCCTGCACATCGAAGTATGATAAGAATTTCTAGTCTCACTGCTGGAAAGAAGTCAGTGTTCAAAAAACAAAAAAGTATTGTGTAAAATAAGAGTTTCTTCTAGGGGCCTGTTCTGCTGTTATCGACAAGGATGCGCCGCCTTTGATAAAGTGTGGTTGCAGCACCACAACAGAGCAAGTCCCCTAGGTTAGAACCATGAAATCATAGATTCACAGGATGGTTTGGGTTGGAAGGGACCTCAAAGATCATCCAGTTCCACCCCCTGTCATGGGCAGGGACACCTTCCTCCAGACCAGGTTGCTCAGAGCACCGTCCAACCCTGAGCCCCGGAGGCCAGGTTGGATTAGCCAACCCTACACCTGTCCCACAGCCCCAAAACAGCCTCACTGAACTGCACTGTGCAGCATCACCCTGCAGGCTGCAAGAGAAGAGCCCTCTGGAGCAGATTTCCCAGTCCCACCTCTCAGACTGGGTCGAGTTTCTGGGGCCTTGCTCACTTGAACTATGATTATTTCTTGGGACGGAGATTACACACCTCACACTCCTTCTTCAGACGCCTCTCCAAGCCCTTCATCGCTCTCTTGGGAAGAACTTTTCCCTTCCAAATATTTGCAAATCCCCTTGGCTGCAAGTTGTGTCAGGTGTGCACCTCCAAGAAGTGTTTGGCTCTGCATACGCTGTGAGTTCTCTCAGTGTTCTGAACAACTGCTGGTCAGCAGCAAAAGGGACCATTGTGTATCTAACACTGTTTAAGTTACTACCAGGACAATCACCACACACGTGTGTTATAAAATGGGATATTCAGTGGTATTTGCACTCTGGTCATGAACCCAGATGCTGCAAACCATGAGCAATCTGATATCACTGGATACAGGCACTACCCAGACTGAAAGCTCATTCCCCTTAAATCAAGTTTCTCAAAACACTATTTTTAATGCAACAATTCTGTGAAATTAGCTCAGGAAAAAAGTTACTCTTAAACATAACTTTGTTTGACACAGGACTACACTGAGGTCATACCGAGATCTCTATAAACATGTGAGTGCTTGAGGGGCATGAACAGCAAGAAATAGGAGTTTCCACAACAATTGAATACTGACAAAACCATTTATTATGAACATCAGCTGTAAGGACAGACACAGGAACATGGCTTTTGCACTCCTCAGAAGAGGAACTGCCCCTGGACCAGTATGAATAGAAAACTAAAGCTTCAGAGCAAGGAATGCCGGGCCCACTGTCAGCTTCACTTTAGTGGATCTTCAGTCGCTTCCATTAATGTTTGCTTTTTTCAGGTTATATGTCCTCAGTTAGATGTCCTTTAGCTTTTTCACTTAACAGATTTATTTCTATCATTCCAGGCACCTCTTGTTTTGTGTATGCAGTAATGAGAGGTCATGAGTGCACTATAGAACAGATCCCTCAGGTCAGGAGGCCTTGAACAAAGGCAAATATTGCTGAAGGCAACATCCCCTTAACTGCTAAGTGAGAGGAACTAGAAAAACACCACATTGTCTTAATCAGAATATTTTTGCCTCCAACAGCTGGAACTTTTCAAAAGAGCTATTACTGGAAGAGAGTGGCTCAGTAATGTTTTTATCAGTTTACATGGACAGCTACCCATACAAGCCAGGATCAGGCTGTTGTAGGTGTGCTGGCAAGAGATTAGTGGGAGCAGCTGGAATTTGAAAAATACATTCCTGTGGCCAGCTGTTTGAGTCAGACATTTTGGGCTCTTTAGCTGGTCTATGACACATTTGCTCCTTTTTTTTAAAGTAAAAAATGGCTTCTATCACAATATTAAAAAATCCCCGAAATATAAGAAGATTTGACAGTTAATTTAATTAAGCAATAACTAGCTTTCATGAATGGCTAAAGCAGTTTATCTTCAAGAATGCTTCACTGTCCTAGAAGCAAAAAAGAAAAGAACATTTTCTTCTTTCTGATTCTATCCAATAAGTTCTCGGGGGAATGAAGGTATCTTGCTGTCTCCTACAGCATATGGAATTTTCTTAGGAATTTATTCTTATATTTTCTGATCACCAGGTGTTTTCCAGAGAATTATAAATCAGGCATCCAAGCAGCAATGACAAAAATCATGACTGACCATCATTCTGCTGTCAGCATCAAGGACTCCTCCAATGCCAAGACCACAGTATTTAACTGTGGTTAAGGTACTGCACTAAATTACTGCTTTGTGCCATAGCTGAAATTTGACACTTTAGGATCACACTCTTTTGCAAAAAAAAATCCCTTTATGATCTACTGAAGGTTGTCCAAAATTTTTGTCTTAGCCTAGTCAGAGATCAAACCTCAAAACCACACACATGATATGCCAGAAAAAGGCCGGCAGCTTAATGAGGTTATGTTCCCAGATTGCCACTAGGATGGATGTACAATGTGATTTAAGCATGACTTTTCCAAAAGCCATGACACCGAACTCAGGGAAAATCCTCAGCGAGATCAGAGAGAAGGAAAACAGCCCCTGACTCCTCTTGCTCTATTCAGCAGTGCCGAATGCAGTTTGCTGGATGTGGCAGGAATTTTAGCAGGACAATCCTGAGAGCCCTTGTAAAAGACAGGTCTGAACTACTGGCCCTTGAGGAATCTCAGCACCCCAAAAAGTTAAAGGAGCTGCCAAAATACCATGATACAGCAATCATAGTTCAAGACTGAATCACAAAATATAAACTTCAGACTAGATTTGTATCACCTTGTGGAGGTGATTAATTTAGGTATCACAGCAACCAAGATTTAGGCACTCAGCCCTAGCATGACATTTCAAAGAAATGCTCAAAACAGTCTGGAGCCATTTCATCACCTCTGGCAGACATTACCCAGTCATTTGCCACAGGGGCTGAGCTCCCTCACGTGATAAGGAAAGGGATATTTTTGAACAGATTACTCTGCTTTCCTGCACAACAAACACCTACCTCAAACACCAGCTCACAACTCCTTAAAACTACATAAATCCATTTGATTGTGGTAGGAGAGCTGCTGCCAGTGTTCCAGCAAGTCCTGAAGATGACCAGCACTGGTACTTGTGCCAGTTCCGGCAGTGTGGCTGGGAATGCCGCAGGAAAGCTTTGCTCCCCTCTCAGTTCCCACAGCCCAGGGCACAGGTTGGTGCTGAGATGTTTGCAAAGGGGACCCCAACCTACACAGCAGAGCCACTGCAGAAATACGACCCAGCAGCGCCTGAGCCCTGCAGGGAAAGACACCTGGTTTTGTCAAGTAACATCCATCCATCCTGGAGGGGAAGGTTTTACAAAGGAAAGGCACAAAATCATGTCCAGCACAGACGCAGGAGTAGAATTCTTACAGATTCGTCATGTCTTGAACGCTGATATATCACCTAAGCACCAAGTGGGTGGAAGTTTCCCCCACTGTCTCTTTGGAGCCACTCAAATATGACCCGTGGGAGGTGAATTTGATCCAACTGGTCCAAGTCCAGCTGTGACAGCAGCAGCTCCATCCACTGCTGCTGCAGACATCAAAATCACCCCTCTAGTTTACTTCAGGTGCACAAAGCTTTGTTTATGCCTACCCCTGTTTAGAAAAAGATAAGAACCTCAGCATGAAAAGCACAAACAACCAACAAAAAACCCCCTCAACAAATATAAAAACAACGACCCCCCCAATCTGCTCTTCTATTTTTTAAAACCTTTAACTATAAACAAACACCAGTAAGTTTGTTGTGTTTCTGTGATCCTGAGAAGCAATGTCTATGTTCCAGAGTGTTTTCCCAAGCATCCGTATTGTAAAGATGTTTCCTTTGAATACACACAGAGAGATCAGAAGGGCTGCTCCAGCATTCCCATGGGAAAGTTTAAACTTGTGAAACAAATGTTTTCATTGGCTGTGCTAAATTGCAGTTTAAATCTTTTTTTTTTTTTTTTTTTTTAACCAGTTGCAATTTGCAACCCACATTATTACTGCTGCCTTGTCAAAAATATGTGATTTCAAGAGAGGAAAAAATGGAACTGCTCCTAAGGGTTTGCAGCTAATGGCTGAGGGACATACAGCAGCATAGTTATTTGTTCACAGATGGATAACTCGAAATGCTAGCAGTGGTTCAATGTTTAAACAAACAGCTTCTAGAAGTAATTGACTGTTCAATCGCTTTTACTTCTGGATAGTATCAACTCTCTCATTTCCAGTTTTTCTGCCTGTCTTCACAGGCCCTGCTGCTACTGGATTTGTTCTTCCCCTTAGAAGTCCTGAGGCACTTGTATCCACTATCATCAGCCAGGCTAATCACTTTTTATGGCTTTGATGGCAACCTATATTATCATATTAAAGAATTATCCTCATTTGTAAAAAACAGTTCTTAGTCATGTTTTACTTAGAAAAAAACACTATGTGGCCTAAAAAGCCAACCCAATCTTTAGCCCTGCATCATAAGAAAATTAAAGTGACTGTAAAATCTGCATAATTTTACATCTTTGTTGGCTTTCCGTCTTAGTGTAGCTGAGATGGACTTTTATAACCAATTTGACAGAGGAGCAATGATCACAATTAGGCTTTGTTCTAATAAACTTAATGAAAACAGAAGCAGCAAAGAAGATAACAAAAGAGAGCCCCCATCAGTGATGTCCCACAAACAGGAAAGACTGCAATATAAACTTCTGTTTTATTAGACACTGGAGAATCGAAGCACACAAGGGGCTCTGTAAATATCCCAGTTGTGGGGAAAGCTTCAATCGGAACTGAGATTGTACCGGACACCAGAGAGTCCAGCTGTGAAACTCAAATCCATAGGAAACCAAGCTTCATTAGCTGCACTCCTCGCAGACAGTATGATAGTAAATAGGTATTTATCAGAGATTTGGTCCCATTTTCATGCCCTCTGCTGTGTACATGCAAATGTCAGTTAATGCAACCAGCACACGTGCAGCCCGCAGGAGATTCTGTCTGTCTGCAAGAACAAAGCACTGCAAATCAGGAAACTTTGGCACTCTTCCTGACTCCTTCGCCAGGCTCCAATGTGTGATCTCAGGAAAAAATCAAAACATTCCCATGGGTCAGGCTTCCTCTACGCTTATATATTTATGTTTATACAGCACTTTGTGATTCCCACCTAGAAGGTGCTCTGGGAAAGCGAGGAAGTTTGGAAGTGCTGCTAATATTGCTCGTTTTCCTACACACCACACCTGACTCTGTACTAAAAGGTTAATTGTTATTTCTACAGTAATTTAATTTCTTCAGTTATAGAAGTCCTTTCTCAAATAAAAACCAAAACAATAATTTCTGAACCACTCTCTCCAGCCCCAGGGAGGGGACCCACCCAATTAAAATGCAATGCACTTTTACAGACTATAAAAGCATAACAACGTTTTAAAAAATCACATAGACATCTTTTACTATAAGGGCAGAAAATTCTACAAGAGCCAGATTTTTGAAAATAACTCTGTTTAAAAAAAAAATATGTATTTTCAGAATTTTTTTTCTTCTTCTGAGGCAGCTGTCCAAGAGGAATAAATTCTACATCTCAAGAATCACTTAAAGCAAAGGCTTTACCCTGCCAATCAAGGCTACGAGCCTCAAACCCTTTTAAAATGAATACCATCTCAAAACTCTAAAACAGCAGGTCTTGGACACCTTAAAGCATCTCTTTGTGCTAAAGACTCCTTTCCAAAAGGCCAATTCTGCAATCAAAGCGCTGGCTTTTTTCCAGGGAGCCAGCACAAAGAAGGCAGAGGGGCCATTTGATCCCAGCCACCCAAGGCAGGGCGGCTGCAGAGCACAGTGGTGCAGCGGAGCTGCAAGCCCAGCCAAGGAAGGAGGACAGCGAGGGATTCTCGTGGTCAGCAGGGCCACAGCGTGTGCTGCCTGGAGAGGTCATCCCAGGATACACGGGGAAGCCTGTGCGGACCGCTCTGCTGGGAGAGGGATGCCTGCAGCACTGACACACGGTTTTCCATGGAAAGGGTGTGGCCATGTATAACACCGTGTTTCTTAATTTAGCTCACTGCATCTCTCACTCAGAAAGGGGGAAGAGACAGGAAGAGAAAAGCAGCCGACTTGGTTCCTCTTTCTCTTCCTCTGTCCTTTCCAAACGCCCCTTCCACTAGCATCATAACACCGATCTATAAGCTGCAGCAAACAAGAAGTCAGGAAATAGGCTCACAGGCACGTCCACTCTGTCTGTCTCTTCTCCAGGCACCGTGGATGGAAGCTCATAATTAACAGGAAGTGTTTCAGTGTTATGACTAGGCCAGAAAAAGCAAGGGTTTACCTAAAGTAACACTGGCAAAGCCACTATTAATATAGCACATAGTCCTTTAATGAGGTAATCTCTGCACCATCAGAGCCCTTCTCTGTGTGCCCCCAGACTGACGTCTGACCTCAGCAGCCACCAGAGGGGAAAACAAAGAGTCCATGACAACATGGCTAATAACACACAAACCCCACTGCTGGTGCTGGGCTTTTATTGACAAAGGTTACACCACAGCTGACTTCCACCCCACGAGTTACAACAACAAGCCAAGCACAACCGAGACACGGCCTGAATGGGTGTTATGACAGAGCCGTGGCACTGAAGAATGGCTCTAACAGCCCATCAGAATTATCCTTTCTGGCAGTGGAAAGGTACCTGCCCAGCTCCAGGCTCATGTTATGGCTGGGTATTGTTGGCCGTTTGGGAGCTGCCCATCCTTACCGTGTGAACAAAGGCCACAGGTCTTTCCATCGCACTGGGCAAGCGCCCCGCCCACGATGGCCCTTTGTATAAAACTGATAACTGATGTGTTGAAATGTCCCCAAAGCCCTTCATTATATTTTACTGCGTAGGGCCAGTGGATAATCAGAAGAGAATGCCAGCAAAACCCAAGAAGTCTGCTGAGGCAGCAAGTGCTAATGCAATTTTTTACCACAATATATAAATAACCCCCCAAGTTCCTCTCCTAAGCATATGTGGTCAAGGGAGCATGCAAAGCTTTTATCACGCAACTCTTGTGTTGCTTTAGAATAGTTAATCATATAAAAGCTTCCAGAGCCCTGACTAATGAAAATCTGCACCCTACATTTGCTTTGGCAGTTGGACACCAATATTATGTTACTAAAGCAATGGAGCTTTAATACAAAAATGAGCAAACTGAGGGAATTGTGCTAAGAGAAGAAAGATGAGAGGAACAAGATGGTGTTAAGTTCCCACAACATGATTAGAGAGATCCACTGTTTTGCCTTTCTTTTCAGGAAGGTCTCCAGATTTCTCTGTCAGTATGAGAACATCTACGTGGAAATAAACACAGCACAGAAGTGCTTACAAACTAACATTTCATCTCCACCTCATCCAGCTATGTCTGCCTTTACAAAAGCTGCTGCTTGTGGACTGAAGGAAAACCCTCAGCTGCCTCCCGACATCACACCTATGCTCTCCAAGCTGTGCCTAAATTCTAACACCCGTTGTCAATACCCAAACTTCCTTTCTTCACTAAGAAGCTTTGATATTTCAAACACACATCAATAAAACTGAATTGCACTAATGTAAAATAAAGCTTATCCGTTTCTTTTCTTTTACAATTTTAAGGTGATTTTGGATACCAGGAAAACCAGAAAAAAATAATTTTCATGGACAGTTTCTGGAGGCCAAGGGAATTTTTACTTGCATTTCTCTTGCTATCAACATTCACATCTTTCCATAATTTTTAAACAAAAGCATCTCATTTAAATCTATTGAGATGACACAAAACACTTCAGCTGAATTAATCTCAACATTGAAATGCATTTCCCATTGCCACAGAGAAGTTCCAGTTCAGATCCCATTTATGTTAGGCTTTCTGTATCTCCCATAATAAATTCCAGTTGTGTAACTCCATGATGAGTTGCCCAAGACTAACCATGATATGTTACAAACAAGACTGGTTAAAGGGAAACTGTTATTTTATGTCAGAAATAGCCCTCTGGTCAGCTCGGGCTTCAGGAAACAAAGGCAGCTTGGATTTCAGGCCTCGGAGGGAAATGTACTGCTTGGAAAAAGCAGGTATATTAAGTTGTTTTAAAACTAAATGTTTGCAATGCATTCAACTAAATTCTAATGGGCACCCAACTGACCTGAAACAATATACTGCAATTTGGGTTTCCTGCTGTGTTTTGGCAATATTTCAGGCTCTCACATGGAAAAAGTAGGTTTTGTAGACACTGGATTTTCCACCAGACAATGGCTCTCCAACAGGTCCTGTCAGTAATTGAAATTATTCAGTATTTTAGTGTATACAAGACCCTTTTCCCTCCCTCACTCCTCCTGCCCCACCTACACACACAAAAAAGGCCCAAACCAGCAAATGGGAAGGGTAAAAGAAATTTAAATCACACCAGACACCACTTGGCTTCCTCGGATTTCCTAGTTCTATTTTCAGGGCTCCCAATAATGTCTTCCTCCAGTTAACTCATTAACAAGCAGACACAGACAATCCCTCATCACATCAGGCTGGGGCTTCAAGGAAATTCACCAGCAACTAATCCAGAACCTATTCTTCTTCTGGAAATGCTTTCCTTTTTTATGAACAACTCGCAAAGGATATCCCAGGTTGGCTTGAAATGTGGGAATTCCACTGGCCATGAAGAAACATGACTGATGAGCGGATCGGTGTCAGTTTGCCATCAACCTTTGCTTGATGGGAGCTGAGAGAATCTGGCCTTGGCCAGCTCACAAAGCTGGAACTAAACTCAGTCCAGCTCACTCAGACGTGTATACCCCACAGAAACCAGGAACATGACAGCACACGCCTCTAGACCTAATTCCTCTACCTTTTTTTTTATTTTCAGCAGAAGTTCAGCTTCCCAACCAGTAAGAGAGCCTTGAAAAGCTGAGGCAAATTCAGATGTCACTGCAAGGTTCAGTTCCTGCATCCACTGAGGACAGGAAATCTCTGTAAGTAAAGAACCCACTCCTAAATCACTGGCTTTAAATCCACAGGTGGATTTAAATCTGCAGCAGTGGAATTAACTCTTCACAAGTAACGCAGGTTACAGGTGGAAGGGTGGGAGCAGTCTGGCACACAGAGGTACAGAAAAATCTCCTCTGTTATAAATTATACTCCTCTTTCCCTTTGCTTCGCCTCTCTCCACTTCCACACAGAGGTTTAAAGCAACTTTTGGCCCAGAAACATCAGGGAAAAAAGGAAGTTCAGCTTTCACATCACCAAAAAACATATCAATAGCAAAAATTTTAAAGTTACAAAAATCAATACAGCTGCACCTCTCATGTAGGCTGTTCAAAGCACCAAACAGCATCCCCTTAGGTAAAATCCTTAAGCTTTACCCAGATGTCCATTACACAGCAGGTGACTCCTTCCAACACAATAACTCAGAAGGGGCTGGAAGCCAAAGTTGCAGCTTGGTGGCAAACAGAGCATAACAACAAACAGCTAAAATCCAGTGCAATCCTTCAAGAAATTCTTTACCTCCTCAAAAGTGAGGTTCAGGTTTTATCTCAAATTAACTTTAAGCATTCTTCTAAACTTCTTTTTCTTCAATACCCTCAGAAGACTTCATATCCAGCTTGCCTAACCCAAGGGAGAAATGTCCTAAGCCAAAGCATTAATATGAAAATATTATGGTCGAGTAGCTCAGTTTCCAAGTGACATAAATTGGCAGTAGCTGTTGGGATTGTTGGAAAATTTAATAAAAAATTAAGTTTTATTGTGCCAAAAAATCCTTATGCCTGGAATAATATAACACTGTCCCACTGATACCAGTACACAGAAACCAGAAAAACAGAGAAAACGAGCAAATTCTGCCCAAGGGTTCTAAAAATGTCACTGATTTGAAGTGTTTTGGTTACTGAGTGCCCAGCAGGATACTCCCAAAACATGCTCTGGAAATCTGCATTTTCCTAAAGGTTGTAAAGCTTCACAACAAGGCTGCATTACAAGACAGATTTGTGCTTCTGAAAGAACTCGATTTTAAGCACAGCCCTGCCTAACAATTAATATTCAGAAATGTGGCAGAAAGCAAAGGTTCTTAATAGTGTTTATTTTTCAGAAGCGCAGGGTGGCTTTGCTAAAAACACACACACAAAGGATAAACAGCAGTGTGGTGAGACGTTTCTGCCAACACTTTCCCCTCATGGTGGCTTCCCCACCAAATGTCTGACAGGCTTTGAAATACTACTACTACTACTACTAATAATAATAATTTAAAAAAATAAGATTAACATCCACTGGAACAAAAACTAGACAGTTGTGAAATAGGAACACAAAAATAGCTAAACCAGAGAAAGAGAAGCAAAAAAATATTCTCTATAGCTGCTCTACTCTTGCTCCGTTCATGGGTTTAATGAAATTGCTGACTTTAGTATCAGTAAACTCTCTTGTTTAGTTTTTTTTTAGGGTTTTTTTTTTTGTTTGTTTTTTTAATTGGAAGTGGGGGGTTGTGTTGCTTGTTGCCATGTTTTCTTTCAAAGACTCCAGTTTCAACACTTGTTAGGAACCTTAGGTGCAGCATTAAAACAAAAAGGAATGTGATCATGAGAGTTAAAGAATATTGACTGGGACATCGCAGCTACTGGGAATTACATTTTAAGACAGAGACACATCTAAAAGCACCTCTGTCAAGGGAATAAGGGGGTGACAAAGCCAAGCCTTCAGAAATGAGGAACACCTGTTAAAAATGCGCATTTTCATACAACCCCAGGCAAATATTCTAATGAAAAGTGCTGAGTGATTCTGCAGTTAAAGACTGGGTTACACACATGAGGTTGAACACACAGTGAACCTCCAGCCTCTGTATTATGGTATTTGAACCACTGATGTCCTTTTAATGCCATTTTTAATATGTAATAATTCTGCATTTTTCATCTAAGTGCATTTGTAAAGCACACACAAATAACATCAAGTCGCTGGAACCACCCAGATTTACTGCAGCAATAAAAAGTTCAGAGTCTACACAGTAAAGAGAGAACTGGAAGAGTTTCAAACTAAAAGAATTTGTTCACTTCATGCAAGAGAATGGGTCTCTGCAAAATGAGGAAACCCATTGGGGTTGGAGGCCCATTTTGGTGTGGAAAAAGGCCCTTTCAGAAATGCAGCATTTTAATGTGTTTGTGCAGTTCTGACTAGAGTGGAGACTGGAGTACAGTGCACCAAGGCTAAAGCAAATAAGAATTACAGAAAAACAGAACAGAACAGAAGCAATTAATCATATCTGACTTGAATATGTTTTGTATTACACAGTGTACTCCAGAGGTACAGTGTTTGCACCTCAAATATTGCATTTCTGGACAAGATGCTGAAAAAAAATGCACAGCATTTACCAGCACATAGCTACAGCAACAAAGCTGCTGTCACATCCCATGGCAATTATGAGAAGCTGAGAATCCTGGGAGGACACACTCCACCGACTCCACAAAAGAATCAAGCACAGACAATTTATTTCTCTCATTTGAGTCTCTGCAGAGCCTCCACAATGTGACAACTTATCTGAAAACGGAACCAAAAACGGGTTCAGAGAACACTTCTCATAGAAGTAACTTGACTGAAAAGGAAATCATAGTAAGGTCACCATCAAAAATATTTAGTGAAATAGAGAAAATCTTTCAGGTGGCTCCGAATGATTGACTTAAATCAATCAGTACTGAAGTGGAATATATAGGAATTCCCTCAGAATTCCTTGTTTGCCTTCGCTCCCAGTGTGCAAGCACAATTCCCAGGGACATGGGCAAGAGGTGCGACACAGGCTGCAGGTGTCAGGTCCTTGTGACAGGACTGTGCTGTTCCAGTGAGCAGCAAAAGAAACTTCTGCTCAGCGCCAGCAGCTTCAGCCCTGACATTAATTAATAAAGGGAACCCAACACCCTCTCTTTGTTATACAAAATGTGTGTGACAAGAAGGGCTCTGTCGTGTTTTCAAAGGAACTGACAGCCTAGCTAAGGTTTTATCTGTGTGCTGGTCACCCAGATCACACTACGTGGATTGGAAGACGGCAGCATGTGGCAGGAAAAGAAGCAGTTTTGGCTCAGAAGTACAGTCGGGTTAAGAGACTGAGCTTACTTCCACGGAATAATCAGGTGCTTGATTCAGCCCTCATGGCACTGAAAATGTCCCACCAGGTTTCATTTATGTCCTCAACAAGTCAGGAAAATAAAACGTTACATAAAGGGGAATTCAATTCAGAAGGAAGATATCATCTATTTCAAAAAAACCCAAAAAACCAAAAAACAACAACAAAACCCAAAAAACCCCCAAAACTAACAAACAAACAAGCAAAAAAAAAAAAACCCCCAAAACCCCACCACTGTTCTTCAGTGAAAACAGGCTCTCTTAGGGACTTAACACAAGACCTTTCCAAGGCCTTTTCCTTTTCTTTGTCAGCTCCACCTTGAAGAGGAGCAGTCATACAAGAGGGCCACAAACATCACTGACCTTGCATTCAAAGGTAAAAACCCAAATTATTTGAAAAATACAAGCTTGGAAAGGACACACTACTTTTTTTTTTATTCCCAAATTTTGCCAAAACCAAAGAGCAGCCAAGTGAAAGGAAAGCACGCCCATGACAATTCGACCTTTTCACTGCCTTTGTAAAAACCATGTTTGGGGGCACCTGCCTGGGCCTGAGTGACTCACACTGAGGGCAGGAGGGTGAATTGCCCAAACTCCTTTGGCACCTGGCTGACCAGCCTGGGAGCTGTGCGAGGTTCTGCAGGCCTGCCCTGCTGGACTTGCTTGGGAGAGGGACCAAAGGCACCACAGGAGGACAAACGGCCGTGAGCCTGCAGCCAGGAATTTCTGTACCGGATAAGGGTGAAATCTGCTTTTTATTGCAGCCGAGTAAAAAACCCGCGTGGGGAAGAGAACCATCTGTTTTCCAAGTGTAATGCCAGAGCTGCGAATGAGGCTCCAACATCCCCGTACTCTGAAGGAGACAGCAGGGTTTGAGATGAGGCTGATGTGAGCAACTGCCATGCCCAGTTCCTGGAGACTCCGTTTGCTGCCTCATTTCGGTTTGGTTTGTACTCCTGCCCTTCCTGGTGTCCTCTGAACCGACCATCAGTGAGAGCAGATGTGGAATTAGGCAAATAAAGCAGGAAAAAAGTTTCCCGCCTAATTTGCAGAATGTGTTTTGCATCCAAATGCAAATAATTTTATTTGGTTAAAGAATGATCTAATGCAGCAGTTTGGTGCTGTAGGTTTACAGGTGGATTATGGCTGGCCATGGCTGTGCTCTGCAAACATCCCAGGTTCAAGTGTAATAACTGGATTGAATTAATCATTTAGGAAACAGGAACCTTGGTTCTGCTACATCTCTTGCTATATTTTGAGAAAAGGCTGGCTTTTTTCTATGAGTTATTTTTTTAAAAAAGCTATCCACAATTATGCTTCTTTTAATTAATGACATCATTAATACTCCCTAAATAACTAAAACACAAACACCCAAGCTCCAGAAGACCACAATCACTTACTTTCTTCCAAAACAAGGTCTGGTGTTTTGGTCCTTCCAGGCCATCAGGCTCTTTTTGCCACAGTTCTTTGGTAAAATACCACAAATACCACCATGACTCAGCTAGCAAATAACCCATGTAAAAAAAAAACAAAACTAACAACACCTTCTGTCTCTGAGGCCTGACACTCCTTGGATTAGGATCTGTAAGGGAAACTAGTTATCTTCATGCTATGTCATAAATTTATAGTATTGATATTAAAAATTAATTTATAGTATTATGCCAGGGAGACATGAATTGGTGAGACATTGATGATGGATATAACCATGGTGAATTTCAGGTTATTTCAGTGACCAGTAACTGAAGGAAATAGTAAATAGTCCATTGTAGAGAATAACATTTAGCACAGTACAATGCTACTGAACAAATTTATCCCAGATGAAAACTCTGATGTTAATCTCTGTTCATCTGCAGAGCTGGGAGACACAGAAGCTGATGCCAGTACAAGAATCTAGATCCTGAAATCTTTATTTTTTGGTGGCTGAGATCAACTAATCTGGCAGATATAACCGGTAAGTATACATGGAAAAATTAAATGTAGAATTACAGACAACAGTCAAAAGACACTATTGAAATATATTTCCTAATGACATTTCAAATATGATTCATGAAAGAAAAACAAACACAGCACACACATTGAATCAATAAAAGTAGCTACGGCATTTCTTGAGGTTTTTTTTTCCTAAATCACTGGTGAGAACATCATAAACCTTCTTTGATTCATTTGAGACCATCATTCATGGCAGGACTCAAAAAGTAACAAATCATTCCCAGAAGGAAACACCCCGGTACGTCCTTCTAAAAAACTTTGCTTTTTTTTTTTTTTTTTCCTNTGTTCGTTTTTTTTTTTTTTTTTTGCCTTCATGCAAGACAAAAGCAAAGTAGAATTTATTGCTAACATGATGACAGCAGTTTTTCAAAGACTGCTACCCTTTAATTAAATTTCAACTTTTTTGCTGGCACTAGATATTACCCTAACATAAAACTGTCCTAATTTTGTTTCAAGAAGCTCTAATTGCAACACCATATTAAGTAGTATTGCAGCTGACATGAAATAAGTCTTCTACCAAAACTAGATCTTAAATAGTCTGATTAAAAATACTTTGCCACCAAGGAACTAAATTTTCAATATATTTTTGGACAGTATTTGGCAACAGATATACTGGATGGGGGAGATCACATAAATACTGGGCACTGAAAATCAGCACATTGGAAATAGTTACATTTTCAAGAGCCTGGATTGAACCATACTGTTTTTAAAGCCTATCTATTTAGAGGTTTTCCTATCTGTTAGACTGACGAAAAAATTTTTTTAAAAAACCCCAAACCAAACAAATAAAAAACCACAAACAAACCAAAACCCTAAAATAATCCTACATTCCTCCTTCAATCTGTAAGTAGAATTTTCATCATTCATCACTTAAAAAATAACAATAATTTTAAAAAGAAAAGCTTTAAAGGATATATAAAGGCAGGTATTGTATACCAAACGTCCAGACATACAATAGCCCAGGTTGGACACAAACCATGAGCCTGAGTTTCAGCAAGGAGCTGGATTTCCCAGCTTTGGCCATAACTCAGACTGCACAGTGGGAATGATTTACTCGTGGGATTTGGTTATCGCTTCCTTCGTGTTCCTGCTTTGGAGCTCCCACGGTTACAGATGGAAAAGGAGCCCCAGCCCAGAGAGAGAGCTGGTCTGAAATGGTGCAGCAAAAATATCCGTGTTCTTATTTGGCTGGGGCAACAGGAGAAAGGCCAAAGTATACACTTCTGGTAGTGTTTGAATTAAAATCTCCTAGAAAACCCCCAGTGGGGTTGCTAGGAGGGGAAGCCAACACCAGAATTCAAAGGGTATAAGAGGGTAAACCAATGAATGGCACTCTTACCCATTTCCTAAAATATGCAAAGCTGAGGGGGAGGAAATCAACATAGCAAGATCCCAACTAAGAGCAGAGAAGTGGGGATGTGGATGGTTTGATCTGTGGCTGTTCTCTGCAGCGCCACAGGGAAGAACACACGGAGAAACAGCCAGCAGGCGTGGATGGCAACCTCCACCTTCCCATTCAGAACAGCTCAATGGCCCCACAACTCTGAGAAACACCCCTCTAAGCAGCAATCTACCCTCTCAAAAAAAGATAATGTTTCACCAGCCCAGACAAAAAGTACCTATTTCCCTGCTCACCTGTCACTGTGCAGATTTAAAACACAAAGCCAAGCCCTCCCCACACGGAGACCCACAAAGCAGAAGTGCATATTGTGCACACATGTCGGGGAGAGGTGGCAGGGCTGCCAGATGTTTGGGTCCAGATCAGTAACCAGACACCACACACGCCTGAATAACAGGTAAAGAACTTTTCCCCCCACAATGACATTGTGGGAGACGACAGACCAGCTCAGCTTCAGTGAGAGCGATTCATCACTTTATAATGACAAACCAGAAACCTCAGGAGGAACACGCCACCCTCCCTGTTCTTTGTTTTTCCAGGGGTGAAGAACAAAGTGGCATCGATTAATTATTAATTACAAAGATCTTTTCACATGTAGGATGGTAAATTATCGTGCTTTGCTAACAATAGTTAATTTGTTTCTGAGCAAGACTTCTGAAATATTTCAGTATTTTTCTTCATTTTATATACAAAGATTTGAGAGATTAATTGTCCAGATGTTTCCTTGGGTTTTGTTCTCTCTTTCTCACATAATAAAAATCTTTCAGCACACTTTTTTTTCCCCAATAAACCCACAGTCCATCTGTTATACTTTGCTGGAGACATAAAACAGCACTACATGTGTGTTACAATCATTCTAAAAAGTAAATCTTCACCATTTTCTTTTACAAATAAGGTGAAAGATTCCATTTTTATTTGTTAGGTAATGTCTTGATATGTTGCCCTTTGCCCTAAAACAAAGCTCTGTTCACTAATACCTTCGCCTTTGCCTCTAATGTCACGGGGTAAAATATTCAAATTCCAAGTCAGGCCATCAAGTATTCCTGTCTCTTTCACAGCAGAAAAACTCTGGAAAAATACAGCAGAGCAAGTCTTTAACAGCTCTCTCCAGTTCAAATACAGCACAACCGCTTCAGAACAGTTTAGAGCTAATCAGTCTCAGGCTGTCATGACTGAAGTGAATAATGATAGTGTGCATTTTTAGTTCTGTATGTATTACAAGAAGCGTTTGTTCTGTAAACTGAGCAAGTGAAAACACAGATTAAAGTGTAGGAAGTGTCAGAACCTACTTCCTAGATTTCTGCTGCAAAATGACAGTCCTGAAGCAGAACTGATAAGGAATATTTTAGCTGTAGCCATGCAAAATTGGCAGTTTTCAAACCTGGTTTCCAAACATACTTTTGGGAAGCAAAGTTTCAAAGCCGCTGTTGACTTAATGATTTTTAGTTTAGTTGATATTACAAAAGAAAGAGTCTCAGAAATCCTTTTCATCTAGTCTCACATCAAAAAAACCAGCAGGAAAATACTGACTAAAAGTGTAGTAGGATTAGACCATGTCAAGAAGACCTTCATCAGCAGATGTGTTAAAGTCACAACTTCCACAGATTTGACGGAAAACTTTATGTAACAGCCACATTCTGATGAGGCAGGTGAGACTTGAAGTAGGGTCTAGTACTTGTTGGAAGATTTCAGAGCCTTGAAGGTTTCCTAAGTGTCAAACAGGTTTTGCACGGGGCTAAATCCAAACTGGTGCCAGTTTGCAGGAGAACTGATGAATCTGTCTCGAAGGGCATTTCAGGGCGTCCTCCAGTCTTGCAGGAACTCATAAAAGATTTCTAGCTACTCGATTTTCCTTCTTTTCTGCCCTTTAAAATGCATGGACCTGGGTTTTTTCTTCAAATGGGAAATGCCAATTTTCCCCATCCATGAGGAATATGTTACTTTCCCTAAAATAACTAACCACTCACATTTAAGCAAAACCAACTGTCTGCATTAATTAGTAAAAAAACCCCAAAGGATAATTTGCTTAAATGTTTACATAAACACTATTTCACTTGTGCCAAAAAGAACATAGAAACACAGTTAAAAAACACTTCAAAGGGTAGGCAATGAATAATTTATTTATATTTTTATCATAGTTAAAATTCCAAGAGATTACTTACACGGGCTTATACTTTAATTTCAAAGCAACATCTCATTCAAAAATATTCATCCCAGCATCAGCTGCATCCTCTGAGAACACAGTTGCTTTTCTCTGCCAAGTTATAAAACAGATTTTTTCCCATTTCAAGGTAAACAAATTGTGACATTGTAGTCATTTAGCAGTATCCTGATTTTCATTACTGTCACTGCTCTGCCCCAACACCAGCTGGTTTCAGTCTCCATCTCAACACAGTGACAAAAATGTGCTTCCAGGCAATAAGGAAGACCTGAAATTACTTAAATATAGCCAGAATTTAACTCATTAATACAATAGGATTTTAACAACCATTTCGAAGAAGCCACTGTTTTAAGTAAGAAGTGATTTAGTTCAGTCAAGCAGAACACTCAAATCCATAGCCATTATTGTCAAAGATGAAACAGGGAAGTATTTTAAGGGCTCCTTGGTTTTCTAGCTGTTGCCTGGAGAAACCTGGAGTCTGCAGACTATTTATAAGAGGCTAGGAAATGTCATAAATGAAAGCAAATTCATCTGTGCTGTGCACATTTGTGACATTTCTAAAGAGGTTTGCATGCTCACTGGAGAATGTTTAGGATGTGTAAGTAAAAACATGTTGAAAAACCACTGCTCCTGTCATCATTTTCTGGGAATCTGGTGGCAACCAGCTCTTGCAAAGTGAGAACACTGTTTCAGAAGGGCATTTGTTTCCCTGGGAAGGCATGGGAGAAGCATAAGGAACAAGGCAGGAGAAGAGAGAAGAAAATCTTTCTTCCTCTTTGCGAGAGACCAAAATTCCCGTGTAGCTCAGGTTGGTTCTCCTTCTCTTGGAGAGCTGTCTATGGACTCATCATGGCCTGCTTTAAAAGGCAAGGTCGGCATGTGGTATCCATTCAAGACAACACCACAAACAAACACTGTAACTTGATACGGGATGCCAGGCTGGCCGTGACCACTTTGTGGCACTCAGCATTTTTAATCAACACCCCCACGTCTCATTTTCCTCAAGGCTGAGTAACTACTGCACATTCAGACATGACAAACAAACAAACAAACAAGGGAAAAACCCCCAACCAACCAAGCCACAAACCTGGCCCAAAGGTTTCAGTGAGCTATGCAATTTTCTTCAAGTAACAAAGACTATAGTTTATATGCCCTCTCTTATGAGTGCAAGCCACTTATTATGTCAGCCAGCATGTGCTGAAATCATGAGGAAAGAAGGAAGAAAGAAAAGTCCTTCTTTGATAAATGCATTCAAGATGACAAAGTCACCTGTTGAAGTCTCTACAGCTGCCAGAGTTCCTAGGTGGGCACAGAAATTTTCTTTCAAGTTTACTGACACAAGTTCAGTGTTTTTACATTAGTGTAGAAATTACACTATGTAAATGCTCACCAAAAAAAACTAATCAAAGGCTTGACATTCCCAGCTCTGTAACCTTACCCTGGCTTTGGTGTTTCTGAAGGGATGCTGTAACACGAGATTTTTAATAAAACTTAATAAATATTTAGGGCCATCCGTTGTAAATGGTGGGTGCCACATGCAGAGCTGGGTGGGGTCGTTCTCTTCAGCCACTCACCATCTGGTATCCCTGAGGAAACTGATCTCCTGAGCCTGGCTTCACTGCTGTGGTATTAAATTTCCTTCCTGTGCCCCCATTCACTTGCACCAGGAGTCAAGTAGATTCACCTGTGTCCCCTGCAGGACCATGTTCTGCAGCTGCTTCTATCCCCAGCATTTAATAGACTCTGTTACATTATTCTACTGCATTTAATGGGCAGAGTGTGAGCAGAGGAAGGAACAATATCCACGGGTTAGTGTTCAAAGGGTCAAACTAGAGCAGCGAATCCCATGCCCTTCTCTCAGCTGCCACTGCTGAGAGGAGGCTACAAAACCTTTACCTGATAAAGATTGGTGGGTCGGAGAGAATGATTACAATTCAGTCACCACTGCATTTCCCCTTTCCTTTTGTGTGCCAGAGCATCCAATTTCACTGAAGAGGCACAACAAGGTGCTGCATCTGGCCTCAGATCCTTGAGAGTGAACAGAGGAGCAAGCAAATGACCTCTCTGCCTATGACCCATATGCTAAAAAAGGTCACCTGCTCCCCTTAATTTGAGCTACATCCCACCTGGTTCATGGACAGTGTCCCTAGGAAAGGCTCAGTTCCTGCCTCCTGTCCCCTACCTTCTCCTTCCCATTTTAACAATTCCTTATCTTTGGGGCTTTGCGTCAGCCAAGGGACACAACCATTGCAGGTGATCTCAACCCACAGATCTTTCTTGGGGTCCGTATGTCTGTATTGGCTTGTCTGTCTGTCTGTCTCCTATCAAACAGACTCTTTAATAGCCACGTTTTGGTTCAGTAGAGGCCTTAACTCCAAAGTCCCTTTTCCCTGTCAGCTTCCAAACTTATCATGGATTCAAAGTTTTGAGGAGAAAATAGTAACAGACCAAAGATGGTGATCTCACCTGAGACTTACTGCCCTAGGAAGGGACCCTAAAAGATACATATATACCCTGGATATACTAACCCAGGTATGTGTGTTTTCTCCTTATGTTTTTTTATGCTAGTTTTCATAAACAAAGTTAGAGAAAATGTTTCATTTTAATATACACACAAATAAAATCATTCCCTAGATAGCAGGTTTTTTAATGGTTTTACCAAAGAAACAGAAAGCAAAAGGAAATGTGTTAGACCAAAGTCTCATCTAAACTATGAGAAAAAGCCTAAACCTTAAAGAGATAAAATGTTCAGGTATCAAGGTATCTCAATTCCCTGTTTTAATAACAACAAAAGTAACAAAATTATATCTAACAGCTGTATCATTGCTCTTCCCAGTATTTTTTTCTCACTAAGTCATACCATGTTCCTTCTTACGTCCTAAACTTTTAAACATTTAAGCAGTGTATAATTTTATCTACTTGAGAGGTTCCAATGAAATCCCTGAAGCCATTCACAGGAGCAAATCTATGGATGTGGTTGGGTGCCTGCAAGATGAGGCTTAGATAATGAGCATTTTATGGCAGCAATTTTGTGCTGTTTATTTGGACTGCTCAGCCACCAGCATACTTCTGGGCACTGCACGATGTTAATCTGAATATTTATTAAAAGATACTGGGAACCAGCATCTGGATCACCAGGAATTTTTAATTAAAGTATAAACACAAGACTTTGGGAACTGTCACACCAGTCACATTGCTCACAGTGCCTCGTTTGCATGGCTGATCATTTCTGGGCTGACATAATCTGACTTCTTTGTGCAATATCAGTCCCTAAACAATATTGGCAAAAAACGATTAGCATGTAATAGAGGAAGGTTATTGTGTACATGCAAACTCCTTGTGAACAACTCAGTGTACGTTCAATGTGTCACTGGTGTATCATCATTCTTGTGGGGTTTAGGTTCAAAGCAAAAGAAGTTTTCATACCAGTGAAGGTTTCATAGAATCACAGAATGGCCTGGGTTGGAAGGGACCTCAAAGATCACCTAATTCCAACCCCCTCCCATGGACAGAGACACTTTCCACTGGACCAGCCTGCTCCGAGCCCTGTCCAGCCTGGCCTTGGACTCTTCCAGGGATGGGGCAGCCCTTGCCTAGCGTCCAGACTTACATATCTTTATAGCGAACTAAAAACAAAGAATAGCAATTTGACATTTTATCTTACAGATAGATACTTTCAGAGGAAAACTTCTTGTGGTCATAAACAGAAGGCACGGGGAGTTACCAGATCCCACAGAAAGGCTGCCTGTTGAATTCAGTTACTTGATTGCCACCGAATTCCACGTGGCAAGATACCACGTTAAAAACACGTAATGCAGCGTGTTTAACTTTGCTTTGTATCTTACAGAAAAAACAACACAATCAAGGGGAGGGGGGGAAAGAAAGGAAATGATTGCTGCTCTGTGCAATAGAACAGTGCAGGCACATAGGTGAGATAACAAAATTCACAGGGCACAGAAGAACACAGAGAAGCTGACTTGAAGCTGGGGTCTCTAAGTGTCTGTCCCAGTATAAAAGGACTTTGGAGTGCTTACATCTGTGGTGGGCAAAGTGCTACAACACAAAGCATCAGAAATGCTGCAAGCTACCTGTCAAAGGATCCCTTTTGCTGAAGCAGCAGAGGAGACAGTGGGAATTTTTGCCACTGAAATTCCAACATGTGGATGCAGAAGAAATCTCCCACTGGAAATGAAGACAGGGGACACGTGGGAAACAGAAAGACCGCTGATGAGGGGAAAAAAGTGCTGAGCCACTGCTGTTTTAGCTGGAGCTCTGACAGCAGAATTGTCCCTGGGAAGTTTGGCTGCTGTTTTTGCTATCTTTATTCAGAGCCAACAGGAACTGAGTATATTGTATATTCAGGGTAAGAGCTACGTGATCCATGAGGGTGAATGACGCTCCACAGACACTCCGCTGATTCCTCTATTCACAGGAGTGAAAAGGGCAGTAAGAGAAGGGCTGTAGGAGTGTCCATAGATATTAATTGCCTTCCCCCATCCTCTGCTGGCAGCATACAATGTGATCACTCAATTTTTATTATATTTCTGCAGTTTTGCTGGGCTCATACACAGAGCACAATGACGATGAAAACAGGAGTTTTACTCAGGTCCCTTCAGCATTCTGTGCTTCATTGATAAAATTAGACAGCAGAAAAAGAATTGGCAAGAAAGGAGTGCCATGCACGGTGGAAACTAGAGAACAGTTATTGTGACTATTGTGGGCTTCCTCCATGCTACAATTGGGGTGTTCAGAGAATCTCCTACACATTCCTTATTGCAGCAGGCTTCTTGCGTAACTGAACTCAGAGGGGATTTCCATCTTGCTTTGACGAGGATTTTTAGTTTTTATTGTATCCAGAATAATGTGGGTGTTATGGATAAAAGAAAACACAAGAGAAAACTGCCACTGCCTTAAAAAATCCAGGAGAAAGCACAAAAATGCATTAATACACACGACCAGTAATAGGACAGATGTTTACAGCATTCATGCCCATGTTCTGATGCATCTTATGAGAGAGGAAAGCCAGGAATGCATCCAAGCCACTTAGCACTGGTTTGGTGTAGTGCACAGCATGAGCAGTTTTCCCATTCTCTCGTATCAGAAAAAGAGGGAGGAACTCCACAAAGCACCTCCTTCCTTCTCCTCTGTCTTGCTTGATCTGAAAATGAACCATCTTCTTCCCAGTCTATTTTTTCCACTTCTAGAAAAGTGACAAAATTGGGCCATGAAGATAAAAGGATTACTCCCCGGCACACTGAAGCTTAAAAATTTGTCTTTAAAACATCAGGAATGGAATGGCTTGGAAGGAGTCAAGCATCCAAGGATTTTAGGTAATCAAACCCATACCTACTTAAATCTATTGAAACAACCACCCAAAACAAATCTTGGCCCAAACTGGAGAACGAGAATCTAAAGGGTTATTCAGCACAAGCTTTTAAGCACTTTGAAACACCTGAAAGAAAAATAACTTTAGTACGCGTCTCCTTTGCAATATTCCCTCCCTTTCAGATTACTATAAACCAGGAGGAGGGAAAAAGACTAATTTGGACTGGATTTGATTAATATCACCCTCAGCTTGCTGCCTGCAACTGATTCCTACCTGCTGCTCATAAAATGGAGCTGCACCATCAGGATGTTTCCTAAAGCCTTTCCACTGACCTATATAAATACAGTTACAAATGAGATGGGATTAAAAGAACCATGTTTTAGACAGAGGAGAAATCTTGGTGAGAAGAGTTATTAAAGCACAGATTAAAGAGATAACTGACTAAATAAAAATAACTTCTGATGTAATTCGCACAGCAACTGTTTCATCTTTTTAATTATTGCATAAATGGATTTTACAAAAATAAACATCCAACTCTCAACCAAAGTCATAGGAAATCCATCAGCACATCCTAATACTCAGCCTCTTTCTCACTATTCCTTCATTTTTGGGGGAGTATGGATTTCATGGTCAAAGATAGAGGGATGGGAAGGAAGAGAGTTCAGTTTTATTCCTTTTTTTACTAAATTCAATATCTGTTTGCACTACTCCATAGCTGCACAGTTTAATAAAACTACAATGGTTGAAATGCACGTTAATGTTGTAGTGCAATAGAACTATGCTACTATAAAAGAAAAACGACTTTGTAAGCCTGATAGTAAACTCCAATGTAAAGTTTCAAAACAAATGGAGACCCATCTAACAATGTAAAGGAAGTATTTATACAACAACACATAAATCAAAAATAGACACTCAGGTAAACATATATTTAAACTTTATTTACATTATGTAAGTTCAATATTCACCAGAAAGCACAGATATGATGTAAATAAGCAGCAGTTATTAGGATGTACTGTAAGTCCTAGTGGAATGCAGGACACTGTATTATTTTTTTATGTTTTAAATTAGGTTTATTTAAAACAATCTAATGAGTTCAATGAGTATTTTCCTCTGTAGAGACGAATCAGCATTCTGATTTGTTGACTGCTCTTTTCAGTCAGGGAAGGAGTTGAGCCAAGGAAAAGCACAGCATTCCCTATTTATGTGTCCACACAAAGGAAATGCCTCCTAATGCTGAGTCAGCAGCATGTTAGGCAGAAACACAAATAATGATCATTAAACCTCAGAGAAGCAACATTTAGAGCCAGAGAGGTTTACTAAACCAGCCACAAGATCAAACCTGTGTCAAGTCTTAGCTGGGATTTAGAAAGTTGGGAACACTACTGGCACTGCTGTCAGGTTCAGCACTAACAGAGAACTTGGATTCTCTCTGTGCTCATGGCAACAACACTGGAAAAAAAAATCTCTGAAGGCATCAGGAAATTCCATGACCAGGCACTGACACAGACTGTACAAGTCCATCACTCAGAGGACACTTCCAGCTTGATTCAGGAACTGATGGTTTAGAGGGACAAGACTTTTCCTGGTTGATCCCAGGGTCAATCTTGTGAAAACTAAACCCACACATTGGCCGTCAGTTTGTCTGCCCTGCTTATTGTCTCCCAAAATTTTGGCCCTGAAACTGCTCTCTGCTTTCCCACACAAACAGTGGACATATGGGCAAGGTGCAGAGGAAGCAGAAGCATGAACAGCACCCGAAAGGACTCATTTTACTCTAAGCAGTGCTCGGAGAACAGCAGCAAAGGAATTATCAGGCTGATTGAGGGCAGTGCATCATGTAACGTGGTCATATTTCCCCATTCCACTCAGGCATGCAACAGCTGTCTGCCTTCCACCCTCCTAAGCAGGTAACCAACGAAATCTGTGAAAAAATTCACAGCTAAGAGCCTGAAACTAAGCTTTTCTTCTGTCACTAGCATGTTATAATCAACTTCTTTCTAAATAACATTCAAGGTCTGAAATGAAAGTTACTGTTAGATGTCACTTGAATATACCATAAGCCAAAGGAGACACCTAACTGGAATCTGAACAGACCTGTAATTTTTTATGGTAATATTGCATCTGCCTTAATTAAAGTTTTATAAGCGTAAAATAACTTTCCAAAATGATTGCTTTTATCCAAATATTAGAGAATTTGTCCTGAAAGTAGATACTTTCTCTTCTGTCACACAACTCATGAAGAAGGGAAGCCGCACAGAAATGCTTTGTTTTGTTTAAAGTGCCAGCTCTGTTCCACTGTGCTCACATCTTATACTCCAAGCACAGGGGTTTCATGCTCGTGGCATTGTGACATGTGAAAAACACGAGACAGGCTTTGCAAAATGCTCTGTCTTCAGGTCTGTGCATGGTGGATACTTTCTTACCAGCTCCCAAAGACCCTGAGGACACCATCATACACCATTAAAAACCTGACACAGCTCTTATTCCTCAACAAATTTTAGTTTTATTTCCAAGGCGAAAGGAGAATACCACCTGGGTCAGACATGGCTCAGTGATGGGTGAACAGAACTGGCAAGCTGAGTCTTGAACAGCTCCAGCAGTGAGGACTCAGGGAATAAAAATGAGTGTCCTGAAACGGTTCCAGGTCAAGCAAGGTTTAAGCTGGCATGGAAATATGAGAGAGAAGTTGTACTGTGTCTGAAAGTGCTTTCTCCAAGAATAAAAACTGAGAATGGCCAGTTGGACAGAGAACTAATATTGAACACAGTATGAAATGACGCTGTATTAATAAGTAATGAAAAGTATCTTGGATATTTAGCATGTGTTTAAAAAATTAGTTCTTCCTGAGGACTGCAAGTGCTAAAACAAATTAGCATTTCCCAGTTTATAAGTTAGGCACACAAACAGCAGACTGTTTCCAGAGCCTGGCACATGCAGAAGTTATAGTATTACAAATTCCTAACTTACCTAATGTCTTCAATGTATTTATGTCTTGGTTGTATCAGCGGGGTAATTATCCCTGCCTTACTAATGGCACTGCTTAAGGAATCCTGGCATGCACTTCAGTAATAAGCACTTCATTTTGTCAATGACTTCACTTAAAAACTCTTCACTTTCCAAGATCTGATTATTTTTACAGAGCATGAAAATTAACAACTCTACCTCACATAAATTCTTTTATCTGCTTGGAAAAAAGTGCTGGTCCAAACTGCTGCACCAATTACGTGTCCAGGCTTGGTTTCGGCTGTCAGTGGTTTGCATATTTGGCCTCGTGGTATTTTTACTGCACTTTTCTTTGTCAATGCCAACTGTGAGCTGTTTTCTTTGGTCAGCTGGGTACTGCTGCCAACAAATCCCCCTTCTTCTGGTACCAGTGAGATAGCTGTCAGTCAGAGGCTTGGCATGACCAAGACCCCGGGAAAATAAAAGATACAAAGACAGGCACATAAATCATAAGAAGAAAGAAAACATTTGTGTTATACTGGGAGCCCAATAGCACCACTGAACCTCAGAATCTGGCAGCTGTTATGGTACAACAGAATTGTCAGAGCCCATAAACGTTCACACTGGACTGAAACTTGGCACAGAGTGATGCCACTTGACTGATCCACATCTTATCCCCAACTCTGTTTCTCATTCAGAGGCAGTGATGGCACACAGAACTCTTCTATTCAAAGCAGATTTGGGAGGTTTGTGCACTGCTACAGAAAACTCCATTATTTCTAACTGTGAAGGTTTCTGAAGCTTGATGAGGTTATGCTTTAAAGTAAAAGTGACCTTAGGGATCCCTGTTCCCCAGATTTCTGATACGTAGGATTTATTCCAAACTCAAAAGTGGCAGATGACTGGTTTTTCCTGCCTTTCTCTGCCAACAGACCAATTTGGCCACAGCAGTCTAAAAAATCTCTAAAAGCTGTGGGAAGCCTTGCTTTTTTTTTTTTCCCTCTCCAGTTTTTAATCCAGAGACTGAAGATGTTTTCCTCTTTCCCTTCCTTCCTCTTTATTCTTCTCTCTACCAGACAAAGGAAAATTTTCCTTTAACCTTGCCCAAAAGCATCAATGTTCACAAGCCCACACAAGTTGAAATACCAGGGCCCTCAGGTCCAAAATGTTGTCATCAGGATTGGCATTCCACCCTGAGAGCTGGGATAGGGGGAGAAACACAAATTACTGATGCTGTTCCAAACAATATCCTTGATCCTAAGAGGTCCAACACTTCCAGCTACCTTCTACTAAACTGATCCATTTTGTCAGCTTGGCACCTCTCTATGGTATTATCTTAATGCACTTGAAAGCAAAACTAAAGGTTCTGCTGCCCTGTGTGCTTGAGACATTCAGTGTTCCAAGTACTCCTTGCTGTTCTCTAGCAAGAAGCCAAAACCAGATCATTAAATAAAGTGTCAGCACATCTGAAGGCCGAGGTCAGAGACAGATCTTCACAATATCCAGTATTTACAGTGAAGGTGAAGCCATTTTGACTCAGCAAACTGAATTCAGGTCACATCCCAGCGAGTTTTAGTTTAGGATTTTATCGTACATTGTTCACCATTACACTGATGCTTTAAAATACCCACTCTTTAATCAACTGTATGGGGAAAAGAGTCTGCAGAAGAAAAAGAACAGCACCCTGCTTTTCCCAGAACATCTTACTATAGCATTTGGTGGCCTTAGGAGGTGGAAGCAGCAGGAAAATTAATATCACTGCATATCACTGGAAGCATCAGCTGAGGTGTGGAGGTATTGAAGGAAACACCCAAAATACACAGAAAAATCTAAGGTGTTGCTGTTTGGTGTGGAAGGACGTTCTCTAGAAACCAAAGAGAGACCTAGCTGTGCTGAGAAAAACTTTGCTTCAGTGATAACTTCAACAGCCCAACCAACTCAGGATGAAGAGAGAATCAATCCCAACATAAAAAAAAGCGTGGAATGAGAGATAAGGCTTAAAGAACAACATCAGTAAAATGTTTAGAAAGAAAAATCCCCACACTGTGATGTAAATCAGAAAGTGGCAAGTGAGCAATTAAACCATGGCTGGATGATGAGATCACTGACCACAAGGTTTTAGTTACTTGGTGCACGTAACTGAAGCCTTCAACTCATGTCCGTGCCAGGAAGTTCATGCAGCAATATTAACAAACACATTAACTAAGCTTGGATAAGCTTTCATTACACGAACAAAAATGGATTTACTATTTTTCAGTAAATACATATCCCCCATTTGCAGCCCTTCATGGAGTTACCTCGGGACTTTACTTCCAAAGACAAGGTATTGACTGATAGACTTTATGGCAGGAGAAAATCTGGAGGCTGGTTCAAAAAAACCCCAAAACGTATTAAGCTATGAGCTTTCTAATCTGTGCACACGTTTGGAGTTTAAAGATGTCTAAATAAAAGATTCTCTTATTAAATTCTGAATACACCTGAAGCAAGAAACCTCGGGGAGGGATGAGACGGAGGATGGTAAAAAGTGCTAATAAGTGAAAGGAAGGTGGGTGTCAGGGAGGGTAACTGATCTTTTTTTTTTTCTTCAGTTTTAAATATTTGGGTTCAGGTTCTGATTGAGAAAAAGTAGGAATTGTCTTTGTTTCTGTCAGTAAAGGGAATGTACAGTAGTACAGTTACATGTATATGTATGAAGAGAAGAAAGCCTCTCCCACTAGAACATCTGACTCTGTGTGCTACAGTCCTAAGGACTTTGCAATGCACTGAAGCCCCAAGCTGAACTTTCTATTTCCCTTCTTTTAGAGGTTTCAACACCTATTCTTTACTTTCATAAATTAATAATATTAAGAGTTTAGCTAGAGGTTAGCTTACTCATTAATGTTGAGCCTGGGGCCTGAATTTTATAAACAGTTAAGCCCTTTGCCTGCTAACGTACAAGGTCAGCACATTTTTGTTGTGGAATATGATCTAAATGGATTAAAAAGAATAAGGCTTGCCTTTAGGAACCCTTTATAAACCACCAATACATAACAACAATCTTCTCATTCACTGAAATCTCAGTAGAGGTTTTGTAACACCACTGTCCACACGTGACAATGCTTCACAGTGGCCACAAACACCCCTTACACATCCTCCATATCTTTCAGTACCCTTTAAAATAAAATGTATTTCATTTGAAATTGCTATCTCGTGTCGAGGTTCAGAACAGAACTCAGACTGTGCAAAATGTATCTTTTCTCCATTTATCAGAAGTTTCGAAATGAGAGAGGAAACAAAGAGTAATCTATTGAACAGCTTGCCCAGAATAGTGTCTGACTCAGAAACATGCATGTGATATACGAAAGGAGTACGAGAAATTTAAGTACACCACTAAAATTCCTCATCTTAGAACTCAATGAGCATTACTAAAAGTTTAGTGCTATTCCTAAAAGTTAATTCCTTTTTTCCATGCAAGGAAAAGCCGTGCTCCACCACTAAATTTGTGACATCAGAGCTGACCTTTGAGTGGGGATGCAGCCACCCAGAGCAGGGAGAGGATGTGGCCCTTTTGTGCACAGGTAGGCGTTGACTGCTTACTCTGGCTTTTCTTACATGAGAAACGAAGTTTGCCTTTCATCCCAGCCAGTCGTGATTGGATACTGTCATTAGGAGTAACTCCTGTCTGGAGCTCTGGAGAGTGATTGACTGACAGCCAGAAAGGGAGATTTGAAGCAAGTTAACCATATGTTCAGAAGACAAAAGAGATTTATCATCTGTCTCCCCAAAGGAGGCCAAACTAAGGTTATTGAGTCTGCACAGAAAGTCAAATAATCACAGTGACATCAAAACTGACTTAATTGGTACAAAAGACACAGACAGCTATGCTGGTTAATGACTAAATGAAGTAAGATGTTACACATAAAACGCTTACAAGAAACTATATCTAGTTTATGTAAGCAGAAAAGGATCAGAAGCTGAAATACAGACACAAGTGTTCTAATGGCAAATCCAAATTTCTAGATTGAGAGGTTTTATTTCTAAAGTCAGCTTGGTGTCCTGGCAGCTGAAACAATACTTCCTTGCTAAGTCATGACTTTCAGCAAGCAAAAGACAACAAAGAAATACAGAGCTGACTGGGCTAATTCCGTCTTCTAAGCTGAAATGAATCAAACAGAACACACGGAGCACCTACAGCACAAAGAATACTGGTCAACTAAAACCACTGGTTTCTTTTTAAAGAAGTTTAGCTTTTAGTTCTTCCTTTATTATTTTATTTTCTTCTTTTACGTCCCCTTAAACTGCAACCCCCCAAAAAAAAACCCCAAACAAAAACCAAGTAAAACATCCCCCACCCTGCAACATTTATTATTAACTTATGGCATAGAAATAATTTTACTAAATAAATGAATTTCTACATTAAAAACTAGTGAATCTAAGGATTTCCCTGCCAGGACACATGTTCTTAACTAGGAGCACAGTGGGCACCAGTGAATAAACATCTGATACCTCTCCACTGAGTCAAGGGGGGAAAAGGAAGGCTAAAAGAACTGACAACAACATTCTCACCCACAAGAAAATGAGACCGGATAGACTTCATGTTTTGGCCTCCAGGAGAGGAAGAAAAAAAATGACTTCCCGAAACAAAGGAAAAATAATACATACATTTATATATACATATATATATAGATATATATATATAGGTATGGAAACTGTAGGTAATGAGATGTACATTCCCACATCCTTCAAGGTACTTATTTGTCTGACCTTGAACTGTTACAGTGTGCCCCTGCTTAGCCACAAGAGGCAGGAAGTCTTCTGGCCTTATTATTTTCTTTGTGGATATTTTCGTGCACCGTTCAGGAAGAAACAGCGCTGCAGAAACAGATTCACCATGGCAGAAAACTCACTGGAAGTTCTTCAGCCCTTTCTGCAGGTAGCCAACAATTTGTCGTGCAGTAGGTAGGGGTGCAACGAAAAACCACAATAAACCTGGAATACCAGAACTGAGCTAGAGATTTGGATCAGTGAACACCTACTGGGGACAAAGCAAGCTGCTGTTGGCTCCTACCTGGGTTTTTTCAACTGCAGAGTGAGTTTGATTCATTTATAGATTTTCCAGCCAAGAATTTACCAGGTGTCCGAGGATGCAATGAAAACTGTCAAAATGTAATCAAAAAAAGCTCAAGAGTCAAATGTTAGGTGACAGCTGAACACAAAAAAGAGGAGCTGTTCAGCAATGGATTAGAGTGCAGAATGAGACAGCGGAGAAAACACACAGCCACCTTTTTTCTTTAAAACAGAAAAATCCTTGAGTTCAGACTGGTTTATTTCAACCATTTCCCTTAGACAAACTCCCACGTGGCTTCGGAACTGGACAATTTGCTTTTTCCTGAGTCATCGTGATGAGACTCCTCCAGCACATTACCCAGTAACATTTTTAAAATGAAGGAAAAGAAACAGCCTAGGAGCAGCCCTACATAAAACTCAGATATTGCTGGGTCACCTGTGTTTGCCTCTGTCACCTGAGGGTGACACCAACGTGCTCCCATGGGTGGGTGGCTCTGCAACCCCGGGAAAAAATAAGATCTGAGAACTGAGTTCTCTCAAATCCTTAAGTTCCCCTTTACTCTCCTGTGCTCAGAGCACTAAAAATAAGGAGGTCAAATGCAACTGGCAAGGGCAGTTCAAATGCCACATTTAACAGACGTCATTTTTTGATTAAATTGCATAATATGCTTAGAATTAAATTTCAAAACATTCATCTCAAAACTAGATGACTGATAATCACTAAAAAGAAAACAAGGTACCTGATAAAAGGCAGAAAAAAAATCCCTTTACATTTCAAAATTGTGTGCAAAAGACAGCTACAATCCCAGTTAACAATATTTGTTTTGTAGTAGTGTTGTCCCACTCTCTACCTGGTTAGGGCTTCACAAATATCCCCTTTCCTAAGGCAGGAGGCTTTACACAAATGGCATTTCTGATACAAAACCTGTCTCAGCCTCGTCTCAAAGACCTTGAGTACGGTCTGAGAGCATCTCCTAGAGACAGAAAGTTTACATGAGATTTCTCCTAAATCCATGTTGCTATAGTAAATGCCCTGTTTTAAATTTTGCCTGTCAGGGAAATGGTGTATAAGTGTATATGGTGTCTAGGGTATATCAGTTCCTACCTCCTGACACAAATTTTGTGGGAATTTTCAAGCCCTCACAGTCATTGTCAAGCTTCCCTTCCCCAGGCAGGAGAACAGGTTCCTCACAGGTCCAGTTGTCCAGACTGCTGATCATCTTCATTGCTCTCAGTTAGAATCTCTTGTTCTCTTTAAACACTGTTACCCCAAACTGGACACAGTGCTCCCCCGCTCTGAGGTTTTGTGGGATTACTTCGTGTGCCCTGAAGGTTGCATTCCTGTTTATACGTCCCAAGGTGGTATTTACTCTCTTGAGAAAAGGAAGTGCTGCCTAATACTCTGTGTTGGTTCTGAAATAAAATCTGTACCCTTTTCTGTAAAGCTGCTCCAGTCCCCCACCCTTTACTTATGCACGTTATCATTCCTGCATTTGAGCCTAGGGAAACTTCTTGCTAATAATTTTCTCTTTTGTTTTTTTTCCTTGACAACTTTCCTCACTTTTCAGGATAATTCCATCTTAACTCAGCCTGTTCTACCCACAGCAACCTACTCTCAAAGGATGATTTCCCCAGCACTTTTGCAGACCCACACAGCAGCAGGATCCTCAACCCCCCAAAATTTCCCCAGCTGATCTACGTCAGAGGAGACGATGTTGTGTCAAAGAGGGGCTAAATCAGGAGAAGGTTCCATTTTTCCTTGGTGAAAGCAAACCACTGGCTCTTTTCCTGAGGAGTTGAACTCTTCCCTTGATGGCTCTGAAATAGTTTGAATTCAGAGAGCTGTTTGCCCTCACTGCTGTAAAAGCCACTCACCGTGGCTGCTCTTGGCACGCTGGGCTCCAGGAGAGAGGCCCTTGGGGCAAAGTCCTGACTCACTTTTCGGGATGCTGATTCCTATTGGTTCACTGTTGCTTTTGGAACAGGACAGTTCAGCTCTGAATGGAAGTTTTTTCCAGCACTAGAACTAATTAGCACTGACAGGGAGGGACAATGGATTTGTTATCACTGACACGCATTTCTAACTGTATTGCCTCAATTAAACAGCTGTCATACACAACACTACAGGAAAGCAGCCTGAACTTCAAAGAACTCATGTGAAGACCTGGTAGAGTTATTTCAGACCTGATGGAAATGCAATGAAAGAAATGCAATGTAATGTGCAAAACTGATGGCAGAAATTTGGATGAGATTCACGTTGCACTTTTTACTCAGCAAAGGCCTAGAGCATACATAAGAAAATGATGGATTTATTTTTCCAGGAGATAAAATAAATAGGTGATTTATTATTCCACTGCTAGTACTAGTATTTTAAAGAGGTCACCCTCTCTCCATATATATGGTCACACAAATGAATATATACTTATCTGCTGGAAGCCTTTTCTGTATTCTGAACAAAAACAAGAACTTTTAAGAATGACAAATGTTTGAGCAGTCACATACTGATATAGCATAACTACTCTGCATTCCTTTGCCCATTTGCAACAGAGTCAAACCCTTTCAGAATTAACAGTTTAAGAAAGTAAAAGTCAGTCACTTTTTAAAAGAAGCCAAATGTGCTATTGCAAAGTAACTGCAACTGTGGAAATACATTTCTGCATTCCATGCTCAAATAAAACACTGAATGCCCAGGAAACACTACTATTTTTTTAATTAAAGGAGTAGGGGTATGAAAGGCAAACCCACAGTTCAGTACTGCCATGATACCATGCTTAAAAACTACTGCTGTAGTATGAAAGCTGTCATAAAAACAGCCGCTTCTAACAGCAAAACCTGAATTCTAGCAGACAGCTTCATTTCTAAACCTGGAAATCTCTATCTCCAGACACAGCACAAAGAATCCCTGGACAGAGTGTTCCTAACTAGTACTTGACCATAAAGTTTCATTTTTCAAACATCTTCCCCTTTGCTCCATGGTTATTCCATTTTAATGACAGAGCTGTCAGGTGCACTCAGCTGGCCACAGAGACCTTTCATTCTGGTGGCAGCAAAGATGAAATCATAGCATATTTTTTAACCAATATGTATGGAGACACACTTTTGTTTTTTGAGACCAGAATTTTTTTTGCAAGGCAGCAAATCACAGAGTACCCCAGTCAAACTGCAGATGATTCACTGCTTGTCCAGGAGCCACACAAAAAATACAATATAAAATACAAAGTAATGTAAAAAAATCTAAGCAAGCTGAAGAAAAGGAGGGTTTAATTATTCACAGCATCTCTCCCCAAAATCAGTTGTATAAATCAGCATTTTGTGTGCCATAAATGCTAGCAGGAAACAGAGTTCAAAACTGAGGGATTTGGTATTAAAAATTAATTTAAACTTCAAATCACCCTCATAACCAGGAACCTTCACCTTGCATAGTGCATTGTTTTAAGAAAAGTGAATTGAAAGAAATTTAAAAACCCTGAACATATTTAAAATGCAAAAATCAAAATAAAACCACTTAAGTTGTTATTTGCAAGCTCAAATCCAGATTACAAATGTTTAAAGTGCATCAGCCTAGTGTGCGAGTTGGTAAAAGCTTGGGTGCCTATTTGAATCAGCTTAAAATGAAAATTCAATTTCTTCTTTTCAGGGAAAAAAAAAATAACTTAAAATTTAGACAGACATAGCAGGAAAAAATTAAACCATGACTTTTCTCTCTAGACACAGGTCCCCCTTTGATCCAGCTGGCCTGCTGGCTGCATTCATATATTGGTATGTGACTGAACTGTGTCACAAATTAATTTAACATCTAATTGCTACAGTTGAGAGCTGGCTCAAATCACAATTAGCTTAGATCAAAAAATATCAAATTGACATTTTCTATACCACCAATGAACTCAATTCTCAGCCACTTTGACTTAAATAGCACATATTTGAAATTATTAATCTAGTATGAAAATAACCTAAACTGAAGGAGTAGTCCATGGCCCTGATCTTTGGGAATTAGTTTTGATTTACATACTCAGTTTTAAAATGTCCATATTGCAGCAGAGCATTGAGGGCAGAGCTCAGACTCTTTGTCCAGACCCATTCCCCATTGTCCCTTTTGCACACATAGAATTCTACCAGAGAATTTAACAGTAAAATCTCAGAAAACATCACAGTTAAGTTTATTGCACCATCCCAAGTCTCTCTTTTCGTGCATTTAGAGTACGAGGCAGTCTTAATTCCCCAGTCATGGGTCTCAAATGCAATGTTTTTCAACAAAAAAGACTGGCCAAGTTACATGGATATACAGAGATTGATCTTCTTTTAAGGATTTAGGACTGCTAATTGTGAAAGACTTAATTACTCCCAGCTTATAAGAAAGAATACAAACTTTGTCTGAAGTTCTGCAATGCCCGAAGTTTGGACCATTCATAGAATGAATAGAAGAACAATTTAAAAGAAATCTTGAACATCTTCCTCACAAGAGGAAGGTGAACTCCTGAAACTTCATTCACTTCATTTCAGCGTCAAATTCTCTGGTAGAATTCTATGTTTGCAAAAGGGGGAATGGAGAACAGGTCTGAACAAAGAGTCTGAGCTCTGCCTTCAAAGTTCTGCTGCAATATGGAAATTTTAAAACTGAGTTTTAAAATTTTTATGCAAATGAAAATTAATGAAACTGAAATTTCATCCACCCACATTTGGAATAGGCTGTTCTGGGCACCTTTGTCCTTTTTAGCCCTTGATGTCCTGAATTCCAGCTCCTGTGTTTCCTTTGTTCCCTGGCTCCTACCTGCTACTCCCTACCATGACTCTCCACACCTAAGGATGTGCAAAGCAAAATCATTTTTAAGGATTAAGCACAGCAAATGTCCCAGTCAACAACTCAAGAGAACTTACATGTGCACAGACAGTCTCTGATCTGTCAGGCACACATTCTCTCACTTTTTTCCTGCCTCCAGCAGGTCATTATTTACACCTGCAGTTCAAGCAAATGCTCTTTATTGGAGCTGGGTTTTGGGATAGCATAAGGCTAAACAATAAAAAGTGCTTGCAGAAGAAGCCAAGAAAATAGCAACTCTCTAACCACTGTAAGAATGTGCAATCTCAGTTGCAATAAAATGAAGACAGAACGAGGGTGGTGGGGGAGTGACCTGCACCATATGATTGCCAGCTGGGAGAGAGAATCAACCCAGAACGGTCTGCTGGAAATCAGCTTCCAACAACGCTGTTGGATTGAATTTCAAGTTATTTATTCAAGGTACACTTAACCTAGGAAATGACTGCAATATCAAGAAAGGCCTCCCTTGGGAAAATACTTTCAGTACCCCCAAATTTATGTGATTCTATTCTATCAGAAGCATTTGTAAGAAGTGACACAGATGAGTAATTGCAGCAAATGTCAAGTGTTGGTTTTGGTATGACCACTATGAACTGAATGTAATCTCATTTCACTCCTACTGCTTTGTAATATGCTCCCAGCCTTGATTAGTGCTCCCTGAGTGACCTGCTTCAGCATTCATGACATTTCTAGAATATCGATTCACTTCCGAATGTTTGAGTTCTCTTTTGCCCGTTTGACTTAAAAATACTTGTATCACTTGTGTGCAAATCCTTTCAATAGTTTTTCCTCCTCATGAACAGATTTCAAACATTTTCAAGAAGGAAAACACAATCCTCCCCAACTCCTCACTATTCTGTTTTCTCAGGACCGATTTTAAGCATCCATCAACTTTTTTTTTTCCTGAAACCAGGTCCTACAGCAGGAATGTTTTGATCTGTCAAATCAAAAGTGGGGGCTCTGCTTTTTTCTCTTTCTGTAGGAAGATGAGTAGGCTGTCTATCCTTTGGAAAACTCATCTTTAGCATTTTTATTGTAGAAAATTATTCCAGATTGAGTCTAGTTGAAGATAAATGTATTCTTCTACATCAGAGTTTAACCCAAAGGGCTTTGGGATCTTTATTCAAAATTCAATGACTTTTCACATTATATAAGCTCGTTACCTTCACATTTTTTAATATTCTGAGTAGAACTAACAATAACTAAATCACAACAATAACTCAAATTGCCTCAACTTTACACTTGATTTTCCTGTGTCTAAAAGCAGGTAAAAAAGCAAAGACTCACTCTCAAAATACAAAAGGGAGTGTATATAAAATGATTAAGAAGTTCTATTCCACATATGTGGCAATCTCTGAGAGCCTCATGCATTATTCAGTAGATGAAAGAGAAGGAAGAACCTGGAAAAGGCCAGGGAAAAAGTGTTATTACTTCTCTGCTTTTTAAAATTAACTATTTCAAGCTGCTTAACCTTAGCTCAGAACATTATGTTGGACTGGTGCTCTTATAAAGAGGAATCTGCTGCAAATTAAAATCTTGTCTGCTGCTTTTGAAAATGAAAAACTTGAGAATACTTATAAAGTGGAGCCACCTTCTTTCCCCTTTTACTGATTTGAAAATGAGTCACATTTCAAATGCTTATTCCCATGTGTCATCCAGAGAAGACCACCCAAAGTTACTGCATTGTGAGCAAACTTTCAGTTCTCCAAACCTGCAGTAGCCCCCTGCCCTCCTCCCCTCCTGACCTCGTCTATTTGGCTCTCAAACACAAGTGTTAAGCAGGACAAAGACCCACAAGCCCCAGCTTCTTTAAAAACACAAAAGGAAAGGGAAAAGCAAGCCCCTATAATCTCAAGGTGCATTTATTAAAACAGATTGGTAAGAAAGATAAGAATTTCCACTAAAAGCAGAACACGCCCCCCTAGTCTTGCCCCAGAAGCCCAGCATCACAAGCCCTGGTACAATGACAGGGGCCACGGGCTCCCACCTTAGCTGATCTCAATATGAGGTGTAACTCTGGTACAGCAACATTTTCAATTAATGCAGATCATCAGGTGACAAGGGAATTAAATCTTAATGCTTAAGCACTTGCAAAACTGCAGTCACCTCCTATTCCTGGAGTACTGCTCATCTAGAAATATACACATGACAACCAGCCGATTAAGAAGGGTTAGGCTTTGTAAAAACATAAAACAACCCAAAACCAACTAAAACATCACATTCCATTGTACTGGGGGTTTGTTTCCAATAAATGCCTACGCTGTATTCCCAAACCTGCTCAGACCAAATAAAAGACCTGTTTATATTTTCTGCTTTCCCACTAGGACAAACACTGAACTGCCAGTAAATTCATCAAAAGCCATTTCCTCTCTTTGTTGAGTTTTCTCCTCGACTCAGGTTTTCCCATTTGCTTGCATTCCGGGATAGGAGTTGAAAACAGACTTGGTGCTTGAGAACTGTGGCACACAGAAAACCCCTTAAAACACAGGAAGAATCACTGGTTGATAATTCCTGAATTGAATGTAAGTTGATTTGTCTGATAATATTCTGCTTCCATCTGATACATTTGTCATGTTTATACCAGCCTTCCAGTTCTAAACACTGTTTCTACTAAACTAAGAAACAACGCTGTGGGCATTTTGTTCCTTTAGAGTCAAAGATTTAGCAGATTTTAAAGGTTTTTTGACCCGGTACATTCTGTGGCTCTGACGTGGGATTATTAAAGTTGTTTGTTTCCTCCTGTGTGTGTTGTTTGCATCTCACACAACACAGAAGAAAGCAGCATATCCCTCCTGACACCTTTCCACTTCATTCACAGACATCTGGCTGAAATTACATCTGCTACAAAGCATAAGTGATGATGGCAACAGGTATTAACACTTTTCTCACGAGGTAACTTTTGAATTCATGGGCGTGTGGGACAGGGGTACCCTCACTTGCAGGTTAACCATTCCTTCCTAGCCTGACTGTGGCTCACACAGAAAACTGCACAAAATGGGGAAAATTTCAGAAAATAGCTCCATTAGCAACATCAAATATTTTCACCCAGTTAATAATTATATTATTACATATAATGTACTTACATCATTAATAACTTGGGTTATTAAATCTACCTCTGTATAACACGTTTAGGCAAGACTGGTATGAGTGTCATAAGCAATTCTCCCCTGATAGGTTTCATGTGTTGGTTCACACGCACACCTTCACTCTTGGTAGTTCCTGCTGTCATCATAACTAGTTTATCTGCTGCCTAAATATTTTCAGTTTTTATCAATCTAATCCAAAATATGCCTGATACTGAGTGGGAGAAAGAGAGAGAGTGTATGCATATATATATATATATATATACACACACATTAGTTACAACATTTAATTTATGAATCATAAGTGATGACTCACAAAATTTGAGCATTGACTACAAACTATTATCACCAGCAAAAATGATAATATAAAATGAGTGCTTAAAATGAAACCAGGTGCGTTTCAATCATTGCCTACAGAGAGCACCACCACTCATTTAGACTGGACCACTGGAAGGTGACTTAGTAACAATTACTAGTGAAAATTCAATGCAAAAAATCATAAACCTAAATCTTATCAACTATTTATCTGCTGTTCCTATTGTCAATCCATTTGTTCTTGAAAATCAAATTGGATTCATATGACCAAACCTCTGTGGGTGTCTCCACTGGCCAGGAGCTGTGGCCAGCCCAATTTATTACCTTTTTCAAGCCATGTCACTTCTCTGGCCAGAGAAAACAGCCTGAGATACTGCCTTGAAAAATGGAGAAGTGTGTTGGATGCTCATGCTTTCAGACAGGACACTTTTCCACTTCAGGCTTTCCTTCCCAGCTCCCTTGTGGAGGCTTGGAGAGGGCTTAGCTCCTGTGCCATCCCTCTCCGTATGACAATCTCCCTGTGTCATGGCACAGTCCTGTTTAGGGGACCCTCTGCAGCTCTGCCTGTGGGGGGAAGGGCCCCCTTGACCCCGTGGGACAGAGGTGGATTTGTAGGTCTCGGTCTTCAGGGACTTTAACCTCATCCTCACAGCTGCTTTACTGTAGAACCAGCTTTATCGGCCAAAAATTTGCCTCTGAAGTGCAGGGTGTGATTGATGGCTCTCAGTTACTGCTTCTTGCCCCATGCTCCTCTGCCTCCCCTCACACCACAGCACTCGCTGTAGATGATTTTGAAATGCTCCAGGGGCTGCATTTTTCCTCTGCAACACATTCGGGAGCTTTTCCAGCCACAGGAGAAGGTGCTGACCAAAACACTCGCATCACTCCTGCCTCACAAATTCTGTATTTAGCTTCCAGGTGGGAGAAGAGGAGCTTTGCTGATTCACATCCAAGCAGAACGATAACATCCAAGGAACTTTTCACACTTCCCAAAAAGCACTTTCCAGCTCCTCAGAAATGCCAAGGAATTGCCTGTAACAATGTAATGCCAGGAATGCCGTATCAAATCTGTGGCCTTGCAGACTTAATAAAAGCTCTTCTAAATGGACAGCACTATTCATTCATAAAACCTACTGAAAATACAGAGAACTTAAAATCCACTGAACAGCATTTTCCACACTTGTTTATCCTGAATCACTTCCATTGTTGTTTTCCAAGAAGGTCACACACTACCATGACCTCAGAATTCAGTGTAAAACTGACATTTTAATATGGGCTGAATGGGATAAATTAACTATACATGAAATGTAATGGACTGAAAGTACTCCAAAGAGGACAGTGCTTGAGTTATTTAACAACTTATTGGTCAGTGTTTTAACATTTTAAGGCTGTTGTAGATAATTCCTTATCAACTAATGATGTATCTTTGTAGTAGACAGCATTTCCCTATTACTGTCTCTCTAAAAACAAGTTACAACACTACTCATTTGGCAGCTGATTCATAGATTATAAACTTAAGCTAGATCAGAGAGGCAAAAACTACTTTAATGAGAGACCCTGAAACCGGAAATCAAGGGGGTTTTAAAATACTATCATAAAATTGAAAGTGACAGTAACAGAAAACCAAGACATTTCAAGTTGACAACATATTTTCACATTTTTGGTAAAAGAACCTGTGTTTGGCAAGTCTGGTTGTGATGAGATTAGAGAATTTGCTGCTCTAATTCAAACAAGGTATTTTACCAAGAAGCAACTGTGAACAGGGCTCCCATGGAAATGTATTCTTACACATGGAAGTTCAGAACCCTCACACTTCTTCTTAAAGAACATATTTACTATCACTGTGAAATATATAGCACATCTTTAATGTGTGCTTCACTGTGTCAGAATTCATCAAAAACGGTGGTATTGTTTTGTTCTGAAGTTTATTCTATAGTTTTCAAAGCACGGACACCTGCAACTTTCTGAACACAGGAGTGTTAGGATGCACCTCAAGTTAAAATCGTGTAATTAAAGCAACCAAAATATTCAAGCGATTCCATCCGTCTTGGCTTAAAGCAAACAAAAATTTTGGTTTCCTTGCTCTAAATGTAAGTCACTTGATTTATCATAAAATAGTGAGAGTTCAACCCTCCACACGTTGCATTAAAAACAATGTAATAGAATTAGCTACTACAGGAGATCGCCGTAACTATTTCGAGCGCCACCTTGTTTCTGAAGTATTTTCTATAACTGCACATTTGTTCTTATTTCTATTACTCTGAAGGAGACAGGGGAAAGAGGGAGGAAACAGATCATCTCAGAAGAAAAACTTCCAGAGTTTCCTGGTGATTTTCAACTTCCTCCTCAAGTAGCTGATTCAAAAAATTGGAAGAGCTGCTTTCCTATGTAAGAGCCCAAGTGTACAACCCTGAGCCAGAAATGGATTAGAAAAATAAATCCTTTATTATAATACTAATATTTTACTTGCTTCTTTCTGATTTTTTTTCATGTAAATTAGTGAAAAGTTTTCTCTTGATATCTAAAAGCTGGTGAGTTACATAAGGAGACATTTCCACATCTGTTGGAAAGTGACTTCCAATTTAAACTAGTAAATTAAAAAGCTAGGTCAGCCTTTCTCATTCAGGAACTGCAGGGTATCGCCTGAGTGAGGAGTCAAACATCAATCATTACTTACACTTATGAAGGAATGCCAAGCTTAGCACAGAGGAATCTCTTCAGCCCTTCAATTTATTTATATTTTTGCAGTAAAATGGTCAAGCTTTCCTGAATTCACTCACAGAGAAGCAGTAATAAGCTGAACATGAGAATTCCTGCAAAGGGAACTCATGCAGGTTAGCTTATCCTGAGGTCAGAATTAGCAGACTCTGAAATGTGATAGAAATTACAAGTACAACTCTGTAGAGGTGATTTGTACCTTGAAGCACAAAAGAAAAAAAATAAAAAAAAAAGGCAGAGTTTGGAAATGAATTCTCTGTGTTTCAACCAGAATATTAATCCTACCATTACTTAACATCACTGTAATTAACTCCATGTGCAGGCACTATCCAGGAAAGACCCTTGGGGAGCTGGGAGGGAAAGAAACATTCAGTGCAGTGGCACCTCACCTTTGGAGGAGATAGCTGGGTGTTATTGCAAAATAAACAATATTAATTGCTGCTATGCAAAAAATTCTGTACAGTTTACTTATGAAAATATGAGCAGTGCTCTTAAAGGTTATCTTTCACATCCAATTAAATGTTGTAAGTGTTTCTAGCCTTTAGAACTCAACTTTCAGGAAGCTGATCTGCAACCACAGAACACTTGCAATCCAAAAGAAAAGCTGCACTTCGGCATGAACACCGATCTCTACAAACCCTGAGCTTCCATTTTTGCACAGTTCACAAACCATCCTCTGAAGAAAACAACTGCACCAACTTAAGGAAGAATGCTCTGAGGTTTATTGTATGTTCCCAAACACATTTTAGGCTTCCCTAATCACAGATATGACAGTCTGATTACCAGTAACAGTGTGAGCACACAAGGGATGCACTCTTTGTGCAAACACTGCACGCCAATCCTGCCCCACCAAAACACCACCTCCTATCCATTTTCATATGGATCAGCCAACTGCACAGTTAAACTTTTCTCTAATTTCCTCCCAAGTCACCATATTCATCCCCAAATCAACAGCCAGGTTCCTGGGATATGATATAAAACAGTCTTTTTCTTTTTTTTCTTAAATTGTCTTTCTTTTCCTCATGATTGCCAGAGGAATACAGTAGATTTGCTTTAAACCACAGTGATCTCCTATAGTGGTCCAGTCCCAGTTTTAATTTTTACTCACAACCTGAGGAAAATAAAATACACCCCTGTAAGCATCCCTCCTTCTTAGCCAGCAATCATATAGAAGGCAGATAATAAAATCTTTATAAAGAGTATTCTATCACATAGCAACATGTGTTAATAATATCCTGGATGTTTATTCCCTCAGTTACACTTTTTTGATTGTTGAACCAGGACTGGGAGGCAGGGCTTTGACAGCTCTTTTTTTGCTACTTCTCTAAACTGGTATTAGACTAAAAGCTCTGGGTGCAGTGCTGATGGAATCTACCACAAACATTGTATACAGGCACGGTTAAACTTGGAGAAAGCCAGGAGAACTGGAGCAAAACAAAATTTCCATCCATGAGACACCACTTACCATTCAGTTGTCATCAGCTGCGTAAAAACAGAGTGACAAACACTGTTGGGGACCCAGAGTGTATGATTAGCACTGACAGGTCTTCCCCAGACTTCACCACCGCTAAAATAAAATAGTATGCCACAAGTAACGTTTTTGAAGGAACATAAACTTTTACACCAATGTTCTGCATCTGACCCTGTGTTCTAAGCAGCATCGACGTCCTGAAAAATGCTGAGGAAACATTTCCTTGGGCTCTCCTTCAGCATTATAAATGTTCTGCTAAACTTCAGGCCACAAATAGGTTAAACTGAAAATTCAATCACTTCCAGTGATGAAGATGTTAGGAAAACTATTCTACATCCCACTACAGTGTATTTACCTTAGCAAGTAGGGCAGCAAAAAAGGATTAGCTTTGTAAAGAGATTTTCTGCAGGGGCACTGACAGGTATTATGGGCATGTTGGGGTTTTACCTCTGGCTAGATCTAGTCTGGATTTGTGGGCTAAAGGATGCTAGGATGCATCTTCCTGTTTAACTTCACGAAACAAATCCATTTGCATGCCCAGAAAGTGCCACAATGATGTCATATTTTTAAAGAATTATCAGGTTTAAGCACCTACTCGCTAGTAGCTGATTCCTTAATCTGGTTACAGAGATCACATCTGTGTCCACTGACTGTGTAATTGTCATAAGATGTGTCGGGAATTACAGCTAAAGGCAGTGGCCAATAAGCTTTAAATTCACTCACTCTGTGGGACAGGTAAGCAAAGCTGCAATAAGGGAGTGAAATACCAGACAGAAATATTCTTCCTCCTAGACTTTCATGTGTCCCTGAAATGGCAGGAAAACGCACCACAGATTCTCAAAAGCCCTTATATTTTCTGATGAGGGCTGGCAACCCATTGCTCCAAGTAAGGTCAGTAGCAGAAGCAAGCCAAGGATCCAGTCCAGTTCCCAGGTAGGAACATCATGGCTACGATACAAATCTTTCTGCAACAGGAAATAAAGGATTGCATTTTACCCATTAGACTGTACTGCAGCTGGGAGCAAGCAGAAATTTGGCAGGGAAGGATAAAAAAGCCTAGGAAACAAGTGCATGTAAAAAACAGGAATCTGTTCCATAATAAGGAATAGTGATCGCTAAATTAGCCCAGGCAAACCTTTCAATTGTTTGATGAACTGAGAATAAAATCTATGATTTTCATGAAGTGAGTACTTGCCAGGTACAAATGGTGGAGAACAGCTAACTTCTGAACAAGGAGCGAGGCAAAGTCAGTGTCAATTGAAGTATCAAGATGAATGTGCCAGCTGACTTGGTTTAGTTATCATCCCAATTGACAAGGACAGCGAGGGGGGGAAAAATCCTCCTCATGATAATCCAGTCTTTATTGAAACAGCCAGCCTCAGCACGCCATTGTCCCCAGCCTCATGATACTCATTCCCAACAAAAGGACCATGAAATTACAGAAAGGGGTTTGCAGCTCTTCAGGAGCAGGTAGCAGAAAAGATAAACCTACAAGCCTTTTATCTGCAAAAGCTTCTATTTGAATCTGGTCCAGGTCACAAAAGAGAGTGGTTTCAATCAGATGTTCTTTACCAATGAGGTGCCACACAGCTCAACTGAAAAGGCAGAGACCAAAAACTAAAACACTTTTTTTTTCCCCTTTACGTAATAACCAAAATGTGTTTATTGAGTTATTTGGGAAAACTCAATAGCACTATTTGTTTTGTATCCTATGCTGATATTCTGATATTTTCAGATCCAGATATACCTTCAGTGCCTGCTGATTTAACAGTGAAGGTGTGCTCAGTCACGAGGCATGTTGTACCTCCTGTAACCCCTATTTCTATTTCAGAAGCTTAAGTAATTTGTTTTAAAAGTCTACATCAATTTTTCCTTGCTTGCTGTCATTTACTAAAAACTGCTGATAGAAGTAAGAATCTCTCAGCAAATTCTCAGAAGTTTATTTAACAGTGGAAAGGGTGATACCAGGAGACACTTTTAAAAAAAAAGTTCTGTAGAATTGTCATAAAAAAATTAATATTTTAATTAAGAAATGCAGTCAAACAGCAAAAAAAGCTCTTTTTTTTTTCTGTATTCTGACTCTAAACCAAAACAAATACTAATGCAATAATGCTACATCAAACATGGTAATGAATTTACACTGGTGAAGTCTTGGCTGTCTGATGACAGCACTCCCCCAGTGAATAAGTGCACAGTGCATTGTCCCCTCTAGAGCTCAACTTCAAAGCCCTGGAAAATCTCCTTTGAGTTTTGAACCTTCCAGATCAAAGCCTTGGAGTTCATTTATACTTTTAGGCTCAGATGAAGGCAGGCAGTAAGACAGCCGTGATTTAGAGGATAAATCACTTCAGAACAATGTCTATGAGCATTCTCTACGGCATTACACTTGAAATTAGGTTTAGAAAGTGATACCACACAGACACAAATGCAGTTTTAGGAAAACTGAGGCAAAAAACCCATTCTTTTTTCACTTCCCCAGTGGAATATACCTTTTGATTTTGCAAGTCTGTTTACAAAATGATCCCCCACATAGGTCTTGATGGCTCACACCCATGAGAATTTATACATAGCTGGGATTTAACCTATCTGTTCACTGCATTAGAGAAAAATAAAGATTCCAGTGTCTAAAAAACCCCCCCACAGATATCTGAAAAAATAAGCCTCCCCTCATCAGACAAACAAACACTCTCTGGACCAAGCCTGTGGTTTGATCTGCATGCAAGCTACATCAAAGCCTGCCTCGTCCAACCCTGCTGCATGTGAATGGTTGAAAAGGGCAAAAAACACCCCCTACAGCAACCCTGCTGAACAACGAAATCACAAGTTCAGATACATTATCCATATTTATTCCAATATTTACAGACTCCCTGGGTGTGCTTAAACATAGGAGAGCAATAATCAGCACAGTATCCAGGCTCCAAAGCACTCCCATGGCTGATGAAAGGGAGTGGTTTAAGGCCTTGGCTACTTCTCTTGACCAATTGCACAAGAGATTGAAGCCCAGGGCAGCTCGGGCCATGGGAGAGCCCCTGGAAGAGGCTCAGTATTGGGAAGTCTGAGCAGAGCTGAGCAGTGCAGCCACAGCACATCTTCCACTACTGCCCCTCTGCTCTTGCAGTGCTCGAGGTCCCTGTGCACCTTCAGAAGGCTAATTATATAGGGACTTGCCTAATTATTGAGACACTACTTCTTTTTCACACATAGAAGTGCTTTTCTTTTACAAGAACACTTAACAGTGTGTCCTAATGGGCACTGAGCTGTGGGGAAGAGCAAATCTCCTGTCTGAAGAGTGGACTGGGACTTCATTTTGTAGAAGACACATCACCGATTTTAAAATCCTACTTTTAAAAAAATGCTTATTTCTAACTGTAAACAGATTTACAAAATCAGGGAAAAAGAATTTTACTTCTCTGGGTCCTCCTTTAGACAGCTTGTAAACCATCTGCACAGAGCTGAACATTTTCAAATGGAAACTTTTAAGATCTAATCAACCAACAGTCACAAGGTTTTCTGAGTTTGGATAAGAGTTTGACTTGGAGTCATGTACAAGAAATTGCTCAGGAATTTGGGAAAGCATTTTGGGAAAACACTCTCTGGGAGAGCCTAGAGGGAACTCTGAAGAGATAACCCAACAAATACAATTGACCCCCGACATTTTACGTAGTGGTTTTAACTAATTAAACTTGTAGCCTGTAAAATTGTTTAATTATGTTCAAGCATTGTATTCAATTTTGTTTTTTCTTCTTGTTTCTTCTTCTTTTTTCCTTTTTGTTTCTTCTTACTGTCAGTGAGCAACTGATTTGCACCTCCAAGCAATAAGGGTAAAATGTTTTGTGTAAAACAGTCAGCTTGTTTGTATAAGTTCTGACCAGCTGCTTAATATAGAGAAATGCTGCTGTACTCAGAAAAAGAACCAAAACATATTTCTGATTTGCTTCCTGCCAAATAAAAACAAAACCTGAAAGGACCGAAGGGACAGCTGAATGGAAGAACATTGTTTTCCTTACTGGTCCCCTATTTTGCATTGCAAGCTGCTGGACAAAAGCAGTGCACACCATTTGCCTCCATGTAAACAGGACAAGGACTTACAGAGATGTCACCTTTTGATGTGACCAACAGAAGCCATAGAAACTGCTGCTGCTGCTGAACTGGGAAGTTTGGGGCTAATTTTGCCCTACATTTGAATTGTGTGAGTTACCCTAAGCAAAGAACCTACCCTTCCCTTTAGGAAGCTGCCTTGGGGAGTCTCTTAGTCCCGACTGCAGTAGTGTGTGTTTCTCCGTAGAAGTGAGCTCCTTCCCTGCCCTCAGCCTGAAGAAATACATATCCTGCCACTGAGTGGGATTTTAGGAATGTTGACTGAATGCACATCGATGAAAGCAGAGTTAGGCCATCCCTAACTCACAGGTATCAATCCAAGTCCTGCTGACATCTGATGTTAAATATGGGGACAAGATACTGTTTTCTTGGAGGAAATCAAACAATGCCCATCTATGGTAAGTGGTCTCTTGACTCACCTGTTTTCTAATCCAGCATGAATATTTTGAGCAGAGTCCCCTTTGCTTACCAGTCTTTGTACGGCTCTGACTTTATCTGGGGTTTTTCTTTCTTCCTTGTCCTTGTTCCTTTTTGAGGTTTACATTTCAGATGCAGGAATTTTGCCAGGGTGCAGAAGGATTTATAAAGCAAATGCAGCACATAAAGCAAGACACCCACAAGCCATGGATAGCTTGGGTAGCCACTGGAAAATGGCTTTTACATGTTCCTGCTTCACTCTCAGAGGACTCCCATTTGTAGAACACACCCGAGCCAAGCAGCCAGGAGATAACAGACGCACAGGGGACAAGCTCTGAGTAGCACTAAATATTTCAGCTTTCAGCCAAGTCATCCAGATTTTTAGCTTGATTAAATGAAGACAGAGTCAGTAACACAGAGATGGGAAGTCCAAGAAGCAGCGCTGATCCAGGAACATCTGAAAATTAAACAATTCTCAACAAAGCCAACACAAAACACGACTTCCCTGATGTCTTTTATTTTCACACTTAACAATTCCTGTGCAGGAGGACCACATCTGCTGGATAGCACCGAAGCAAAAGCCAAATCAGCTTGGTACAACCCTGAGTTTGTTCACCCTTCCACAATTACACAACCTGGAATTTGAAACTGCTTAGAAGAATCCTGCTCCTCACCAACACAGAAAAAGGAGAAATGAAAGGAGATGAAAGGGAAAGAGAACCATCTCTACAGTTGCTTTCTTGGGGTTCCTTGCAGGGAAGCTACACATCCATGCCTGTGGACAGCAACTAATGTTAGAATGTTTTCCTACCAAATGTTTAGACCTTAACCAATTGCTCTAAATTAAAATTGTGGCTTAATTATTTAAGTATGTTACTTTGAAGTCATCTAAATGTGGATAACAAAATCTGCACATCATCTAATAGGTCACAATTCCACAAATTGCCAAAAAAATAATTATTTATTTATGCATATTTAATTACTAAATGCTGTGGCATGCTTGGGCAAACTTTTCCTAAAATTTGATGGGGAAAGACCATTGACAGACCATTTGCCAAATGTTTATTTACAGGGAAATAAAACAAAAACCCCTCAAAACAGCAACAAAGAAACAACCGAACCAAAAAACCCCTATGGAATATGGTTTGAGGGCATGAAAAGCTACTACCTGACTATGAAAAGATGACATATACATTAATCTGTAGTTAATTCAGAGTAAGTGGGAATGAAGGTACATTGCAATTGTAGCTTTGCAGAGGTTTTCATTGCTCAGAGTGTCATGGGAGTGCAAAATAATGCTACAACTTCAGCACAAACTACAGCCCAACAGTAATTTTTAACTCTCATAATGATAAACAATTACTCAAAGGTTTACCAGAAACCTCAGAATGTTTTACTGTCTAAAACTGGGGGGTTTAATCAAGTGCTAAACCAGTATTACATTTGTTGATAGTTTATCTACTAGAAATGGTGAAGGCCAAAGCAGTTCAAAAGAGATGGAGAGCTGCCCCACCCTTTCACTTCACTTATGTGAAGAAGGATGGGGAAAAGGGACTTTAGGTGGAAGGTTTTAAAGGGAAAACATCTCAAGTGGACAAAACTCCATCTGCTGAAAGGCAACATAACAACAACAGATGAACTACTACGCACAGGATTTATTTAGGACTCAGAGATTTTGAGGCAGCATTTTATTACATTGTTTGGGCATAAAATGGTGAATGAATGAGGTCAAAAAAGAGACTGAAAAGAAACCTTTGGCATCTTTCCACAGCTTTTTAGACACTTGGCCTTTCACACATAAAGAAATATAAAATACTGGGGTTATTTTTAGGCACTGAAAAATTAGACAAGTCCCATATCTGACGGTTAATTAAGAAATACCAAAACAAAAGTTCTGGGGCAAAATATTACAAATTGTTTGTGGGTCCAAAACCAAAAGATGAAACCAGAAATGTGAGTAATATTATACTTCCCCCCTGAGAAGTTCCTGAGTAGGCCAGTGATGCCTATTTATTGGTCACAAAGTAGACAGTGTTATCGGGTGAGTAAATGGGATTATGATTTTAAAACTGACTCTGTGACTTCAGAGCAACTGGACACATTCCTGAAGGATTCAGAATTCCAAGGAAGACTTTTGCATCTGTACACTCTGGCCTGCTTTGGTTATGATCTTCTCTGAGCATCTGTTACTGGCCACAGATGGACACAGAGGCTGGACAGGCCTGTGGTTTCTATCAGGATTGCCACTGCTCTGTTCCCCAGGATGTTGCCCCGCATTATTCCCCTTTGCAGGAGCCCACGCAGCTCCCTGGGGGCTCAGACTCCACTTACACACATTTCTGGGCTGGGCTTTGCTCTCCCTGCTGTACACATCTTGTTCTGTGTGACAAAACTGGCAGGGCTACACTACTTAAAGATGCTGACATCTGACACACGAGCGCTGCCCTTATCGGGATTAACATTAGGGTGAGAAAATCTGTATATTAACATCATTGTACACACAGCTCCACTTTAAAAGTATTTTCCAGCTGGAAAAGTCAGTCGGGTGTGATGTGACCTGTTTGTGTGTCAGCACTGGAGCTGCTTGAGACGCTGTTCCACATCTGACATGTTTGCACAGGGCTTCAGGCAGGAGAAAAGATTGATTGGGGACTTGCAGCCCTCAGAAATCGCAGCCAGGAGCCAGGTGGGATACCTTGCTGTCTCAAATGACAGCAGATACTTACACTGAGGTAACCAAATCCCACCCTGAACGAGTCAAGTGCAGAAGTTCAACAAAAAACCAGCTTTCTTGTGCACCTACTCCATACACAGTCAGGCAACTGCAGCCAGGCAATTAAAGAATGCATTCCTAATTGCTACCAATTTGAAATAAGCAGCAAACTAAAACAAAGTGTTTTTTTCAGTCTTTCCAAGGTATCACTTTGCCAGAAAAATAGACGTCTTTTTTATTTTTGCTAGGATGTTTCATATTTCATTAAATATGGCACTACAGGATTCTAAACTATTTAATGTATTCTGAAGCACATAAAAGGAAAATCTGTTACTTAATTTTCAACCAGATCTAATCATTGTGCTTTTGTGTGCAGGGACTGAATTGATATCACAAAGACAATTATCAATCAGGCCTGTCCTGGTTTCCAAACACAAGCCTCTTCAAGTATGCGTCTTCAATGTGGTCTTTGTAATGAATATGACTTATCTTTATGGCATCAATAGTGTTCTATTTACTTCATGGACAAGTTAAGTCATGACCCTGTCTGCTCCAGACTGTCAGTGGGAATGAGACCTGAAATATTAAATATCAAGAAGTACAGCTCTGTGCATAAAAATCCTCCTTGAACTCCAAAGACAAAACCCAGACTGCAGAGCTGCTGAGATCAGCTGCTGGTGAGTCATCCCCACATAGTCAGGCCTTTTTTTTTACAGTTTGGTCATGTACAGACAACACGAGAGAAAATTTCAATACTAGACTGTGACAGTTAGAGTATTCTATGTATCTTGACGATGAAAATTCTAAAAAAGTAATATAAATGCACATACATAGGTGTGCAAAAACACATACAGTTGTTTTTACTGCTGAATCCTGCCTTGGGAGACAGCCCTTGATAGGGGCCTATGAAAACCGTGTAAACACGTCCAGTCTTATTCCTATTTCAAGTCTGTAATTTCCCCTCCATTGCTTTGCACACTGTCACCACCCTTACTAGATCTGGGTGTCCATGGTGCAGGATATTCAAAAACTCTGGGCACATGGCTACTGCAGACAACCTGAGAGGTGTCTGTGGAGCCAACTTGGATGCACCCATTGATTCCTGGAATCCCATGACGGTCACAAGTGGGAAAAGAGCTCCCTCCATGCCAGGGCTGTGCTTGCCATCACAGAATCACCTGAAGCATTATCAGTGACTTACAGTGGAGAAGAGGTGAATTCTCCTCCCATTAGCAAGAAAAGAGGAAAACGTAGCATAAAACATCTGCAGAGGATGGGTTTGGATTGCAAGAACATTTACTACCAGTTATATTCCAAGAGGCTTTCACAGTCAAACTGCTTCACCTTTGCAACACAGCCACTACACGGGTTTGCATAAAACATCTTTTTCGTGTTAATACACATTTCCATTTGTCTGTAAGCAGGAACAGAGGCAGAGACAGGGGAGAGCTGAGCTCTGAAAGGCCAGCCCCAAAGGCTGATGAGGAGTGTGTGTGTCTGCGTCCCCCAGGAGGCTGGTGTCACACACACACAAGTGTGCAAACAAATAAAGAAAATAAATGCCCGTCTGACTGCAAAATGTTCCCATAAATTTCCCGTGCAGCAGCACTGCTGTGATTAATCCTGACACAAAGCACAACATGTAGCAGCCTAAACCCAAACATATCTGCAAACAGTAGGACTCATGAAACAATGTCTTTGTTTAGAGCTGCCCCTGTGCTGATTATCTGCACTCTGTCAAGGGCTCCATCTTACACTGGAAGCCTTTTCCTCGGCAGAGGACAACTCCTTGGAGTGTCTCTCCACTACCTGACTGCCAGTATTCATTACACCTCGAGGAATTTAATAAATTTCAGACTTCTGCTCTAGAAAATGAGACTGAACTGAGCCAGGGGGTTCAAAAGTTATTGGTGAAGACAAAGGGAGAAAGAGGGGGAGGAAGGGAGGAGACTGCCAAAACCGGAGACACAGGGGATGATCTCATAACCCTCCTCTCCTTGGGAAACCATGCAAATGTGATCGGTACAGCTCAACCATGACACGTAAGAGCTGGATTAGAGTAAAGCCTTTTTCTCATGCTTTCACATGCCACAAATATGGAATATTCATTTAAGCAATAACTTATTACAGCTTCTGGAAAAACGATGAAATAACTGTAAGGAACTAGAATACAGAGACATGGGCTGCAGAGCACAGACCCACAAACTCTCACCTGGCAGACCATCTCTGTCAGCTCAACCAACACAAATGGAAACCAACTCTGCTTTCTTACATGCACAGGATCAATGGAATGGTGAGTGATCCTTGCAAAGACGAAGATCAAAGAGTGGAAAAGCATAAAAAAGGCCGGTGTGCCTGCACAAACTGTTTTCATCAAACCCCTGCAATGTAGTCACACCAAAACAGGTTTTCTTGAGATGTATGACTAGGGATTATGACCCTTCCAAAATTCCAAAATCCTGTGGGTGGAGATCAAATTATTACTAGTATTAGTATCATCATCATCATTTCCCATTTCAAGTACTCTACAACTTAAAAGATACTATGCATGTGCATTTCTATGTATGCATCATATGAAAAAATACTTTTCTCAGCTAGAAACACAAACATAAACAGGCATAAAACATAAAAACTTTGGGGAAAACACTTCTTCCACATAGCAACACAAATGGATACTTTCAACCTAAATGAAAACATTTTGCAGAACTGTAAACATTTTAAAAAATTAAGAGGAGAGCATCTCTTCACTCTAGGTTTTGTTCCATACACCATCTCTAATTATGCAGGCATAGTCAAGGGCAGATTGTCAGAAAAGCTGACAAACAACAAAAAGAGACTCAGCACAGATAAGTGGAGTTGGAAAAACTTAACCATGCCTAGTGAACAGAAAAGAACAGATTGCATTGTGCTGGATGCTGATCACGTCTGAAAATCTGGCTTAAATAAATATATGAAAGAAAAAAGTAAGAAAGCCAAGGTACCTCTATTTTCCTCAAGCCAGTTTTGAAGCCTAAATTTAACAGAAGAAAAGAGGCAGTTTGGATTATTACATGGGGATGCTGAGGTAGTGCAGACAGTTGTCAGGAAATCTTAGGCCACATATTAACACTAGAGCTGAGTTTTGGGTTTAGGTATCCAAATGCACAGACTTATGTACCTTTAAATGTTTTATCAAAGGAACAATTTACATTTCCAAGCATAACGCTGTCATAATTTTAGACATATTATACCTAAGAAAGAAGGGAATGTTTTGTATACAATGTCTGCTGTCTTTCATCCTTAAAATAAATTTCAACTATTATTGCCATTTCCAGAGTTTAAGAAAGCACATTACAATACGTATTCCTTTGAGTAGCTTTCATTCTCCTAAAAACTATAGAAAGCACCCTCCAAAATGCAAACAAACCCTGAAACAACATTCACTTGAAGGTGTAATCACTTGGTTAATAATTTGAATTATAGGATACAAGAGGTTTTACAGAGTCACGGGGCACAAATTGAAGCAGAGCAGCTCAATGCACCGATTATTCCTTTGGTGTCTGAGCGCCCTCTGCATCTTTTGAGGTGCACATTGATTTAAAAGTCTGCTTTAAACAGATTCCCAACTCCTTTTTTCTCTTGCCAACCACTCCCAGGCATGACTTTTCTATCTCTGTTTTGAGGAGTAGTGGAAAGTAGGGAATCATCTTGTTTTACTTCGGAATGACAAAGGTCAGTCACAGTCAGGGCATGGGGCAAGAGAGTGAAAGGATGAGTTTTAATTCTTTCCTTAGCCAAAAAGGTGACACCTGAGAAGTGACCTGGTGGGGGTTTGTGGCACTGCTACACGGCAACGGCCGAATTGCACCCCCAAACTCCCACACCGAAAGGCCAAGTCTAGACCTGGGCAGGACAGAGCTACAGGACAGACAAGAGCTTTCACCTCAACACACGAACAGAAGCTGGCTGTGCACTTGAGCTGCTGGCTGTTTCTTGCTCCTACAGCATTTTTCAAATCCAATTGTGTGAGAAAACAACTACTAGCTGGTAGTGGTCAGAAGGTTTTGGCAATTTTATTTAATCTTTTTGGCAAGACAGTTATCTACACTGAGGAACCTTCTGCATTAGAAATGGTCAGAACAGCTGAAAAGTACCTGCAGTATATATTGCTTACAAAATGTTTCAGCAGTCAGTGAGGTGTTCATGCAAGAGCTGAGGGGGGGTTTGTGCTGTCTGAACAGCCCTACTGCAGGGCTGCTTCTACTAAACAGCATTGCAGCAACTGCAGTGTGAGAAGCACTGACACCCCGACAGGGATGGAAGATCATCTGCCAGTGAGAACACAGCAAATCCAATAGGAACAGGCTCAGGTTTGAGCTGGCCTTAAAGGGACCCTGATAATGTGAGGCTTTGAGCACGTAAGGCTTCCCCAAAGTCCAAGGAAAAAGAAATATGAGGGTGTTGGGATCACAGAGAAAACTTCTGTGGCCAGTAGAACAAATGGACAGCTGGGCTAATTTTGATCTACGCCTCACTGAACCCTACTTTACACCGATTTTTAACTACATCGTTTACTCCAGGATGTGAAGCCTCCAGTTCCAGAGACTGAGGAAAATAAAGCTTCTCTGAGCTGCTTAGGATGATGCTTTTCCTACTCCGAGATGTATCCATAACATACATAAACTGCCCGTCCTCCCCCATGATCACTTCTGGAACACAGCTTCCAAAAACACGTTTTTCAGTGGTTTTGTGAGAAACCATCATGAGCTGAACACAAAAATCCCTAAAGGGCAGGTTCCCAGCTGCTGTGATGTGGGAAGCTTCTCAGCCTCAGGAAGAATTCTCTGATAAAAATGAGGATGGGACCCCTTCAGTACCATACGTGCTTTGTCATGTACTGAGTATGCAATGGGAGACCCAGGTTCAGCTGCCTGCCCTGCCAACTATGGTGGAGAAACTTGCAACTCAGTTTCCCACAGTCACAGAATAACAGCCCCTGCTCAGAAAAAAAAAAAAAAAAAAATCCCACTTTTTTCTAGCCAACAGCCCCAGTGCACCTTCTCCAGTGTTCCAGAGTTCTCTTCCCCTTTGAGTCAATCTAATTTATGCATTAAAAGCCAAGATACATAAAAGATTCACTCTTTCCTGCAGCATAGCCTTTCAATCACCTGGCAAGGAGATTCCAGCACCGTCAGTAACTGAACAAGAAAATGTTACATCTTTTTCCCTGACTACGTGAAAAATAAGAATTCTTTGGCTAAACCTTGACATAATCTTCACAACCCAACATTTACGTAAAGTCGTGGGGCAATTAGAGAACCAGGTGAAAAAATGCACATGGAAGGTTATTATTGACTTATTTACAGTGTAATTGCAGCAGATCAGGTGCACAGCAGAAATCTTATCCAACTTTTGCCCTTCCAGATTGGCTTTGGACACCTCCTTCAGCAGCAGCGGGTGCTCTGCAGCTGTTGAGCTGCTGGTGGATCTGGGTCACAGCCCTGCTGAGGAAACAGAGCAGGGTTTGGATTCAGATCAAGTCCTGCTGCAAACTGGGGCACACTCTTGGGAAAGGGGACTGGCTGGAGCAACCACAATTAAAACCCTTACACTGAGCTGCCTGGACCAGTGAGGAGCTGAAGGCCTCATTCTGCTGTGCCCCACTGGACAAAAGCACCTCAGTTCTCCCTGTCTTCCCTCCCTCCTGTCCTGTATCTCTCTTTTGATGTGGTGGGCCTTATTTTGAACCTCATTATGAGCTCTTTGAAGCAAGAACCATGTTTTCCTATAGGTTCATAAAGCACAGAGTACAGCTGAACTTGCAGGGATGTTTCCAATAACAGCTCAGTCATTTAGATAATGTTCTCTCCGAACGACCGAGGGTGATGCCAGCCATGTGTTGAGCAATGCTCTCTCTCTACCAGTAAATAAGGAACCCAGAGGTTGCATGAAGTCAACTACCCAGAAAGCCCACAACAATCAAACTTGGTTTGTTGGCTCCAAGGAGGCAAAGATCTGACATCTGCACTATTAATATTGAAAAACAGCCTCCTCCTGTTTTATCTTAGAGTGCCTGTGGTCCACTTATGTTGCCACATATCAAAAGGGCAATAAACAGCAGAGCTTAGTGATTTTATTACTGCAGTATGTTATGGTGGGAGTTAACAAACAGGTAATAAGATAGGCTTCCAGTTGTAGTTTTTAGGGTACTGTTACACACAACTCAGAGCAATGGTGACCCAAGAAACATTACTAAACACATTTGCACTTTTTATTGTTGTGCTTACAGGGAGATTTATGTAGGCTTTTTACAAACCTAAAATGGTTGTGATAATTTATGGCCACAAGATATTGCTTATAGAAAATTTTTTGAGACTTCTAGGTACAGACTGCCAAAAACTATAAAATCTAGCTCTGAAACCTTGAAGAAAAGAGCAATAGGCTATTCAGTTTGTGTGTTAAACCACATCTGTGTGCAACATACAGTGGAGCACTTTAATGCTAAATTATTCCAAGATGAACAACCTGCACAAAAAAACCCCAAACACACCCTTCCTCCCCCAAAAACCCCCACCCAAAACATTCCTTTCCAAACTTCTGCATCTCATGCTTTATGTCACATTGCAAGGACTCTGCTTCAGACCCATAAAGTCATTGATTTACTGAACCCACTCTTTAGAAAGCCTCCTTACTGGACACCCAAACTTCAAAATGCCTGACTTTCAGCAAGTATTATGGCAAGGCAGTAGCCTTTCCCAATTTTAAGTTAGCAACTGTTTCTGTCCTGAGCCACACTTTCCACCATACAAGAAAATCAGTCTCACAATGGGTAGCTGAGGCCTGGGAACTGAGATACAACACTTTAGTGAACCATAAATGAGCTAGATTGACAGGACTTTTTAAATTACAACATTCTTAAAAACATTAAAATGGTATGTAAAAGTTGCATTTTAATTTTGATCCTCCTAAACAACATCAGCAAAAGGCCAATAAAGATTTATGGCTTCATAACAAAATAAAGTGGATGTATGTCATCTTGTCCTGCTACTTGCAGAGACAAGGAGGGAGGTCAATGAGAAAATGTTTATTATTCTATTTTGTACTAAGAAAAATAAATAAAATCGCAGTTAATCAGATGAACTATTTATAAATTACAACATGTAATAAGGGATGGCAGACATTATACTGCAAAATAAAAAATTCCCCTGATTTAGTTTTACTCTGGCGGTCAGCAGAGCAGGGACAGTGGAAAACAGAGCGTAGCAAAGAGTGGCATTCCAACCTCATTCCTACCTTAATAGGCTTGGTGGGGCCCCCGTTTGCAACTGGCAAAACTCCAGAAATTACCCCACAATATCTGTCTTAGCAGGCTCAGCAGGAGATCCTGCAAACAGCCTTCACCCACTGAAAGCCTTAACTTCAGCTGTCCCTACCAGAACTGGGATATTTTCAGCATACAACCCAGGGCACACCAGCTAAGCAACCAGCAGCTCTCCAGAGAAGATACAATTTTGAAACTCTTCCACTTGACTCTTTATTGCAGAAATGCATCCTTTTCCCTTAGAAAAGGGTGAAAATTAATTTTTTTACAGGGTGGGTGATTGTATGCATGTATACAAAGTGTTTGCTCATGCACACCCCCCTCTTCTAAAAGTTCTAGAATTAGTAAATTAACAAAAAAACTGATCAATAAGCTGGTTTTTTTTAAATCAATCTACAAAAAGCAGACTTGACAAGAATTTAAAAAAATCCCAAAACAACATAAATAGATGTATCAATAGTTACCTTTCCCTAGGTTGTCAAATATTATGAATGCTTAGTTTGAGGATAAGGTGGCGTGACATCACTTATTTGTGACAGAACCACATTCCAGGAAGAATAATTTAATTATCACTGCTGGATATCATTTATAAGTGGAAATTAGAGCTTTTTTTGGTTATGTAGGGTAGATGTTCCGCTATAAAACAACTGTGTTTACTCTTTTTACACCGCTTTCAGCCATCGTAAAAATCTTTCTTGACCTTCATGGCTCCCAATTTTCAATCTGGCAGATTGCCTATTCTAAAAACAGGTAAGATATTATAAATCAAAACAGAGAATGTGACTTTTCAAAGTAAAACAGACATGAAGAACCTTACTGTCTACCACAGTGTTTCAGCAAAACATTGTAATGGTGGAACACAAAATGAAGTTGTTATCAGTCATAAACTGTAAATTCTTCCGGAAATCAAGATTTCCTCGAGTGGAATACAATCTAAATGAAAAGAGAAAAAGGCTGTGAGTGATCCATACGGATTCTCAGTGTCACTAACATATAAAAGAAAAAAGCCCCACAGATCATTATCCTTACTAAATATTCATTACCACTTAATTCAGCTAAGTTGCTGAAGTGACTGTATTTTGAAAGGGTAGAAAAAAGAAATAAATTCTTCCCAGGAGGGAATAAAGCAGTGAGCTGTTACATATGAATAAGTGAAAAGTTAAGTATGCTCATGAGATTGCATAAGTAATTATTTGATGGTTAGTTAATTAAATTAAACACCAGCTTTAATTCTGTATAGAACCAGAGCTTTTATATATTAAACACTTACATAAACTGCAACCAGTTTCATTTCAAACTTTTGGGTTTACTGAGCCTGCTCTTTGTATTCCTAAGAAATTCAAATGCAAGGAGCACATTTGAACATTCGCCCTTGCTGATCAAAAATGACACTAACTGTAAGATCCTTGTCTGACAACTCTCTGAGGAACCAGCTCAAACTTTAGATATCATTTTATTCCTAGACATGACCACTTTGAAACAGGCCAGGCTCTACCAGGTGGAAGCAGCAACAAAAGCGCTGCTTCACTCAGCAAAACTGATATATCTACATAAACTACTAACATGGTGTTGTTTTGGCTGTTGCACTCCATGGTGCAGAAACTCCTTCCTCTGTGAAGCAAACAGAAGTCTGGTGTGTGGTAAACTCCATCCAATCCAATCCAATCCAGTTATCCTGGAAAACCCTAGGCCATGGCAGTCCCCCAGCAGCAGAGCCGTGGGCGCCGTGTCCAGCCTGTTTGCTCAGTGACAACAGGTCGGCTCAGCTCTGCTTTCCCTGATTGTGTTCTATCAGTAAAACCCCTGTGAACAAGGCTCTTCTGCAAGCACAGAGAAGTCAGCACCTGGCACAGTGACACCGGCAGAGAAAATATGGAATAAAGCAGAGGCACTCTTTATTTAATAAAGGTTTGTGTGTCGGTGCCCACCATAATGCAGGCCCAGCCCACCAGAAGTGCCCCTACGTCACAGAATGGACACCTCAGCTGGCAGATCCCAGCATTTACACTGCTGTGAGGGGCGTGGACACAGCGCAGGTGGGGGAGATGACAGCTTCTGGCCTCCGGATCCCATAACTTGAAGGGCAAAATCAGGGCAACGCGGGGCAGGCCCAAGGGCCACAGTGTGGAAGGAGCGGGGCAATGCTCAGTTACAGCCTCTCTAAGCACAGCAGCACCATTTCCCAGATGTCTTCCTGTTCCGCAGGGCAGTGTAGCCAGAATGAAAAGCACTTGGCTCGGGATGCTGCTCAGATGCTCTGGTGGAAGTGTGAATATCTGACTTCTCCTGTTACCAGATGGCCACAGGGTCCACCCCTCTGCCAGGATGAAGCTTGTTTTCTGAAGTCTTGGGGCTCATCACTGACTCCACATGTCCAAAGAGCATGGAAAAATGTCTGGGGTTTTTTTTCTTCCCTCCAGATCTACACTAAAATGTACTTATTTCCTTTCAGTTTCATCACTATGGTCTGTGGTTTTATCATCACAGCTCCTACTGTGATAATGTTCTGCCTACGCTAAGATTTTTTACTATTGTCAGCGACAGGCACCCACCCAGCTGTGCAATCCACTACTCCCTCAGGTGATATTAAACAAACTTCTCAGAGGCTGCATCCAGAAATGCACCCCAAAATGAGCACCAAACCCCAGGCTGCGGCCCCCTCAGTCTGTGTTCTCAAATTGATGGACCGTGGAGCTGATGTTCCCCTGTGACAGCCTTGGAAGGGCCCAGGGAAGGAACCCCATCTGCTCTTGTGTCGGTGTGCAGATGAACTTTTTATCATATAACTTATAAATGTTCGCCAGCAATATCTGCTAAATGGCTGTAAGTCTCCCTTCAAAATTGCAACAGGCAAATTGTCTTGATATTTAAGACAAAATACCAACTGCGGCGGCAGGGAGAAATCTTGCAGGCAGAAAGTCTGTTTTCCTTAAATTTGACTTCAGCTCTGGGAACTACATAATTCCTTCTCAAGCGCCCCGGAGTGGCTCCAACCTCTTGCCTGCTCAGACAAAGCTAATGAGCACATTTAAAGCTTGAGCTTTACCTAGTCCTGGTGCTTGAAAATGCGGAATATGTAAAACTCCCCCAACAAACCCAGGTTCCAGTGCTGAGAAGGCTGAGCCTCCTAATCCCACTGTGTTCAAAAGAAAGTTGCTTTGTCTACATGAATTTGGCTTTCAGAGTTTTTCCCCAACGATCTGGACAAATTTAAATCAGTAGAACATTCAGGCAAAGTTACAGATTTCAGTGCACAGAGAGCTTAATGTCCTGCACCTCCTAACACACAACAGACCTTCTTTAAACTCCAAACAAAGGCTGGAGGCTGTTTTGTAAAAAGAAAAATCACTGCAATAGGTCAAGATTTTCTGGATAATGGGAGTCTCAGTAGAATATGCAGCCACAGCTGCCCTGTGTGAGGGCAAGGATGCTTGAGATATCACCAGACACTGTACAAAACCAAAAGGGATGACAGAGAAGACGTTGCTGGGCTGTAGCCAAGCAGCAGAGAGATTAGGTGTAGCCAGGACACTTAAATCTAGGCAAATAATTTCCAAACTCATAAGTCATAAGGTATCCCAGTGTTCTAGGCAGCTACGGCAACTAGAAATGCAAGCAGAATATATAATTTTCTTGTAGCCCAACAGCACATAGAAGCACAGAGAGAATGGCAGCTCTTACTGTCACTGACTCCCAAGTAAGCCAGATCCTTATTTCCTGAAGGATTCGTGCCTTTATTTCTCAGCATGATGTCTGTGCAAACGTGCTCTTCTTCCTTCCCTCCTCCCCCATCCCAGCTTCCCCATGTTCCACTTTTATTTTTATTTGGAGTACAAAAAACACCCAGCAGCAGGATAAGGGCAAAAGAAGGGGGTGGGGAGAGGGAATTACAAAGGAAAGCCCCTCCGGACTACATTCTGTAATCAAATAACTGCAGGTTCTGCTGCAGGCCAGCCCATTTTTCCTCTGGCTGTCGGCTATTCCGCCCTGCAGAAAAGGGCTCTTATTGTGCTCTGCACAGGTGCATTGAAAGGCTCCTAAAGAGAACTCCCAATGAACACAAGGCATAAACAAACTCAAGTGTGGTCTTCTCTTCAAGAAAATAATTCAGCCAATGTGAAACTCCCCCCTTGTAATAAATTAGCTCCTAAGAGTATTCAAAAGCTGACCTCTGACCTTCTCCTGTATTATTCTCATGACCACCAGTGGGAGAGGAGGTCAAGTTGGTCAGTTCTTCTCACCAGTCACTGATGCCTCTTTAGCAAAGGAGGGGTGGGGGAGGTGGGAAAAGAGAAAGAGGAGGAGAGGGAGGGGGGAGAAAAATCAAATTTGCTTCTCCATTAAAACATGGGCTTAGTAAGTAAACCAGGAGGCCCAAGCCTTCCCCGGCAGGCGTCCAATTTTACAACACATTTGTAAGTGTGCTGCTGTCTAAATATCCTGAACATGGGGAAATTCCACACCATGGCTACAGCCAGGGGCCGGCCCTGCGCCGCCAGCTGCCACAGGATCCTTCCCTCTGCAAAGCCAGACCATGGAGAGCCGGGGGAAAGGCCACAACTGCTTTGGCCACCTCACTCACACACACCAGGCTCCTCTCCTCATTGGAAGCCTATGAAGAAGGTTTGGGTGCTAAAAATAGAATATTTTCTTAAGTGGCTTATTCCACCTACCCGAGGCTGGCACATGTTAAGTTCATTCATACTCACAAGACATTCCTTGCCAATCTCTTCCAACATTTTTCACTTAGCGGGCAGTAATTTTCTCAATAATACAGCATGGTATTGTGTCAGATAACCTCTGTCAATAAAACCACAAATTAATTTGCTTCCCGGGTCAGGTGCAGTTTCACAGGAAACCCCTCTTTTGATAGTCTGGATAGTTACAGGACTCCTGGTAAATGGAGTCCTCTGGAAAGTGTTCCAACTATCTGTAGCTGGCCAGAACTTGATTTATTTTGCCAGCATATACATCAGGCTGGGCTGTGAAAAGAACCCACTTTTATTTTTATTTGGAATACAAAAGCTGCTCTGTAGTTTCGGTACCTCCCATTGCCTGGATACTTCTCCGTCACCCCTGCACTTTGCACTGCTGAGAGGGAAGACTGAGACTTTCAGCAGAGAAATACATTGAATATTATCCTTGCCAGAAGGATATTAATCTCAAAGTCCATTTCATTACCTCTCAGCAAAGAAGGGCATTTTTATCTCTGCATTCATCAGTACTTAATACTTCTGCTTGGCAAATCATCTCCACTGTATCCAAGCTCCTTCCTGTAGCTCCATGATAAAGTCTTCTGAGTCACTGCTTTGCAATTACTCTATAAAACTATAAGCAGGTGAACATTTTCCCATTAATTAAATCTAAATTGTATAATTCTGTTATATTTTAAATGATAGTATTGTTAACTGGAGGTGAGAGCTGAACACATAAAAGGTAAGAGAACAAAAAAGGCAGCACATCTCCATGCAGACAGAATGAGTATGGGTTTTTCCCTAATATTGTTCCAGTCATAGTGAAATTTATAAGGGAAATTATATTCTTGGGACAGAAAAAACCCAACCCAGCATGGCATCTTTTAGTTGAGTTTTAAGTTTCGTAATTTTGTAATGAGTTCACATTGTTTAAACAAATTTTTCTACTCATGTTTTACTCAGTTCTTCCGAGTTTTGTACAATATCACTGTACAAGACTAATTTATAACCTTTCCTCTGGGAACTATATGAATTTTGTGATTTAGCTACTGAAGTGTACAATACATACCCTTCTGATGAAATTTTTCTTTCATTAAGTTAAAGCTACTTTTATCTTTTATCTTAGCAAATCAAACAAGTAGATCAAGCAACCTGGAATGAAATACTGTAGTCATTCTAACATTAAATACTACATCTATTGTCTATTAGCTTTCAAATCCTGATTTCCATTTCTGTCTGTTTGGAAACGATGCAAGAACAGAAATAGATACTGTTAACTCCAACACGTGACTCATCCCAAACCAAACTGGTGCATTTTCCAAGAGAGCAAAGCAAATCTGATAGAAACATAGCACAACCAGCTACTCTAAATGATCCAAGCTGTGACGGCAATCAATTACTCTGAAAAAGAAAACACGGATCACAGTAGAGTCCATAACCACAGAACTTCCTGCTTCACCAAGGTGACAAATGGTAGGACCTAAGCTGTCAGTTTAATTTCAAGAATCTGAACATTTCAGAATAAAACTGCACCTGAGATAATCGAAACAGCTAAGTATTCCAGGGCAAGGCAACTGGTGATCTCACAGCTGCTTAATGATCTGAGTAAAAACAAGCAGCATGATCCGGCCTCCCCAGATAATTCACAACCAAACACCATCATAAGGGGCCATGCTCGTCTCATGTTATCAAATAATACAGATTTTAAAATTTAATGAAGCCTGACATACCTAGGTTAGTTCCCTGCTCGATAATTTTACTGTCAGATTTCCTACAGCTTTTCCCCAGGAACACAGACCCTGTTTTCACCATCTTTACCCACACGGGAGACTATTGGTTCAAGCTGAGTGACTGAAAAGTGAGAGAACTGATGCAGAGGGCTTGGAGGAGGCTGCAAACTACAACTTATTTCTCCTGCACTTCAATTCCAGCCGGATACCTGAGGTGCTGAAAGCCTTCAGGACAATGTCTTTTACCAGCTGGCACAGCACAGCCATCAAATTGCTGCACACGAGGCAGAATCTGGAATCATGCACAGACTTTGATGGGCTGTAGACTGAATGGAAAAGCTTCTCTGTATTCACCCCTAATAAACTTACTAGGGAGATGTACTAAATTTCATACAGCTCATGTGGGGATTCCTCCATTGTTTCATGATAATAGATATTAATCATGAGATCTGTGAGGCCATTAATATCCATTAATGTCACTGTAAGCCAGTGAGTGAGTGCCCAAACAGGACTCTCCCCTCACAGCCCACGCTGAGGCCTTCTGGGAGCAGTGTAAGCCTGAAGCCAGGGTGGAACTGAGATGTTGTTTAACTTGTTCACATCAGTGACTGTATGTGGGGTCGCTGCCTCCTCAGCAGTTCACTGATGCTACAAAGCTGGGAGGAGCAGCTGATAGCCCCGAGGGCTGTGCAGCCCTTCAGAGAGACACAGCTTGGAGAGATGGGCAGAGAGGAACCATCTGACATTGAACGAGAGCAAATGCAGGTCCTGCACCTGGGCAGGAACAACCCTGGGCACTTGTACGGGCTGGGGGCTGATCTGCTGGAGAGCAGCTCTATGGAAAGGGACCTGGGGGTCCTGGTGGACAATGAGCTGTCCATGAGCCAGTAGTGCCCTGGGGGAGAAGAAGGCCAATGGAATCCTGGGGTGCATGAGGAAGAGCAGTGTCAGCAGGTCAGGGAGCGATCCTGCCCCTTTGCTCAGCCCTGTGAGGCACATCTGGAATGCTGTGTCCAGGTCTGGGATCATCAGGACAGGAGGGACATGGAGGTCCTGGAGCGGGGCCAGCAGAGGCTGCAGAGATGATTTAGGGCCTGGAGCATCTCCCTGACAAGGAAAGGCTGAGGGAGCTGGGGCTGTCCAGCCTGGAGAGGAGCCCCAGCTGAGAGGGGCCCTCAGCCCTGGGTGTCCCTGTCTGCAGGGAGGGCTCAGAGCAGGGCCCAGGCTCTGCTCCGGGGGGCCCAGCCATGGCACCAGAGGAACGGGCAGGGACTGATCCCAGGAAGTTCCACCTGGGACATGAGGCAGAACTTCTGTCCTGTGCAGTGACCGAGCCCTGAACAGAGACCAGAGAGGGTGTGGAGTCTCCTCACTGGGGATATTCCAGACCCCTCTGGACACAGTCCTGTGCCCTGTGCTCTGGGATGGCCCTGCTGGAGCAGGGAGGTGGGACCAGATGAGCCGCTGTGGTGCCTTCCAGCCTGACCCATCCTTGGATTCTGAGATTATGATTACCTGATACTTAGGATTAACTATCCTTTCCTCTCTCACTCCACCCAAAACCTGCTCAGCAAATATTGCCTGATGCATAAAGAAAAAGCAATAGTAAAAATGTGAATAAAATTACATACATTGTCACCCATTAAATTACAAGGTAAAACTGTTGCCCATTCTCACACATGCACATATCATCCATGAATAGATCACATGTCAGAAAAGGAGTCAATTAATAAGAAAATGGAGGTGAAGAGTGCTGATAAATACCCAGAAAGTTCAGGGCAGGAAAAGCCAAAGTTCTCTGATATTTGTAAGATTTTTGTCAATACAAGTGGAACAAAACTTGCCTAAATTGACACAAAGAGCTCTCTCTGGAAGCTGAGAGGCCTGAACCCAAAGAGCTGCCAGGCAGCCTCTCTGGCAGCCCAGCATCTTGGGTTTGGGTTCAGAACATTTGCTCTCCTCAGCTCCACCACCAGCACTTTGCCGCTTTCAGGGAGTTGTTAGCTTTACTAAGTACCTTCAAAAAAACCCAAAAATTGCATCTAGAATGAAAAAACATCAGACACATTCCTGTAATGTTTTGAAAACATTTAGAAGCAGTCCTGAATTCAGACTCAAGTTATTCTTGGCTGGTGGTGCAGTATTTGGGGGCAGGGGAAAGACACCAAAAAGCAACACAATAAAAAAGGGTGTGCAGTTGAGCTGGTTGAGAGTCGGGCAGAATAAACTCAGCCGTGGGGGGTAAGAGGGCCACCAATCCTCTCTAAACTTTGCTCAAACCTTACAACGAAATTGGAGCAGCACAGGGGGATCTCACCCTACCTATTCCCCGTGTGTTTCTCCCACGTTCAGCATACAATAGATTTGATCTGGGCGGGGCTGGCAGGTGTCAGAAATACAGATGCAAGTCTTCAACACCCTTCACTCCCTCTGTTGTGTCACGGAAAGCAAAGAGGATGAAAAAACCGCTTAGGAACAACTTGACCAATTCTGAGGGTCGTTTCTTCTTCCACACTACAAATTATTTCTTTCAGAGAGCAGAATTCCATGGGAATCCTTCTATAGATTCCTCTGTTCATAACTAAAATAAAAAGCTTTAATGCCATTTAATTTACCATATGTTCAAATATTTGGTAAACTGAATCTTCATGCGTTTCAGAGAGTCCTTAAAAATTCTGAATGGCATTGCCCTGGAAGTAAAAATTGAAACACTCTATAAGTTAAATAACTTCAAAAATTCAATTTAGTTTTCATGACAGATGCGTGATAATTTGTGTTTTCTATTTAAATTAGGATTAAAAGTGTTTTATCTTAATCTGTTTGTAGAAAATAAACTTACACAAAAACCCCCATTCACTCAATTTCTGGATAATCCATTGTAACTTCAGCAAACTTATTTTATGAAGCCTGACTGTATGTGATTGATAAGCACATTAAATTGAACCACTGGAAGCTTCCCTATACTGATAACATTACTCAGCATGTTTTAAAATTGTAGCAAGATTTTTAAAACTTGTTAGATCTGCAGTGTTGAACTCCTCTGGTTGTAGAGAACACGACCTGCTTTTACCTCCATAATGAGACCAATTCAGCAAAAATAGGGAAGTCTACCTGAAAGTGGGTCAACACTAAACCGTGTTATATTCTCTAGTGTAAAAACAATTTGAATTACATTGACCTCAATCTAAATTTTTCATCATTTTCAGATTAACTATTTTGGTAATGATTTTTAAAATGAAGAAATGAGCATTAGAAATTTTAAGCGCTGACATGGAATGACTTCTCATCTCTGACAAACCCCTTGCCAAATTCAGCCTGAATCTGGGCATACTTTTGGTTGCCCTGAAGGTGTAAGGGCTTTAATTCAGTTTTCCAAGAGAGCAGTGCTGATTATTTTGAGGCTGAGGAGCAGATGTTTTTCCAAACCATGAAATTTTGAAAGATTTTTATTTTGGAATCATCCAGAATTGGAATAAAATCTCCAAAAGTGTTGTGAAACACAGCTGGAATTTAAAAAAAAAAATCAGAACACTCTTTTTATAGTTAACTGAGATTTAGTTCTTGAACTAGATCAAATCATTTAACAAAAAGATACTGCTAAATTCTTTTAAATATTAACATTAAATGAGCCATGAAGAAAAACAAAGTTAATATATGAATTAGGTATTCCAGATTTAGGGCTTATAAAATGGGTAAGAAAAGAAAAATGAAGAGATTTGCCTGAGTTAAGGCTGCTGTAAGGCACAACTGGACCATGCCACGTTTCCATAATAAACCCAATGTCTCCTTTCAGCTCACTAACAAATGGCCAATACCATTTATCCAGTGGGCAAATAAAAACAAAGATCCATTCCTCAAAATTACACATTCACTCCTTTTCAGGAAAAACAAAAGCATGAACTCCTTCTGAAATCTCCATCATCCTTGGCTTTACCAGCATGCAAAAATAACAGTTTCCTGGGTTGATAAGCAGTTTGCCAGCAGCCTCTGCAGCAGGGAACCGGGGCAAATATTTTCTGCTTTGAAGTATCAGGGAAGGCCTGAACTGTCCTTGTTTATGAATGAGTTTAGGATCCAGTGAACTCGAAAACAACTGTGCCGTAACAATCTGAACTAGAAAAGACAAAAATGCTCTATTCTGGCTGACTGTAGCCTCTCTTTAATGTTATGCCGTGTTTAACTACAAATATCTCTGTTATAATTAAGTATAAAAGCTGGTTTAGTTTCTGAACTTCATAGGAATTTTACACGTGGGTTTTTTTTCCCCCCACTACAGAGTTGTTCTTTTTAGAAGTGTTTGTAGGCAATTGGTTTTAAAAGGGCTCCAGGGGGCTTTTCCCTACTGTGTTAAGCTGTTTTGATATTCTTTTACAAGCACAGTCTTAAAGTTGTTCTCCCAGATGCATTGTCTTACTAATCAGCTTTATGAGGTTCAAGGTCGCCATTCAGCATTAATTATTCATTGTACAATTCACAGCTGGGGATGATGCTGAAAATGGCAAATCATATGAGCGTGGAAAAACACATTCATGGAGCATCTTCCCTGAATTCCTTCACATCAGAAGGAATGAGAAACCAGAAGGAAAAAAAAAAAACTGATAAGTATGGTACTGTGGAAGTCATGCCTAAAGATCACCTCCAGGAATACCTGTGGCTTTCCTGACTTTATACAGACGTTTCCAGTGACCTTAAAATTAAGTACAACAGAAAAAAGGCAGGTTGTGGGCACTGGTATCAAAACAGTCCCATCTCCAAGCTAAGGCAGCCATAATGAAATCACGAAGAACAGACTAGATATTTAAAATGCATTGATTTACAAAGTCAAAATGCTTGAGAGAAAAAAACGTATCAGTGAATGAAAATTTGTAGCATGGAAAGAGAGTATAAATATCTCACATTTATAGTAGTCCTTGTATATGTTTTAAATCTGTGCAGTGTCAATTTTAGAAAGGTTTTTTTCCTCTTCTTTAGGCAAGCCAAGACTTGTCACACTTTGACAGTGGCAGGAATGATGTCATCAGCAAAAAATAAGCCTTTTTTAAAGGGCTATTTAGATTTTGGCAAACTGGCGTGGGCAAGCTGCTCCAACAGATTCTGCCTGCTCTCTCCTCTGCTGTACTCATTCCTTAACTTATTAAGGATTCAAGAACAGTCGAGGCTTTGAAACAGTGCAGAAGCAGAGCCAAAAACTCCTATTATAAGTCTAATTATTCTCAGTTCCCTCCATACACATTCTAACAAACATAGCACTTCTCTGTGTACAATATACTGGCTTAACGGAACCTTTCTTAATGATAGTACCATATTAAAGACCTTCTGTTTTCTTTTCTGGTGTCCTGTTTTACAGTTAAAATACAAAATACTTGCTGCCTCCACTCAATCACACTTCTGCAATTACTCGGTGTCTCCAGATAGTACTTCAGCAATTATTTTTATCTGCAGCTGGAATGCTTTTCTTTCCTCTGCAATCCTAATTTCTTGGTTTGTTTAGACAAAACATGCTAAGCTGATTTCAAAAATACAGTTTACAAAGTGCAGGTCACTGCCAGATGTTATTTAATACTTTCAGGCTGATGCTGTGTGTCCAGAAAAGTGGGCCCTGTCCTGATTCTCTTGTCAGTAACAACTGAGCTGACAAATGGATCAGATTCAACACAAATATTGAAACTGATACCTTAATTCTGGCACGAAATTCTTGTTTAGGTTATTTTCATGAGCAAGTTATATTTTAAAACATTATCAAGTCCTAAATGCTTGCAGTCACCCACGTGTGCATCAATAATGATGTGCATTTATAAAACCTTTTTTGGTTATCAAGAATGCTCTGTTTTTCTGAATTAATGATTTTTTATGATAGCTTGGGAAAAACTAAACTAAAATTTTAACTACCCACCTTATGCTGCCTGCGTGCTATGTTTCTTTTTTTAACAACTGAATGCTTACAGCACAGAATTTCACTTCCAACAAAATAGGCAGGCAAATTAGCCATATAAATACATTGCTGAAAGAAACCAATTTTTACTTCCAGGTTTGTTTTATGCAGGAATGAAGCATATGAAAACACAGTTTCTCCGAGAGGACAGAAAGCAAGTGTTTAAAATGATCAAAATATTTTAGAATGTGAAATGTTATGACTTTTGATATCATTGTAAATCTTAAAAAAAGGAAAAAAAATCTACATTTTAAACTTTTTCATAATTTCATCAGCGTAGTTAATTTTGACTGTAAATTAAATCATGGTACCCTCCACCCCCTGAAATATATATACTTTCCAAATTCTGTCTAGAAGGTATGTAGATAGGCTGACAGAGCGCAAATTTGAGACACCAGCTACCCATTTTCTGGTTTTCCTTTCCTGTTTAAGAGTTCTGTCCTTTGCCACCTGGCACCTGTTAGGAGTGGTACCACCCCCGTTGCTCTCGACAAGAAGACAGAGCTCGCAGTCCGAGCAAACACGGGTCAGCACTGGCTGCACCAGCCTGTCCTGGAGGCAAGTGATGGAGCACTGATGGCCCTGAAGTGCAGGACAGTGGCAGTGGCTTCATTTCAGGAGAGCACATCTCTGCCTCCAGGCCTCCCTCCCACTGCCTTTCACTTCCCAGCTTTAACAGAACCTGTGCCTCCTTCGCTCCCAGAGGTGCACATCAGCCTGGGGATAGCTCCTGGCCCTGCAGCACTGGGGATTAGTTTCTCTGACATTAAATTGGGAAGGAAAAAGGAAGTATTAGGTCTTAGCTTGCTCTTGTTGAGAATCTCTGTTCATGCAGTCCTGGAGCAAAAATCCATTTACAAAAAAAAAAACCCCAAAGCTTTCAAAATTTCCTGCATTTTTGTTCATTTGGAGTTTATACCAGACTATGCCATGACCAATGTGCAACTTAACCTCTCAAGCTTCAGTTTTCCCTTTGATTTCTGTTGACATAAAAGGCATTAAGTGTCCGACTTCAAAGAACAGCCAGTGTGGATATTTGTTGTTCAGCATGGTGGTCTTTGCTTAAATGGGCTGCTTCTTTTGTGTTTCTATTTTTTCTGTAGTTGACTTACTATATAAATATTCTGTTCCCAGCCTCCCTGTCTCACCATTCACCCTTACAAAAAATTATACAGCCTTGTATAAATTACTCTGGTAGCAAAGTGTAATGTATCCCCAGAATATTTTCCATTTCTGTAAAAATGTGAAATCACAGTGTTTCCAAAATTATTTGCAGTCACATCAAACACTATTTTGAGAAATTACCAATAATTAAGACATTATAGTTGCACCAGCAATTCTACTCTCAAACTTCGGGGGAAATGGAAAACACATAAGAAGGTTAATTTCCTTTCTGAATTTTACACCAGGGACTACCTCTCTGGAAATTAAAAGTGGCTCAGTCATTCTCCAGTCAAATCCAATTATATTTTCACCATGGTGATTTTCTTCTGTATTTATCATCCTCATATAAATTGCATTTAGGGCACACAGTTCTAAAATATTGTTCCCTTGAGCAAAGCAGGGAGGAAGAAGGCAGAAGCCACTTGTTTGCAAAGGCTGAGGTACAAAGCAGCTCCTCAGAGTGCTGTGGGCATGAGCTGTCACTGCTTCACACGCTGGACCAGCTGCTCCAAATTAGTGCAGCACTCGCAAACTCAATAGAGATGTATTAATTTATGCTGGTTGAGAATCTGGGACAGATTTTTGGATCACCAAACGCACAACAAGAAGCAACTCCTCTGCAGTAATTCTGGATGGAACCCTCTGGCCTGTGTTCAGGCTGAGCGTGGCTCATGGATTATAAACAGGATTCCTCGTGGCTCCCTTCCACAAAAACGGAGATAAAGCACACCCAGAGCACAACCTGCATCAAGTACTTGGGTCACAGCTTAGAAGTGGCATCCTGATGCTGCACTGCAACCAGAGTGTGTTTTATCAGAGCTCCATCTCCAACATCACTCCTGAGATAGTCCACAGGTGTACAAGGACTCCTGTGGCATTACTGGAGATCCAGGACGTACTCCTGATGCTGTTGGTGCCTGTCTTCCCAGCATACACACACAGCACTGTGTTGGAAAGCTGGCAGCAATGTGCCTTCACCCACACTGACAGTTTGAGTGGATAATGCCACTTGTTCTGATTGCAGATTTTTGAGAAGCTTATGGTGAGGAATATGAGTTTTTTCACAACTCTCACCAGAAAAAACACCACAACACCATGAAATCCCGTAGATCTTCTGGAAAAGGAGCAGACAGGACTTTCAAAAAGTTGAAGATGGGGCAAACCTTTTTCCAGTTCATCCCACTTGTGAGCACACATTCCATTGCTGAGGAAACACAACAGGTCCCGGAAGACTTCACTGGAGAGTTTAGAGGCTGCTGCAGGGCAAAGATTTTGGCAAAACCTTCTCTTTCCTGTCCCACCTGGATGCCCAGCACAGCTACCCCCCAGCTGTGACAGGTTCTTGCTGGCCTTGCACCTGCAGCTGCAGCTGCTCCTGTCTGCTGCTGGCACTGGAAGCAAAAGGAAAAACAGGTATGGCCACAGCGCAGCTGAACAGGCTCAGAGTTTTGGCAGAGGGGCAAAGTGAGACCACGGGACTCTAGCAGGATTTGAAAGCACTGTTAGGTGCTGCCTATATTTGTGGAAGTACTGGCAGATTTCAGCAGAGCAAACAAAAAGGGAAAAAGGAGTAAATCCTGTGGACAGCAAAGGCCAGCATTCCATGTCACTGCAGCACCCTCAAGGCATCGGGGCCGTTGTTTTCATAAATGAATTTTGAATTTCCCACAGGACTACTTAAGGAATCTGAAGGGCCAGGTGAAAAGAGAAAAATTGCTCTTCATGAGCTGGTATGGCCCTGTCTGGCAGGAATGTTACTGGGATGATGCAGGACAAATGGAGACCAGGATAGTGCAAAGACATTGCACAGGTGCAGTTACTTTCATTGCAGCAGTTTTAGAGCAATTTACACGCAGAAGGAAAAGATACAGGCCCACTTGGGACAATCAGAAAGGAAGGCAACTGCCTTATGATTTATTCTTTTTTCACACTGCTGAATGGCTGTCTCCTCACAGTGAGGAAAAAGAGGGGAGAAAACCAGAAAGGAACACAAAGAAAGTTGTGCGTGGGGGATAAATACGCCCCTGTATCACAGTCTCTGGGAACTGGGAAGGCCAGGAGGACTTCATTCCCTTTCCAGTCCTTTCTCTAGGTGAACTACACAGCACACATCCCCTCTTTATGCACCAGATTCCTCCTGCAAAATGAAATGGCATCAACAATCTCTTCTGTAAAGTGTTTTGAGACCGACTGGTAAAAAAAACCCCAAAACATCAACCACCCTCCCACCCCCAAAAAAATAAATTGACCACCACCACCACCTAAAATTAATTTCTTCATTTGAGTTTCATGAGAATAGTGGTTGTAAACTTCCTGGCAGCATCGCACTGAACAGTCTTTGCAGCTTGTTGCGATGTTGTGATTCTACCTGATCAAGGTGAACTAAGACAACTTGCTTTTTGCACAGCTTTTCTAATTTTTTTCACCAACAGATCTCAAAACACTTTACAGAGGAGACTGTAATGGAAATAACATCACCTGACTCTTCACATGCTCAGGCTGAGCAAAAAAATGGTATCAAACTAAGCTACAGAACCCAGAAACTGAGAGTCCTTTTTTTTGGTACACTAACCAGGAAAGGAAATACTTTTCAAATAGAAAATTAACCTGACTTTTTCCCTACTCCCCTTTAGAAAACAAGGCAGTAAAACAAGCTTGTGTTTAGCCAGGGGAACTTTTATCTGCTCCAAGTCAGTTTTACAGCAGTATTTGCTATCTGCAACAGATCCATAAAAAGATAATACTCTACATCACGGCCTGCATTGCTTTTACTGTTTGTTGAATTTTAAATGCCATATCTGCGTGCACAATAGCACAACAGAGCAGAAGAAAAATAGATTGAAATTTAGACAGGTGAAGAGAATTCCTGCCTACTACCCATACAGGGTGGGGCACATTAGCAATAAACACAAGGTGGAAACACAAGTTAGCATTCCAGTGGAGACATCCCTTAAGTATGAAATGCAGTGGTCTCTGTAGAGCATTTGGGTGATTTATTACATGAATAAATGTAGAGATCTTAAACATGTGTGCTGGTAAACCTGTGTCATTCACTCCAAAGGATAAATATTCTCATCTCCGGCCTTTGGAAGCAAGAGAGAAATGAAAACTGAGGTCTTGTTTTTCTAGCACACTTCTCTGCCACTTTCACTTCACCAGAGTGATCGAGAGAAATACAGAAAATACACACTCTAGGATCAAAACCTTCCCTTCCCCCACACCTTTTTTGCTTTTTCCGTCTAAAGACTTTTTATCAGTTTGTACAAAGTTGTTAAAAATTAGTTGCTTTCTTGAGTAATAGCATAACTGTTTGAATTATTGAAGGAAGTGAAAAGTCACCAAAACAAACACATCCAGTCTGCTAATTTTACTTGCAGTTTCTGAAGTGACATAATGCAGCTTCTTTTTAAAGCTTTCTTGGAAAAACAGCAATTTCCTGTGTTTATTTTGTCTTCTTATTTCAGAAAAGTCTTTCTAATTTGTGGCAGCAGACATGATCTACACGATACAAAGTTTTTTACCAACAAAAGGTTTTCACTGATATGATCAATGGAGAAATAAAATCGTTTTAGTATCACTGCCTGCACAGATTTTTAAAGAAATATTATCATGGACCGTTCAAATGATTGACATTCATGGTTTTAAAAAAGAATAATCTCAATGTTTAATTACTAGGACCATTATATAACACCTTATGATCTACTTTATGTCTTAAATTCTGCCTTAAACTTCATCCATTTTATTCTGCTGAGCAGAATGGAAACTCATCTGGTATTTGTTATCTTGCAAGAACTGTGACAATCTGTAGTAGGGCTTTTCTATGTTTTTAAATTACAATAGCAGTGGGAATAGAACTTTTAAATGCTCATCCTAGTGACAAAAAGCATTTAATGGACAGCATTAAGCCAAGCGGATGAGACTGCAAGACATATTCAGTGTGCTTTTTTGCTCCTTTGACTTTAGGTCAAAACATGCATATTTATAAATGAAACAGCTAATTTTTTTTTTTAATGGGCTTTTGGCTGAGGGGTACAGTCATCCTCTGGTAAAAAGACATTTTGGTGACAAATTTTAAATAAACTGCAATAACCAAGCTGCAAGCAATGGGGAGAAAAGAAAGTAGGGGACTGTAGATATTAAAATCCCCATCAAGTTGCATGAGTTTGCTAAAAGCACAATTTTGTGATGAAATATGGAACAAGAGAAGAAGAAATAGCCTCAGTACAAAGTTGTCCTCCCGGAAGAACCATCCCAAAAAACCAGTATCCTTCAGCCACATCATGAATCATGAAACACAGAATCACAGCATACCCCAAGCTGGAAGGGACTCCCAAAAATTTTCTCTTTTCCTACTCTGTAATATGTAAACCCTACCAATACTGAGTGAGGGTAACAGACCAGTAAATTGCTCATGTTTAGTACATACATACAGTTTTATGACATAAGGAAGACCGTGCTTGCAACCTTCCCAGACAGACCCTCCATCCTGCTTACATCTCTTTCCCCTGCCTAGACACTCACTGAAAAGAACCACACCATGAAAACCCTCAAGTTTCTGAAGTTTTTCCCAAAATTCACATGAGCTTGAAAGAGAAAAAGCTCACAACCACCTAATTTGAAAAGCTAAGAAGCTAAAGAAGCTTTCCTCTGCTTATTTGCCACTAGCAAGAAACCAGAAATAGAGATTCTGCACACAACGCTCCAATTCCCACAAGAAACTTCACATTTTGTTCCCTTTTTTGTTTATAAAGTTAACTTGAGTGTCACCTACTCAAGCAAAAACAAACTGTTAATTTATTACGGGGATCAAGCAACATAAATGTGCAGATGCTGCACTTACCACCCACAGACTCCTGACACACACGCAGGTAAACTCTCATCAAACCAGTACCTCCTGTTCAGGGAGCACCACAGTGCTGACAGGTCTGCAGTAAATAACAAAGCCCACAGTCACTAGATAAAGCCTGTCAGGAAAATGGGGTCGAATTCTAACAATAAAGTCTTCAGGGGGGAAGATTCTCCTTTGATATGAACACTACTTATTCTGAAGCCTTCCAATGCCTATGGTTTCTGTGATGGCTAAATATAGAGCATAATTTACTTCACAGATTGTTTGGCTCCCTGCATGATGAACAGACTCGTAGCCAGCTCCTGACCATTTTTGCAGGGAAGTTCACTCTCCTCTTTCTGGAGAAAATGCAAGGAAGTCATGCCTGAAATTATTTGTTACCATTGTGGGGCCACGGAGTCAAATTGTCTCCTCCACAAATTCTCTGTGGAAGTCTCTCCTGTTCCCACAGCTTCGTGCCCTCTCCTCAGAGAAGCACTCCTGGGGGACACTCTGGCAACACGGCTTCCACACAAAGGCAGCAGATTCAGAATTCACTTCAATGCAAACTTTGCCACGAAAGCTTTACTAGTCTTCAGACACCAACATATTCTGCAAAGCTGCATGCAAACACCTGAATGTGCTTGAGATCACTTGAAATCAATCCCACCATAACGCAAGGGAAATCCCGTGCCGAGGGAAAAAAAAAAATCAAAACCAAAAAACCTGAGTAAGAAATACATACAAACTCTGGGACTTCAAACCAAAGCAACAATTTGAGCCTCCACACAGACACACACTGGACTACAGCAAACACAGGCTGGTGGTGACAGTGGTTGGATGTCTGCTGAAATGTGGGAGCTGGCGAGATTTGTGCTTTAAAGAGAAGTTAATACTGCACATTGTTGTCTAATAGCTTCTGCTTCTAGACTCACGCAATACCTCTGGTTTTAATACCGGCCATCTGTACTAAACTCAAAATGTATCAAAGCTGCACATCCCTAAGATACAGAAAAAAAATGAATTATGGAACTGGTCACAGCCCAATGTCCTTTGTCCCTTATAAGAAACACAGGTGTCTGTCACTAGAAAGACAGCCAAGCTATAAAATCTTTGCTGATGCAAAGAAGAAAACCATTTTCTGCAGTCGGATTAGAAAATTTTAAATCAGATACCTTTGAAACACCTTTAAAAACTGGATGTGTCTTAATTTATATTTTGGAGGGTTAAAAAGAAAGAAATAATAGGGGTTCTGCTACATTCCAGACTTCTACTTGCATGAACAGAGATTGTTCCTGCCTATTGCTTATTAGCCTAAAAATTGTTGGACTTTCAGGCCAGAGGTGGGAGAAAGAGGAATTTCTATCTCTACAAAACCTATGGACTCGAACTAAAAATAAACCCGTCTCTCCCTTTTCCCTGAAACCCCTTTCTGCTTTTGTTTGTTTGTTCTGGATTATATCAGTCTCTTTTTCATGCTGGTGAATCATGTCTCTGTCACAGCTGATTCCATTTATCTATCCTGGGAGAAAACAAAAGCTAAAAATAACCCTTTTGGGGTTTCTGGTGGGTTTTGCATGAGAAGGGACTGAATATGTTCATTCCAAGCTTGTGTGTCACAGTTTGGCTTTATCTTTGCCAGGGTTGATTTAACTAGTACCAGTTAGGAAAAAAAAGGAAAAGAAAAATAAAGCTTTTTGCTGTCCATAAAATTCCAAGTTGGCTAAAATTTAACAACATCTGCGGCAAATAAAAAAGAAAATTTTTTTACCATCCAAGTCAGTACAAGAGTATTTTATTTTCAAGTGGGAGCTTTTTCCCAAAAGCAATTTGCCATTTCTTATAATGAACAGCAATGAAATGCGCAGGTTCTGACAGGCTAGAGTATTTGTATTTAAAAGGCTTTTTCTTCCTACTTTGAAAGTTCTTAACTGCGTAAAAATAGTCATTAAATTTAGAACATCATCACAACCGAAAATGAGACTCAAAGTGAAAGGTGCATTTGGTCTGGGATAGGCTGGAAGTCTTGCAGGAACACTTATTCGTGTGACCTCCAGTTGTTCGTTCTGCCATGTGTGTCAGACATACCTGACTATCGCTGTGAACACAGGCCCAGGAGAAGCATTTCAGTGTCTGTGGCTTTTCCTACAAAGCGACCCAGGAAAGGTTGTATTCTTCCACCCCATCTTACAGGAACTTGGTGGTTAAAGTGAAAAGAACAAGGGACTTTAACAATATCAAGTAACAGCTGCTGCAAAAGGGAAAGAAAAGCATCAGCATGACTCTCTCTCTCTCTCTATATATATATATTTAAAAAAAGGGTAGATTTTAAAATATATTTGGGGGATGAACTAGAAAGATGTAACATTAGGGATATGGTGCTACGCTTAAAATGACAGTCTAATCTTCTTTTTCAAAGCTTAACAGCATTGCTGATGGTTGCACACATGGTCATTTGCCAGGAGAAAGCAGTTAAGCTCTAAGGAGTCCAGCAAGGAGCACGGATTGCCTTGCACCAAAACAGTCCAGGTGTAACAGATACATCTTTAGGAGTCATTGAAAGATTGTATTCATAAAAAAGAATGCCACGGTGAAGATTATACCTCAATCATGACACTACTGAAAGTTGTCAGATTTGCTTTCCCTCCAGATCTTTCAAAAAATCCAGGCTGAAAATTACAGGAAATGGAGGGCAGCAAATCAAGGATACCAAGTGAGACCTTAGGAAAACGTCCCAGGGTGGGAGCACTTGGAGCTCTACAAATGAAATCCCCAGAGCTCTCTGAAAACTTCCAAAGGCCGTGTCACTAAGTGTGAAGGGATTTCTGAAAACAAGATTCACCAAACAACAGAAAGTTACTTCTGTTAGTCACTTGGCAGAAGTGCCCATGATATCACCACATTCCAGGCTCCTGAGGCTGACTGAGCTGGAAGCATTTAAGTTCATGAACTCCCGTCTCCCAGAGCCGCTCCCAGCACACTTATCCTGATGGGGCCAAGCTGAGCTTTTCCAAGTGTTCCAAACCTCACCTCAGAGTGATTGTGGGCTTCTCCCTGTTCTTCCTGCCACCCCAGGAACTCGACTGCTCTGTCCTGTCTTATCTGTTACAAAATGGGAAGCAGTAGCTTTTCCAGAGTGTAACTGAACATGGATACAGTGGGGATGCAGTGACTACAGCTTCACCAAGGTGTGGCTGTTCAGCTGCAAGCCACTGTGTATTACCAGATCAAAATTAATAGCAGAGGAAGAGGAAGAACAACGTGCTACCTTGGAGAGACAACAGCAGCAAAATTCTGATGGAATATATAATTTTATGAACATACCCAAGTCACTTTTACACAGATTCAGAGTGTATTTGTTTAGCAAAGGGAAAAATAAAAAAATTTGCAAATTTCCATACCATTTCTTCAGACATGTCTGCTTTGGGCGAAGAAAAAAACTTGCTGTTGCATCACTAACAAGGCAAAATATGATCTTACTGAGTTTCCCCTTATGAAACATCTACAAGACTGATCTACAAACCTACTCCGCAAAATCTGTGAACAGCTACTGAAAACAGGAAACACTAATTTTTTACTTCTAAAGGCCTGGTTCAGTTGGAAAGGCTGATACTCAGAAGTTTTCCTTCCAAATAATCATACCCAATCTGCAAGGTCTTTGTGTTTAATGTGGCACTATTGTCCTACCATTTTTCAGCATGCACCCGTATTTCAGCTGGAAACTTGCACAGAAGCTCTGTGGAGGAGGTGCAGAGGAACCCATCCAGAGTTTAGGGTTTGGAACAAACACAGCAAGTTCACAGTCATTACATCAGAAGCACAACTCTCCCACACTACCACTGCGTTCGGTTTTCAAAATTAAAAATGTCTCTGTGCACTTACACACACAAATTCTAACTAGCAGCAAAAGTAAATCCTGACACAGTGACATCTCCATGCCAGCAACTCTCTGCAGATTTGGGAAGTGCACAATGCAATCAGCAAATACAGGATTTTCCCCTGTAAGAAACAGGATTTTCCTCCGTTGTACTGGTCATAGCCAGTGCAACATGATGTCATTAAAAAAAAACAAAACAATCCCAAGTGTCCTTTTTCATCCCTGGAGAATGACACAGGTGGGACTGGAGAATTTACTGTTGCTGGGGTATAGCAGGAAGTACAGGAGGAAAATAAGGGGTTTTATTTCTACCTGCCCCCGAAAAATACCTATTTACTGCATGAGAAACGGGTTCTTCTTCCACTCCTGAAATCACCAGCATCCCAAAAATGAGTGCTTGTCATCCTGCAGCCTCTATCCCAGTGGGAAGAGCTGGCACAAAGAAAGCAGTAATGGGGCCAGGTGACAAGTCCAAGTGGGCTGTGAAAAAGTGGGGAGCTGCCCAGACCTTTTTAAGATCCAGAAAAACTGTGGCAGAGCAAAACTCCATCTTAAAGCTGTGTACACAATAAAAAGGAATTCAAGAAGAAAGTTAATACTTTCTGAGGCAGGACTGAAGTTGCCATGGAAAAAACAGCTCTGCCACTACTGCTTAAAAGGAGAGGTGTGGGGAAAGAGGAATGTTTTAAGTCTAATGATTACGTGGGTTACTTCTTGTCACTCAGTGCATTGGTGAATGGTCTCCTCCCTAACCCCTGCCCCTCCTACTGCACACATTCAATTCCTTAGCCTGGCTCCTTGTCCAGTCAGTCCTGGCACATCCCTGTTTCTTCACTCTGCCTTTGCTCTGTGTTTCCATTTTGGCCAAATGTCTGATTTTACACTGTGCAATGGGACTTTTTTATTCTGATTCTTTCTCTTTAGAAGACCCCAGCTGGTGAATTTATAAAATGGTCTTGTTCTCCTGTACAGATAAATCAGACACAGGACATTGTAGCTGAATGTATTATTTTGTTCCTTCTTTGTCTGCCACTCCCTGGGTGGATATAAAGGTATTTCCCTTGGATTCTGCACTGTACATAAACATCTGCTGATGCTAGAGTGAAAATACATCAAGATGCTTTGGGATACGTGCTTCAAATACAACTGCTTGTTTTCACGTTACTATCCTGAAACAGAATGTTATAAACATGGAATGAGAAAATCTCTCAGACTGGAGTTCACAACCTTAGTGTGTCATCTCAGTAGCATCCATTCATCAGTGTATTGTGACCCAGCTACAGACAGACAAATAGAAGCCTGACCATACCATTAAGGTGCCCATTCATAAAGTGAAAGAAGAGGGCCAAGAGGTTTAAAAATTAAAATTAGGAAGAGTAGCTCCATGAAATTTGAAAGCCCACATGGAAAAAAAAATCTTATTCTCAGAATAAGTAATTGTCCCAAGATAATAAGGGTTTCTTTTCAACCTTAATACTCTCAGCCACTTCTGTGAGGTCTTTTGAAGGTATTTAACCAAATAAGTGATCTGTATATTATCTAGTGCTGAGAAAAGGGGAAAAGTAGAAGTAGAGAGGCAGCAGAGCAGAGGGAAGAGCCAGACAAACATTTGGGAGGCAGCACAGTCTTAGATCACTTCAAATTGATTGTGAAACCATAACCCTGAGAGTAAGAAACAGTCAGGATTTCTGTAATACATCAGTGAGATAACGGAGAAAGGATCTGGTGAAACAAAGTGAATCACTCAGTGAGAGGCATCTACTCTCAGCTTTGAGAGAGTCTTGATGGCAGGTTGTTGGTTTAAATATTGCTTCTACTTTTTGATGTAACTTTTTTTTTTAGTAACTGCATCAAAATTCCAGTAATTCAAGAGCTTTTGAAGACTCCCCAGCCAGACAGGTCTTTTACTGATAGGAACCAGTTTTCTTGAGCCACATCTTCCACAAAACTAGACCTAGAGAAAGCTTCATGTATCAGCTTTTCTTCTGAAGGATAAAAAGGAAATGAAAAGACTCCTTCTGATTCATCCTTCTCATGGGAGTTCTGCGAGAAACCTGTGTTAGTTCAAATAAACCCAAGAAACACCCTCCACCAAAAGAAAATAGGCACATTTGTGGCTTTTTATTATTCTTTCTCCAAAGAGGCCTAACTTTCAATTGTCTTTACTATAATTCACCTGTAATTGCATTCCCTACTCCTTTTGTTTATTGAGACTCAATAGAATTTTCCTAAAATCCTCTTTTGTTACCACCTATTAACTAGCTGATTTTTAACAGCTCATTTTGCTCCCTTCTCTATTCCCATTTTAGTCCTCTTGCATCACGTTTCTTAATTCAATTCTAAAAAAAAAAAAAAAGGCAGCAATATTTAAAAACTCTTCTGAAGTTACACTGTCCTGTGTTTTATTTCAATGGTTATCACCGTTAAATAAAAATTCCATAGGAAGAGGAAGCTTCTGCTCCAAAGGCAGCGTGTTATTGTTGTACTTCTAAAAGCACTTGACGTGACCCTGGAATGAGCACGGTAAGTTTGGGCATAGGTAGAGAAGAAGCATTAACCCCTGTGACAGACTCGCAAGAATTGACGTTCTCCCTTCAGCACATGAAGGTAGGTTCATAGTAAAGCTAAAACTCTCACTAATTAGCTCTGGTGTTTTTCTTCAAGGAACTTCAAGAACTAAGCAGAGATAGAGAATGCCTATAAGAGCATTTCTTCCTATAGGAGAAGGAAAACAGCACAGCCCCCCCACCCCCAGAGTCAAATTTCCAGTCAGGTGGCCACATGTTTAGTTCACAAAGTTCACATCTCATTTTTGCTGTCAAATCAACAACAAACTTCTGCCCTTCTACGGTCATTCACTTGAATTTTTGCCAATGAGTCAAAGCATTTTTCTCCCAAAAGAAAACACCTCGCTGGCATCATTTACTACTCCCCCTAAAAATACTTTCAGCGCAGCATTACAGGCATACTTTTGACAACTGTGCTCTTGGAAAGCAGCATTCTCTGGAGCAGCCAGACAATAAAAGGTTTACTGTTCTAAAGAAGTGCTACTGATTAAGGACAGGCATCAACAAGAACTTGAAGATAAATGTTCATTTTTTGTCTTTATAATCATAAAGGTTTTCACCATCTATAGGTACAAGTCTGGATAAACACAGTTATTTAGCCTTGTAACTCCCAGCACCACAACATTTTTTAATACATCAGCATTTCAAAGTTCTCTTGACTTTGATCTACCAACAGAAAACTAGAAAAGTTTTCTAACACTTTTTCATGCTAGACTTCTTCTTGTGTTGTTGCCTCAAACTAACCATCCCTTTAGAAAGCAGGGTTAAATTTTGCCTACATCAAACATTCTTGTAGATGACTGACATCAACAAAAATAAGAGTCATTTTATTGTTAAAAAAATAAATTTATAACAGCCCTGTAGCTATGATTAATACCAGAACAATTTTTACCATCCTTTGCTGTTAAAGACGCTTTGCTCCATAGATACTTTGCAAAATGGCATGTGCAAAAGAGGAATGAAGATGGGATTTTGCAGAAAATGCAGTTTGGCAGAACATTACAACAAACATGGCAAGCATTAAGCAGTGTTCAAGCCCTGTTTCTATATTTCCATAATAATATGAAGGAAATGAAGATCTGGTAGTTTGTTACTCAAAACTAAGGGGGGGGGGGGGGTTTAAAACAGGGAAGACTTAAATCTGACTGTCAGAATACCTCAGTGATGGAAAAATACATGTTCAGAGATCTCCTCCTCAGCATCTCCAAGGATTACAAAGTACAGATACTCCAATAATATCAAGGAGAAATTACAAGACCCAAAACCTGTTTCCTGTTTGTGATTTGGACCTTTTGGGTTGTGTCTGATCAAAAGGGTGCTCTCCCACAGGCTGCTGTGCAGAGTTCCCTATCCTACACAACCCTCAGATCCTGCCTAACAGTGAATGCTACGAGACAGCTCCTGGGCTGCAGCTCAGCCCTGCAGCACAAGCTCGTGTGTAAACACCAGGGTTTACAGCCCATTTAATAATTTGGGTTCAGAGAACCCGGGGAGGAAGTTAAGCCTCTGCACTTGGAGAATGAGCCAGCCTAATGTCCCATGTCACAGACTTCCTCAGATTTCTCCCTGCCTCCACGGGCTTCCACTGCTGGTTTCAGCAGCATGACTGACGATTTCACCTGCCAGAGCACAGCTGGGTGTTAGCCCAAGACAGGCCAGCTGCATTTAAACAAAAGAACTCAAATGAGAGCTCACAGTGTAAACCAAAGCACCTTGGACTTAAATTGCTTCCTCCGCTTTCCTACTCCCCAATAAAGTAAGGCAGTTTCAAACAGGTTATGATAAGGAAGCCATGGCCACAAGCGGGAAGAATATTTCCTCAATAAAGATGGGGTCACCCACCTGAATTGCCAGACAATTCTACACTACCTCTTTGCTGCCCAAACAAGAATACTGAAACCAAAGAACAGGCTGAAATCCATCTCCCAGGGAGAAGTGCAGCTGTTGTCAAACTTCGACACTGAGATTTACCTTGCTCAGACTGTGCTAGGAGAAAAAAGAAACAACAAGGAGAAGCAGTGAGGGGAACAGTGATGTCATGAATAGCAAGTTCTGTAACGAGCTCATGCCCCTTCTATTTGTGAAAGAGATAAGCACTTTCTGAACAAGGAACAGGCAAAGATAAGATTAAATAACCTCCAGCTCTTCATTAGCTCAAGCATTAAAGCGTCACAATGCTGAAACTGGAGATTTTGGAAATGTTCATTATTACTGCTCAGCTGATACAACCGAAAAGAGAGGATGACTGTGTGATACTATGAGGGTTTTTTTCCTCACTTGCTATAACTTTGTTGTATCATACTTGTCTGTGATAAATACTGAATGGATAAAGTAAGGGCATATATTTTGGGTTTGTATTTCCAATTTAGCTGCAGAGGCCTAAGATATGGGTTGTGCCAAAGTCTTTAATCCAAACATCAGAAATAAGGGTCATGTTTTGAGCACTAGAGGACTCAAAAAGCATTACAAGATGCTTATGAAAATACCAAACTAATTTTTTTTTAAGTTTTACATTCATCTGTGGGATATTTGTTTCTTGCATCAATTAAACCAGCTGGTAAAATCTACTAAACTGTAGCTAGGTGTTTATCTGTTGAAGGGGAAGAAATCTGCCCTTGCGAACAAACACTGAAATTTTATTTTACCCTAGGCCACCCACAGTGTGTTTACTCATCACACACAGAGACTTGCTGTAAAGTAAGCAGGAGGATAATTCTGACTTAATTTTCAGGGTTTAATACTACGCATGAGTGATAAAATTAAATTTAGACACTGAGTAAATATGCAGGGGTTCAAGCACACCAGTTGGTTAAGGGCTTTCACAACCAGGCAAACAAACAACAAAAGAAATCCAAAAAGGTGTAATGTAATATCATAGGAAAGAGAGGCCTCTGTAAGCCAGGGTATAGACACGTTTCACAGAAATCCAATAGCTACTTACGGGCTTCTAGCTCTAAACCTACGTGCTTCTATCTCTAAACCTCTGTTTAATCAGCTACATACAGGGCTGACTGTAAATTTGAAGGGAATGGGATACCCCCTTTATCGTGGTTATTGATTACATCCAGCAGGGAGCTGCTGTGAAGTCGCTGGGGAGATGTGTTGATAACAAAAGACAAAGATTGCTCTCCAAGTTCTGCAGATGTTAGACATTCTTCCTGGGAAAATCCTAAGGCCATCTGAGGACACAAACTCAGATCCTTGACCAGCTGAAGGCAAAACTCAGATGCTTGATCATTGAAATAGAAGTCAGAGCTCAATCAAGGCTCCTCAGTACAGTGAGAGAAATCAGATTTCGTTGTCCAGGGCTTTTGTCAGACATGCACACACACCCCCTTCTCCTACCCCACAAAGAGGAGGAGGTTATGGATGATGAAAGGAGCTGAGAGGAGCCCAGGTGAGCTCTGAAGTCACCAGCAAGATGTGCAAGGGAGCGCTGGGTGAGAGTGAGGGGCCCTCAAATCTTCATCCAGACAGGTGCTGCTTTCCCTGCTTCCATTCCCCCATCTTTTCAGGCACAAGCTCCCCAGCTCCTGCCCGCTTCCCTACCACAAACAACAGACCCTGCCCTCACCACTTCACACTGCACTAGTCAATCCCCCATCCTAAGGAGCTGACATTATTCCTGTGCCTCAGGAGCTGCAGGGGGAAAAGGGGCAAGCAGGAGAAGACGGAACAGGCCCAACCCGTTCATGCTGCTGAGACAAAGCTTGCCACAAAGCAATTCTCCCTCACTGACAGAGCAGTGTTGTGTAGAAAGAGCAGGGGTAATCAGCTTAATAAATTGTACCTTATTTTTCTTAGAGCTGACCTAGGGTTTGCCTGCAAGAGGGGACAGACAACAGGTTTGCAGTCAAAACCCTAAAGGTACCACAGCCCTTCCTTGGCTAGCAAGCTCCCCTTGCCCAGTGCTTGTTAAACACTAACAGGCTTGTTTTTTAAATTAAAATTTAATCAGAGCTTGGCAGGTGGATGAGACTGACAGAAGCCTTTCACTCAAGGTTACACATAAAAGATTATGCACAGAAGTCAAATTGAAACTTTTCTTACATTAAAAAAAACAAACCCAAACCAACAACAATTCTTTGTCAAGATGAGAAAGAATGTGAACTTCCACGAACTACAAAATTCAGAGATGATGTATGAAATTTACAGCAGCCACAGTCTCAAAGGAGTAAGAAAAGAAGTAAACACAGGAAGAGCACATGCTTTGTTTATCTGAAATGCCTGGTAATTGCTGCAAGTTCCACACGTTTCAGAGTAGAAGCAATTTATATATTTTTTTAATAACAAAGTAGCTAAGCAAGCACAAGAACATGTGGAAACTAGTTTATATTGTATTATTGGATTTGGATTGCTGCAGGGACAAGTCACAGAGCCCACTGGAGGGGATCCATCAGTGGCAACTGCTGGAGTAAGAGAAATCAGCATAAGAACAGCTTCACTAGCTCTTGGAGCTTTGTTTTCAAGCATATTTCTATACTAATGAGCACCACACATATTGTAGACAGCGGACTAAATAAAAAAAAAAAAAAAAAAGACCATGAAGATTATCTATTCTTGCCAGTCCCCGGGAGCAGGCAGGCTGCCTGACTAAGGCAGGGGAGATAAGTATCAGTGAGTTATGAAAAATGCCATTACAGCAGGCCGGGAGCAAACAGGCAGAGCTCTGGGAGGAACGGAGCTCAATATAGCGTGCAATGACTGTAAGCTTCAGTGCCCACATACTAAGCTTTCTGTACTGTAATGGTCTGATAAATTCATTTTGACCCAGAGACCAGAGATAAATTGTCTTAGCAATACAAACAAACAGCTAAGCAATTAGGGCAAAGTTTTTTGAGAACGTGGTGATAACATCTAGGAGCATTGTTGGGTGAGGGGGAAAAGCAGCCCTGGAGATAGGGGGTTTAATCTGGAGTAAAAGAGAGAGCATAATGGCTTCTCCAAATTGCAGAGCACTAAAAGAAAAAGCAGACAAGCGACTGGCACTGGTATTTGTCTGGCATCTATTTCAGTGTATCCAACCTGAAAAGCAACTTTCATTGTCCCATTTGGAGTTCATCAAGTTTGGCCTATAAAAAGATTTTACATGTGCAGCTGTGAAAGTGTCAGCGCTGAGAAATCCATGAGGAACCATCAGGTTTTATGGAATTGCCATCACTTAAATTTCCTGAAAGTAACTTATTAAAATAGAGTTTTCAAGCACAGAGATTAATGCAGTAGTCAAAAGACCAGAGCAGCAATTCCATCTGTCAGTTTTCACATATCAGCCCCATTTAGACACAGACACATTGGGTGCAAAGCAGAACATTGGCTGCAACAATTCTATTACATTCCAGGCAGAGAAATAGGAGTAATTAGTACTAAACGCAAACTGTGTGTTGATTTATCAATGAGTATTTGGGCATTACTTTAAATCTACGTAACTAATTATGGTATAATATATATATATATATATGTATATATAAATGAGTGAAATATCAGGTCTAGAATCCATTCCTTCAGTTTTGGTAGAGCTACCCAAGAAAACAGCCATGAGAAGATATAAGATGATCTCTCAAATTAATACTAACTTTTGTTGTGAACATCTTGTATACAATAAGAGAGTTTTAATAGAGATGCCTGCTCATTACAAAGCATCTAAATTTTATTTTAGACAAAGAAATACAGAGGAGACACATTCACATTGTACTTTTGCTGCAGCTGAACGACCAGTGGTCTCAGTGTTCACTGAAGAATGAGAATTGGTACTGTTTTTAAACACTCAACAAAGATGTAAATGTAAAGAACTTCTTTTTCCCTTTTAGGACTTTTCTTTAAAGTGTATTTCAGGAAAAAAATAATAAAAAAAAAATCAGTAAGACACAACCATTCATGAGAGGTATTTTTGGAGCTGCCATAAACAATCCATAGCCTGAAGTCCATCCCATGGAACAGAAGCAGCTCCAGTAGCTCAGCCATGTCATGGGAATTGCAATATCCTTTAAAGCACTGAAAGCAAGCATGTCTTGCTTCATTGTGTACTATGTTGCACTACACAGAAGTCTACAAAGGCCACCCAAATGAAATGAACAATTATTTATATTTCAATAAGGAAGAGCACTTGACCAGTAAATACAGAATAAGACTCTATAGAGATTAGCAAATAAGGCAAGACTGCAGCACCCCTTGATAAATACCAAATTAACACTTAAAAAATACAGAAAAAAGTCTTCCTTCTTTTATCTTAGGGTAAGTGGACAGTCTACCTGCTTCCTGGGTAGAAATATAGTCATAACTCCAGATTCCATTGTTTGTTTAAACTGCACCGTGAAACATCATAACCAAATGATGCTGTTTCAATTTATGATCAATATATTATTGTCCAGGAAATTTTGAAAGTTTCAGAGTAGATTTTCATAATGTTGTTAACGATGAAACACCAAAAAAATCACCCATAAATTGCGTTTTCTAACTACACAACTGTTCCTGACATCTGTAATAAAATTTTATTTCCTGTCTTTTTTTGTTCTCTAACGCACCCATCACAACTTGTCAATTAACCACACTGAGCTCTCTTAACTTTCACTTCCAGTTTCTTTATTTTTTTCCTGCTTGATGCTGCCTCAGAAATAATGTCTGCAGGAGCATGTTAGACAGGCACGTCACCTCCTCAGAAAGTAGGCTGTAAGGATTATATGTGACTGTCTCGAGTGGAAGGCAGGATTCTGGCTTGCAGGGCTGTGCTGTCTGTGCTCAGGACGGCAGGGTAGCAGTCAGATATTATTAAGGTAAAATTAAAGCTTCCTGCCTTAGAAAGAATGGTAGGTTTTTATGTCAGCTCTGCTCTCCACAAATCTTAGCCAAAAAATGGTGTCTTCATGCCTTCAAGCTCTTCCCCATCCTTTTTTGACCCCAATTGCTCATACAGTCCCCGTTATGCAGGAATGGGCTTTTGGTTGGTGTGAGAGAGGGGCTGCCTTGGTCACAGGAGCAGCCCAGGGAAGCTGCCACGGAAGGAAAAAGGAAGGACAACTGGTACAAGCAGTTTCTGAAGTATTTTTTTGTGCTGAATGCTGCCAGTACAAAACACACCCTGTGGTTTATGGATGGAGCTGGACCACCTCAGCAATGACCTGTATGTTTAGGCTGCAGACACCATGGATTCCTATCCCTGCTGCTCCTCTCCCTCAGTTTATTTTACATAAACAGACAATGAACACAACCGAGTGCCTATGACCAGAACAGGCACGGGCACGGTTCAGCCACATCCAATTCAGTCGCACAGAAAAAGTGCTAAAGCCGAAAGTATTGCAAAACCACCAGATCAGGGGTAACAGCAAACGTGTGCTTGGTTATTTCCACCTCAGGGACAAAGTCACACTTCTCTGTGCAGTGCAACCATCACGCTTTTCCCACCAAGGCTTCTGTCCTCCCCTCCCCAAACCACAAGTGCCACACGTGGCACACTTTTATTTTGCCTGCCATTGACAGGCTGGGGTGGTCTGACCCAAAGGGTTGCACTGTCACCCTCAGCAAAGAACACACTGTCATGTTAGGTTTTTCCAAACTTCCATCACAGGTGCATGTAGAGACACTTACGGTATTGTCACGTGTCATGGAGCTTGGCAATTAGGATTGAGTTTTAATGATAATATTTAACTAAAACCTTGACAAATTCTGACATCCAAACAAAGCCTTGATAAGGTGGTTCCCCCTTCCCTGGCTTTCTCCTCACACTACAGACAAGAGGTGCCAGTGCTGGAGACCAGGAATCCAATCCAGCTCCTTGCACCCCCTTCCATAACAAAGTTGCCCTTTTTCCATTCTCTGACTTACTACTGAGATAAATAATTTCTGTGTAAAGCAAAGCCACAAATGTGAGTCTTCAATTTGATCTGGAAACAGATGCATTCTTTGTGAACTGTTTCTTACCCAAGACAGATACTTGCACCCATATATCCCACAGTCACTTCACACCCCTGTCATGAAAAATTCTATTCACACTTTAAAATTCCGTAAAATGATTAGAAAACTCATTAAGAAAAAAAAAATCAATTATAGGAAATGTTTTGTAGAAGCTTCTGTTTCCAAAGCAACTTTTTATGTCACACTTTTCCATCAGATTGGGATATTTTGCTGCACAGAGGTTTACACGATAATATGCATTCAGTTTCATTTTGACAGCCTTCGGTGGGCTGTTACAATAGCCTGTTTTCCAGAAAAGAAAGTCCAACCACCACACCAAGCTGAGCCTTTGGGAGTTGGTTAAATTTCTCATTAAACTGATGTTTAAGTATAGTAGGGGTTTTCCTTAGTGTGGCAACTTGCCAATTCAACATCAGGGAAATTCAGATGCAGATAAATTAAGTTTATAAGTAAGCTTGCTGAAATGACAAATGGGATTTGGAAAGCTGAAATGGGAGTTTCTGTTTCTCCTGTGTTATAGGGCAGTGCCCTCCACTGGCCAAATGTCCTCACTTTAAAATACAAGAGCAAAAATTCACTGTGACTCCAGAATTAAATCCCCAAAATTAAACCCCAAAATACCTCCAAACCCCCTCAGAATCAGTGTCAAATTCTTATAAAAGGTTATTGCATAATGGCACCAATTTATACTAATGCCAGCCGTGCTTTCATATTACATGGTAATAAAAATACTTTGGGTGCTGAAATAAATCCCAAGGCAGCCCTTTAAAAAAGTTCCAAATTAGAAGTGACAAGACAAAAATAGGTAGTGCTAAAAAGTGTAATTTAACACAAGACCATGTAGTGGTAAAAAGCATAGAACCACATTAGCAATTACTACTGTCTGTTAAATTTTCACTGTTTTACGTTATTTTTTTCTGTTCAGAAAAGACAGATTCTCACTAAAATCTCTCTTTGAAGCAATTAATAATGTTTTTGAGTGCCATGCTGAGGACAGAACTAGTTGCATCAGTAATACCTGTATTAGATGTACTTGAGAGGGGGGATTATTAAGTGTCAAAAGCCAACAGACAATGAGAAATCTGGAAACAAGATGGATATGGGTTTATGCCCTCCACTCATGTTACTGTGGGTTACCCCAGGGACACTATTTCAGTAATAAAAGTGTTATTCATGTGTTTATAGTCGATTCAATTATCCTGCACAAGATCACTATCCAATTACTAGATTATATTATATATTATGTGCAGCAGGATAGAGTTGCTGGTGAGAGGGTGAACTGTTTCTTTAATAAGATTAAAAGCAATAAGCTACAGGAGGAAGTCATGATAAAAATACGAAGATAAACGGAGCTGGCAGAGATAGACCAAAACCATACACAGACTGAAAATAGGCTTGGTGTTACAAGTTGCACACTTAGATTTTCAAGCAGAGACAAAGAAGGACAAAAAACATTCTTAAGACCCTGATAAAACCTTCACTACTATCTACAGATAGTGGAAGGCTGAAAGTCAGCAGATGGATTTAACACCCCGTTTTTTAAGGGCTTAACAATGACCATATTTTTTGAGCACATCTAATGTAAGCTTTAAGGCCTAGCATAAGTTTTACCATTTGTCCCATTCACTTTGTATAAAATTTCTGTGTTAGTGGGCACTGAAGGAAATTAGTCGTATTTCATACCTGCCAATCCTATGAGAACCTATTTCCACTAGGAAAAAAAAAAAAAACAGAAACAAAACCAACACTGTTCCTAAACTTGTTTTTAAAGAGAAAAGCTAGATTCCAAGACAAACCATGAAGCATCCTCCTCTGAAGACAGATTTCCTTTTCCATGCCAGTAAACAGCAGTGCTAAGGGTACCCCCCCAATCTCTGCAGAACCCAGCTCAGGGGAGGTGGGGAGCACCTTTGGGCTGTTCTTCCAGGCAGCCTGGAGCGAGCACAAACACCAACAGACAAAAACTACCCAACCCCCTGCCTTCCTTAGGCCTCAATCCTCACAGCAGGTCCTGCTCACCACTGGAGATTAATTTGGGATGCTCTTTTTGTATCAGGATTCACCAGTGATGGCACAGAGCAAGGCATTCAGTCACTCTCACCCTCGGAGTCTCAGTTTCCCCTGTTACAAGAGGTTTGTTTTGCATCCATTGCCTCACCGCAGGTCTATCTTTTCCCCCCACCTCAGGGTTCCTTGGATTAATAATCCCATGCTAGTGCTGGGTTGTCCTGCTAATAATTTTGTAGGTGAAACCTCCCTTGTACAATCTAAGAGCCAGTTTTGTGCTATGAGCTTGAAATAAAAAAACTGGAGGATGTGGGAACAGTGGATATCAGGTTGCTTCCACATTCAGATCTCTTTGCTTTTGTTACACTATTTAAAAACCTCAGACTGAAGCAGAGAGCCATTTTCACAGCCACAGCACACACACATACACAGGAATGCAACACAAGCACCTTCATGCTTTCTAAACCTCTGCACAGAACTGTTTCAGCCAGGACTGGATTAAACCCATGGTTCCTAAGCACAGCTTTAATCTGCTGTGGACAGAGCCTTGGAAAGAAGAGCAACTTCTGGTCTTGCTCTCAGCCCAGGAAAAGTAATTAAAGCCCCACTCTCGCTGTGGGGAACAGGTGGAGCTCTCAGTTCCCTGGCAGCCTGCTCCAGCCGAAGAGTTACTGCTCAGCTGTCCCCTGAGGGCAGCCACCGCTGACCATGGGCACTGTGAGTGCATCTCACCTGCCAGAGGTCTCCTCCTGGTGCTGAGCTGCAGCACTGCCCCGCTCCCCGCCAGGGCACCGGCTGACATTTACCTTCGTGTGACCTCAGGGAGCCACAAAATGCACACTCAACCGCAGTTGCTTAACCATGCTGACATACTGAATTTCTAACTTTTGCTTTTCCTTACAGTGGAAAGAGCTTTAGACACCACAGCTTTAAACCACAGAGCTCTGAAAAACAAAAACAGGATGTCTGCCTCCAAAGCTGCTGCTGTGTATATTTTTCCTGAGACTGTGCTCTCTGGGACCAGGTTGGTGTAATCTTTCAGTGCAGTCTATTGGCCAAATTCGCTCTTTCCTGATGGAAGGTTAACTGTGGTGTTTATGACAGAAAATGTTGTCATGGCCAAGGGTTCATGTCATCACAATCTGCATAACAATAGAACCAGCTGGAGATAAAAAAAAAGTAAAATACTAAGTCTTAAAGTTATTCAGTTGTCCCCTTTACTCTTGCAAAGCTCCACTGATGGAGTCCCCTTCTGACTGTTCATCAGAGAATTTGAAATACTAGGTGAGTTATTAAATCAGGCAATGAGGCAGTCCAAACATTTACTGCTAAAAATAGAACTACTCCTTAACTGAATGAAACTAACATATTTATTTAATCTGTCAGAATTGATTAATCTCTAACAACATCATTCTTACTCAACTTTGGACACCTCAGAAGCAGCCATTATAAACCAACAGAGTTCTTCTCAGGTCAGCAGCACATGGGATTTTTGGCCCCTGAGGGAAGGGGCCAGAGATACTCAGCAAGAGCTTCTGTTTATACTTAGTGTTTGTAACACCGAGTTATAAACTGAACATGATGCTTTTGTCCCCTGGCTCAGGAGTTGTTCACATTTATGCAGGGATCACCAGGAACAAACATTGTCCCAGCTATAAAGCAGCTGTGCTTCCACAGAAAGGTCTCTCAAGCTCCATTTTCAAGCTTGCTGCTTGATTTTACTGACAGCTTCCACCAGGGCACCTTAGCTTCTCTCACATCAGCATTCCAATGGTGGTTGTATCCACCACCGAGACCTGGGCAGTGCTGCAACCCACTGAAATGGTTTTCTTTCACTCAAATATCATCCTAAACAATAACAGCAGCAGTTTCCCAGCAGCCTGGTGCTTGCTGGCAAACCCCACCTGAGTTACTGTGACATGAATGTGACACACACAAGTGCAGGTTGATGTGGCAGAGGTTTGTCTAAGGCAACAAGGCTCGAGGGTAGGAACTCTGTTCTCCTGGGATATCACCCGCCCTTCCCACACAATGAAGGGAATTCAGAAGAGAGTGTGGCCTAAAGCAAAGATTATGTCACCAGAGAGAATCTCTCCTATCATGCATCCAGCAGAGCAGACTTCACAAGCATTTATTGCTCACGTTACAGAAAACAACCCTCAAACATTACAATTACAGACCTGGCACCATGTTCAATAATCAACACAGGAAGCTTTAAAAATGACCAGTTACAGACTTTGAAATAAAGCTTTACTGCAGGAATGACTTTTTAGCTTAAAACACTTGCTGAAGGCAAACAAAACTTTAGCTTTTGGCAGCTCCACAAAGTCAAACTTGAGTTCACAAAGTGCCTCACGTGAAACTGTCATCAGTGTGGGATCCTGGCATGAACTGATACGTAAAAGCCAAGTTTTCACTCATTTTGCAAGTTGGGAAGCTCACTGTGTGTTTATATATATATATATATATATACACACACACACACACACCCCCCTTTGGCTGAATTCTACTCTTGGAAGCATTTTTGGCTAATCATTGACTGCCTTTATGACTCTAGAATGAATATTTGTTGGCCTAATTAAGTGACAAGCAGAAGCCACGCTGTTTTGGAAAGCTCACACACCAAAGCACGTGCAGCACACACACGAAGACTTACCTGCTTACGCTTCTGCCAAAAGACAAGATAAATAATTACACGGAGTTTATCTAATATTGATGTGCCTATCAGGCAAATACAGTGTTAATACCTAACTGCCTGCATTGGAATTGGGAGTTTAAACCTGGATCCATAAATACAACAAGTTCGGTGCTTCTCTAATACTACACATTTCTGCTCAAGAATCAGGGCAACTCTTAAATGAATGCATCCTACTAGGTAGGAATGCAGACAGAAAATGATATGATCAGTGATAGAGGTGAAAACTGCTATGCTCAGTTTAGAAGGCAGGAAACTACATGAAATGATGTCTTGACTTTGTTGCCACATGGCACCTTTATATGATATCTATAATTTCTGGCCTTTTGTTTTCTATACATTTGAAGTTTCTTACAAATATTCAGAAGCTATAATTTATACACATGTTTTTTATCATGGGGTTTAGAATATAAAAATCATTAATTTAGCAATATTCAGTTGCAAGATCATTTTGTTTCTCTGCACCCAACATCCACATCAAGAGGAATTAATGATTTCATAGTATATTACTTTAAACCCCGTAGCACATTACTTTAAATCTCCCCATATTTTAATTTCTTTTTTCATTTGTGCATTTGATTATCTTTCTGTTAATCCTATTTTTATTTTCCCCACAAGGGATAAATACATTTAAACACCAATAGGAGCTAAAAATGAGGTACAGTTTGCACTACACAACGTAACACACAATACCACCATTTTTCATGCATTAAACAGTAGAAATAAGATTAAAACTGTTTTTGTTGTTTTTTTTTTCTCAAATGCAAACCCCTTTGCTTTCACTGTGCTGATTAAAAAGAAGAAAAAAGACCAATTTGATAGAACAATTTAGAATTCTCTGACTTGAAAGCAAGGCCAATATTACATGTGGGAAAATACAAGGACCATGGTATCTTGCATGAAAGCACAGTATAGTTACTATAGGTGTAGCAGGCACATCATCTGTAAGAGTTCCCTGGACAGAAAGTAAATGTCGGATCTGAAAAGAAACATCTTAAAGGTAATCTCACCATAGAATGGAATCACATTGCTTTCAAATCCATCCTGAGTACCACTGTGGATATTTTTCCCTATCTGAAGGCAAGCAACATTTTTTTTTTAATTTTTTTTCCCAACCTCAGACACTTACTAAAGGGTTTTTCCAGTGACAAGCCCATATTTTCTCTTGCAAGGGTGATCTCAGGTGAGTTTTTCAACAGCATTACCATAACATCCAAACACCAGCTAGACCTTCAGGAGCCTGCTAACTCAGGAGATCTCCTCACCTGCATTATTTGTATCAGTTTCTGATGGGAGATAAAACATTGCTATGGCACCTGGATGCTCTGGTCCATCCAGGCCTTGCTCTGTGTTTTAATGCTGTGCTTCATATTTGAAATTTACTCCAGAATCCCCATGCCCAAAACTGGACATGTCCATTACAGGACAAAAGCATGAAGGTTACTCAAGATCCTGCCAAAGCACAATATAGAGTTGCCCTGCATGACTATTACTTTTATTTCTAGAAATATTTGCTAAGACAACTAAAAGCAACAATTCAACAACTGCAGTGAACTCCCTGACAATAGGGATTTTCTGTCCTGGACAAAAATTTCATGTTCATATTTGTGGAACATCATTTCTTTAAAAGTGTGCCTGCTTTATAAAAGTATTACATGAGGTAGTGTTTCTATTTTCAGGCTGTATCTATAAATGCCTATTTCATTTAGGTTTCCAAACAATTTATATTAGGGACTGCTTTAGAGCTTAAACTGATGCAGAATTCTGCAAGTCTAAAACTGCCTGTAAAGCTTACAGCTCCCAGGAACTGCGTCAGCTGCACAGTAATGACACCAGGACTGCAAGCCACCCATCACAGAGCAGTGCTGCTTTTCCAAGCGTCTGGCTACTTCCATCAAACCTAAGGCTAAACTTGCATTCGGTAGGAAATGTTCACATTTAGTGAAGTGAGATCAAACTCACAATCATTTCAAGTGCAGCCAGCCAAAGAGTAACTCTTACTCAGCGTCAAGTGAGTTGCCATTAAACACTGTCACAGTTACTGAGCATTTATGTGATCAGCTAAAGGGTTTGTTGCCCACTCACTGTGCCACGTCGGATGCTGGTGGCAGTGGTGACTCCTCGGGTACCAGCTCGATGTCATCAGTGAAGCTGCTGGCCCGTGACATGTCTTGGGTGTGCCCTTCCGAGCGTCTTCTCACTGCACAAATAATTTAAAGAGATCATAATACATTAGGGAGACAAATCTTCAAGCTCTTACCATGGCATATACATAGTTCAAACACAGTGAACCTCTCACAGGGAAGGCTTGTCTTCTTGAGGGCCATCTCCTGTGAACAGAAATTCACCACATCTGCAGTGTCAGTGTGGGCATGACAGTACAAACAATACAAACAATCCATTTCCTCACTCAACACTATTTGATATGCGTGCTTTGATGCCTTTAAAACTATTATTTAAAATGCTGATATCGTACAAGCAGAATACTCGAAAGCAAAGTGCTCTTTGGTCACTACAGTCGCCAGTGTTCCAAATTTCTCCCATGAACCAGGAAGCCTCAGGTGCTTGGATGCAGTTGGCTCTGCAGGATACGAATGGTAGATCCAAGCTCTGCTGGAGCTTAGCTCATGTTCCAGGTGCTACAAAGGTACAAACTTCATAACAGATTTGGAAAGCATATAATGACCAATTGATGAAGGAGCTCACTAAGACACTGCAGAAATCAGAGAAGTGCAGCTAGCCCTGTGAGTGGTAAAATCCAATGTTTTCTAAATATCTACCCTCAAAACTCATTTCCATCCAGTATAGGGCTGACTTCACCCTAAATGTGCCGTGTACCTGTACCGGCTTTTCTAAGTTCAGCTGCATCAATATTCAAAAGCTATTTCTGCTGCAAGTTCTCTTCAATACCTTTTCCTACATTAATTTGTTCAAAAGCTATGAAGTCTATCTAGCTTAATTTGCTGTGATCTAAAAGAGCAATTTCATTCATGATTCCTGGTGGTCCTAAGAGTTTCTAAGGAAGCTACCTATAAATTTTAATTCTGATCATCCTCGAAAGCTTGGCACCTGAGCTGGCAGAGTCTAACTTGGAAATTGGATAGGATGACACATATAAATTCAAGGGAGAAAAAAAGTGTTTGTAGGTGTGGGTGAATCGCTAAAATTAAGCATCAAAACAAGACTAAATAGTGTCATTGCATATGGTGTGGTAACAACCCACGTGACAGAAATAAGAAACCTTGCCTCCTAGAAAATTAAATTGTTGAAACTTAATCTGTTTAATTAATCTGTTGATTCCAGAACAACACTTTGGCTGGACTGCAATCAAGGTAAATACTAAAAAGCCTACAACACCAGAGCTTACTTTTGGAAGAGCCATAACCCAAATGGCAAGGAGTGAAAATGAAGCCCATGGAATAGAATTATCCAACAGCATAATTGAACACTGACAAGGGACATAAAATTACAAAGCTATTTTATTTACATCTGCTGCATTTAATCACAAATAAACTGTGTGTTTCCAGGGGAAATCCAAATCTTCCTGGCTCTGGGAGCAGGAACTTCTCTGCTATCCCAGCACTACTGAGACACTTTGGCTGTTCTAGAGGAGCTTTATTTTGTGAGACTTGACAGTTCTGCATTTGTTCTGATATTTTTCCTGTAAGAGAAGTATGTGGCCTCATTCCAGACAAAGTCTTGAAACACACAGGTCCAATATTTGAAGTGTGGCTTTGGGAAACACCAATCTCTGAACAACTAACATGGCACACGATCACATCTGCAAAATTCAGCTGGGGGAGTTTTGGCTTTAGCTGCAGTGAGGTTTTCCTCATAGGAAGCTAGCAAAACTTGGGAGTGGGCCAAGGGAGAGTTAAATCGCTGTGCCCATAAAAGGCACATCAGATTAAAAGGAAAACTCTGCATCACTATCAATTCCTACTCCACAATGAACTGCTGAAAGGGTCAGAGCAAGGCCTAGTTAATCCATGGCAGTTTGCCTCCTTCGTAGCACAGCATAGATACTGAAGTTACTGCAATGCATTTGCCACGACAAGTTGTAGGATTATACTTCTGTCCTGTCATTTTAGGGGTTTGGTCCATATTGCTGTATCAAACTCCTCTCTGACTCATCACACCAGTTTGCAATCCACGTCCAGGCACTCCTAAAAAACCCAGAAAACCCTCATTGTTTACATTTGGCTTGCTGACTCCTTCTCTGAGAAGCGTTCCCTACTGCAGTGTGCCCCACAGCACGGTGGTTCTGAGCAAAGGGGCACAACAGCAGGAGCCAGGTCCTAAACCTTCACTTCCTCACGATGCCCGTATGCTGTGCTGAGCAGCTCTGCTGCTCCTGCAGGGTGACTGGAGCCTGCTCTCTGACCAGGGAACTTCTGCTGGGACATGTGGAACCTCATCCTGGGATTTAACTGCCTCTGCTTGGTTACCTACACAACCAGGACAAGCTTCTGCTGTGTCTTTATGTAAGGCAAAAGCACCCAAATTTTCCCTTTGGTGAGGACGGCTGTGGTTATCTGTGGCAGTCTCACTCCCCAAGGAGGGCACATTTCATTCCTGCAAGCATTTTGGAAAGGACAATGATGTGATTATGTATTCTATACAAACAGGAGTTGTGTAACACATACTCCATAGCTGATTTTATCAGCTGAATGGAACTTGTGTACTTAACTCCATAAAATTAAGTATTTGGGTCACGTCTCAGAGATTGCCTCAGTGCTCCCCCTCCGCCCTCCCACGCTTCCATGGTCAGATCCACGGACAGAACGATTTTTGGTTGCAGGCTAGATTTATCTCAAAAGTATTAAGACAAAAAAGAGCTGCTCACAGAAGTGCTGCTCTATTATATCAAGTTAAAGCAGAAATCACAGCTCTGAGGCTCATCATATCTGGGTGGTGATGTTATGAGATTCCCTACTACTCTCAGAGCCACTTGAGTCAATTCAAAGTAATAGTTTTGTGAAGTATTAAAGCCATCACCAGAGAATACTTGTTTTACCCATGCAACCCTAATAAAAGTTGTTGAATACTGATTTCCCTTTATGCTTTTATCACTCATTAATTCGATGTGGTTTTGCTTTAAAATATTAACACATGAATAATGTTTTCTGGTCCCTAAATGTATGCTAATGGTAAATGCATGTTGTACATGGTATTTTCTAAATATTTTCTGTCCTTTAAGTCACTGTCAGAATTGTGAGCAGTTATCTTCTTATTCAAAACACTCTTTCTGGAACCAACTCAGTTTTTGAAGTTAACTCACTTTCCTTGAACTTCCAAAACTCATTTAGACAGCAATGTTCAGTCATAAATCAAAATTCCCAAAAATCACACTAAAAGGAACATTTTTTTTTTTTAATGTCAAGAAGCCCTAAGCTCCTGAGCAATAAATTAATTCATAACAATCATTCATGATAGTTCTTTCACTTGGAGGAAATGTTATGATACATTCAACACATGGCAGTGAAGTTTTCCAGAAATAAAACTCAAAGTTGTAAGGCCCAGCTACTACAGATGGGAGTTTGTAGCAGCTGCAGCACAAGCCAGAACAACTCTGTCTTCCCTCTCCATATTTATTTTCATAAGATTTCCTTACCCAAACTGGCTTTGTGGGAATTAATGCCCTACATTTGATGCTGCAGAGTATTAAGCAGGGGAGGCAAGGAAATTCGAAGAGGAAAAAGAAGAGGAGCCATTCCTCCTTTCCATGTGTTACGACTCAGAGTATGAAGAAGCTGTACCTGTTTCGTCATAAAATATATAATATTTAATGAGCATGAAAACTTGGAAGCAGCAAATTGAAAATACAGAGAGGTATCTACCACAGTACAACAAATTCCAGTGAATGCCATAGACCCAGGGATCCCTGAAACAGATCAACAGATTAAATCAAACAGCAAAATGAAAGTTAAATTTCATATACCTTTACTTCTAATTTCTAAAATGGAGAAACCATAAAACAAACACATCAAAACATAACCCAGAGGCATTTTTGGTAATGCTGCTTGGCTTTAGCTAACCTTAGATTCCTTATCTAAATTACACGAACTTCTGTGTTTGTCTTACGGGGAAAAGGCAAGCTCCCAAATTATAAATGCAACAGAAAACAGGACTGTACTATCGTGGTCTATCTCCAACAGTCAATGCCTACCCACAGCAGCACAAAATAACAAGGAGGATTTTGCACTATTCTCTTCTCAGACAAGGAAGGTGGGAAAAAAAAGAAAAAGCAGGCCCCTTTCAGTGCCAGCCTCATCATCACTTTCAGAGCAGAAGCTGTTAAAAAACCCTCTCTCTCCTAACGCCAGGCTGCACTACTCAGTGCCACCAACACATCGGACATAAACATATTATTTCATATGTAAGGCTGCACCTTGACAGCAAACCTCTGGGATAACTACGCTTCCTTTACCCGCAGGGATGAGCTGCCTGTGAGATCACAGTGTTATGTCTTGTCTGCTTTCCTGTGGCAGGAACTTGGATCGCCTCACTTAAAAATACTGCATTTGTAAAGCTGCATGGAGGCACACTGGTTTGGGGCCTAGCCTGGGACACCTCCAAATCCTTACTTTCCTGAGAAAAATAAAGGAAAGTTAACAGCTTATGAAAGCCCAGAGGCCTGGAAGTGTCTGATACCTGAATACCAGCCTGCTTTTAAAAACCTCTTCGACTTGCTTTTGTTATCATTCACCTCAGCAGGCAAATGGCATTCGGGCTCCTCTGAGGAGTCACAGTGGAATAAGACAGCAAAACATAAATAGCATGGGCTGAATAATTTCTTTATCAAAGTTATGCTATAAGAGCTTTTCTTCTTTACTATGTGAAGCTCCAGTAGTGTCAGGAGTGTACTCAGTACTACTCTAAATAAGATAAAGATATTTTTACTTTAGTTTTATGTAAAACTGTTACAAATCTGAGCACCTGAAGCTGTGATTTTTAAATCCTTACTATGCACTCAAATGTAAGCCATCCTCAAATGCCACATAGTCACATTGTCCCATACACAACTCTTAGAGCTAAAAGTGCCCAGTACAGTTACAAAAGCTCAAACTAATTTCTGTACCCAATTTTAAGCAGCTAAATTTATTATCATTGTTCGAGATGTGGCTGATTCAAATTCAGGACAACGTACAAGAATTGCATTTTGCCCCCCAAAAACCTGCAGAATCCCACAAAAATTAATTAAGCAGTGGTTTGCAAGCAGAACAAAAATAAAAGAGCATCTGAAAAGCTGAATTGAGGAATAAGAATAAATTTGTATTTGCTGCAGACACGTTGCTAACTCCATGCAAAAAGTGCTGAGCACTCTTCCTGCTGCAGTTACAGATTGAGCTGCAAGTGTTTTAGATAAACTTCAACATCTGGTTTCCTGTGTATCTGATTTGAAACAATCAGCACTCAAAATGCACTAATGCTGCCTTTATTTGTTGTACATTCTTTTGTTTAGATAAGCCTGCAGGCCAAATTACACACAGCCTTACACCCCTGGAACTCCGTCACTCCTTACGGGGCTGATGGGACAGCACGGGGATGTAAACAAATACCAACACATTACTGAAAATCACTAGGGCATGTGGCACTGGAAAAAGGCATGTAGTGCTGGAAAACATGCAGAGAGAAACAATTAAACATGCTCTTGAATGCACGTGAGGATGTGTTATCTACCCAGCTGCCTGAACATCCTTTTCAGACCTAGCAAACAAGAAGGATGTAACGCTCACAAAAAGAAAAAAACCAACCCAGAAAAAACTCCACAAACTACAAACCAACCAACCAAAAAAAACCCCCAACAAACCCCAAACATTTTCTACGGCATCATAAATATGTCTGCTCTAGAAGACGTATTTCAAAGTCAACTTCTTTAAATGCAGCATATCTGCCTAAAACATTTAGCTGAATATTTTGTATGAAATAACTTGTAGAGTGAGCAAGTGTCCTTTCTTCTGAACCTGTGCAATGCTTGGCACTCACTGACAAGCAGGTTTGTTGACAGACTCAGAAAGTGGTCAGGGACCAATGGCACAGAGAGCTGCAAGGATCTCCTCATATACAGATAGGACCTGTCAGAAGGGAACTGGGGATTAATGGAGCCCGGGAGAGAAGCCCTGCAGTGCTGGTAAAACTCACTATCTGTTCAGATAGTGAGGGGCACCAGCTGTGATCTCCACCGAGCTCAGCCCAGCCCCTTTCAGACCCAGTAAGCACGGGTTTTCCTTGCCAGTTTAATCTGAACAACATTTTTAAATGTCTATTGACTGTGCTGTGATAAAAGCATTGATAAATACATGGAACTAAGTGACAAAAGAAAAGCTACCAATCTAGATACTTGAACTTGTGTATTTCTGGTTGTATTATAACCAGGATTGGTCTACAGTTTTCTTCAGGGGAATGACTCACAATAAAAGGGATGGGGCTTGGAGCAACCTGGGCTAGTCAAAGGTGTCCCTGCCCACAGCAGGGGGTAGAACTGGATGACCTTTAAGGTCCCTTCCAACCCAAAGCACTTGGGATCTTCTAGTCCTTTCAGCTGAGTAAGGTGGAGGGCAAAAGTTTTGCTGTGAGAAGTAGAGGCTTTAAGGGCATTTCCATATACATGGAAAAAGACCTGTGGCTGGCGGAGTTCCATTCACTCCTGAAATGCCACATCCTATCCCTTCTCCTGTGAGAGGGAGAAGCCCAGACGGGGAAGCATCCAGGCAGTTGGACCACATACAATCTAGAGCCATGCAGTAAATGTTCATATTATTGCCCAACATGCACTGTAGAGCCATGGTTTGGTTTGGCTTGGCTTGGAAGGGCCCAAAAACAAGGAAGAGAGGCAAACAGGCAGCCTGTAACTGAATCCTAGAGGGGTTTCTCATTCTCAACCCAAATCATAGAAATCTCCCATCACTAAAATACAGGGTCATCTTTGTTTTAAGATTTCCTCTCTCCTGGGCTCTGTCCCTGAAAAGAAGTACTGCTTTTTTTTTGTTGTTGTTATGAAAGCTGTTTCTTCTAAAGATACACAAAAAAAGTGGACTTCCAAACTCATTCAAGTCTGTGTGGCTCATATGGAGGGTATTAGTGGGTAAGGGCTAGCAAAGAGGTTGGGAAAAACATTTTCCTCACTGGCTGGGGAAGGGAAGCATCAGAGATACCCTCAGAGCGAACCGCACAGTAAATATATTAATTAATAGTTATTAAATTGTGCCTCAGGGCAGCAGCAGGAGGATTATGACAGCAGGAAAAACACAGAAATGAGCTGCTTTCCATGATCACTTGAGGCCCAAACACTGCCACAGCTGGTGCAGGAGGGATGTGACCAGGACACCTTTGGGAAAGCATCTAACAGGAAAAGCTGTGCTCAAATGACGCCAAGGAAGCAAAGTTTTCAATATTCTGCAGCAAACTGTTTTGACAAGCATTTCTTTGTTCTCTTGAGACTTACTCTGTTTCTTTTGCTTATCTGACACAATCCTTGTGCCCACAAGTATTTTTAACATGTTTCTGAGCTGGAGATACCATCTACACCTTGTGAATATGTTCAGAGATCAGCTCTCCAAGGCCAAATTCAAGTCACCAATACGAATGCATTTAACTTTTTAAGGCTGGAAAGACTGGACTGTTCATTCAGTTATTCTGAAGAACGAAATGTACAGCAATAACAGTGAAGAAAAATAAGACAAAAATAGCTTTGAAAGTGATCCTTCTTCACTGCTCACCTTTTTTTTTTTTTTTAACAACAAGAAGAACTTGACCTTAAACTGAAACAATTAATAGTCAGCGAAATGTAATTTGGCAGCTTGTTAGCTCTGCAGGGAGAGCTCTTAACACATACAAGCTCTTAGAATTACACACAGGGACTGTATCATGTAATATAAATATATAGAGTTACATTCCATTATGGGATTCAGAACTGCCATTATAGCAAAAGTGTTTATTTTAACAAGGAAGTACAGTTTTAGTGTGCCTATTAAAGAAAATAAACCACTCTGAAAACATTTTTATTTTTCATGCCTGTTAATGGTCAAAGCATACAAATTGCAGTGACAGTAAAAACAGAAACATCTTCTGAATTGTTGTCAATGTTTTGACTCACAAGAACACAAAACCCAATTACGGTAATTACAGGGAAATATGCCACAATTACTTGCTGGTCTTATGCAGTTCCTGCCCTCCCACAATTGAATCTTTGTAGAACAATTTCCCTATTTACTAGTGTTAATCATGAATTCAATACAGACAATATTGTTACCAACCTGCCTGTTCCACACTGACCAGAAAAAAAAAAAAAGGTAAATCAAAGTAAATCTTAATAGTAGAGGAAATAATTTCCATGTTTGTCCTTAAGCTCAAAAAATGTTTGACAAAATAGTCTGTAGCTGTTGACTGCAGTAAATTAAAACTATTCCTAACTAAAGCTTCAGCTGTTATTTCATACCTTCCAGGTGTAAAGAAACAACATTTTATAGGACTATTCTCTACTTCAAATATATTTGCTCCAAATACTTACTTGTTCAATCTTGAATGTAAGAATATTTTAGGTAGAGCAGTAATCTGAGTAGAAGTCTAAGCTGCAACTGTTAAAAAGAGAATTAAAAGTAGCCATTGTTATGTGTACCAATACCATAAAAATTTTGACTGACAGACCTTCAGACCATAGAATTCAAACTGAAACATAAGCACAACCCCTCCTCACAATAAGTTATCTTCCTAGAAATGCTGCAAATCAACTGATCACATTTAATTTAAAATTAAATTCACGGGGTCTTCAATTCTGTATTTCAGAGCTCAGTCAGGATGTGCATTCTTTATTAATGCCACATTCCAACATCTTCATATTGCTTATTCAGAACTTCCACTAGAAAATATTTATAATTAAAGAGCTCAAAAAGTATTCTAAAGAGGTTGTTAAGCTTTTTCTGCTGCCACTAAAATTCAAATTTTTTAGAACTTGGATTCTGAGCAGACCCAGCATAGTTACATCTTCTACACTCCCAGTAGTAACTGAGAAGTTTATATGACAAGGGAATGGTGATATTTAAAACTGAGATACAACCCTAGGGTGGAGCACACCCTCAGTCAGAGGCCTAAAGCCTCTCTTTACTTATGGCATTGTGGAAATACATTTGAATGTGCCCTGCAGCTCTTGGGACTGAGGGTGACCTCTGGCAGCAGGCCATGGCTTTTCTGTGACAGTGAGAACCACAGAGGTGTCACCAGACATAGCTCCTCTCTCCCTCCACCAAGGGACCTGCACGAAGAGGGTGAAAAAGTTCACTCTCAAACACACCCTGCTCTTGTCAGTGTGAGTGACTCTCTGTCCCCACCAAATGCATCTGCAGGGGACACAGAATCTTCCTCCTGAGAAGTGGGAGATCACTGCTAGTGCTGAGGCTGCTGAGTACAACAGTCAGCACGGGACAGACTGGCTGTAGATTCTGACAGTCCCAGACAGAAACCTGGATGAATGCTGAATTTCAGGAGTGACTTGACTGAGATCAGCATCTTCAGGGAAAGGAGATACTGTACAAATTACAGCAGATGTGTTTTCTTACCCTATCAGCCCCATTACAAGGCTTTGGTTCCATCCAAGCTCTTTTAAACCACATTATTGAGGACTGAGACACAAATTCATCTTTTCTATGTGTGACAATAACACAGCTCAATTCTAGTTCTTAGTGCTATTAATCTTATTATTTATCACACTCATCATTCCTTTTTTTATATAAACACCATTTGGGATTGTAATAGTTCCACACCATTACAGACATGGAACCCTAGCAGAGCCATCAGGGGAAAACGCAGCTTCATGATACCATCTTGATTTCCAACCAAACATTTTAATTTTAACAGCAACAAAAAAGTGTCACTTGTTTTCTAATCCATCCATCCAAATCCATTTGTTTTCTAACCAACATCCAACATTAATCATTTCAAACACATTGTCAAGATGACAGAAATGGCAAATGTGTTTAGGACAATCTCTGTGTCACTGACCAACCAAAGATGCTCTGCTATGAGTTGGCAGGCAAACCCTTGCAGAATATTCCCTTCCATTTTCTGTGGCATGAAACATTCAGATACCACTCAGTGTCTTAATTCTGTTGGAGAATCCAAACAGTGATTTCCAAGTTCCATCTTGTCCTATCATACAATCATATGATAACTGGAATTAAAGTTTCTCTAGAGTAACTTCATTAGAGCATTTGGATATTTTTCTTTTTTGCTTGTAAAAACTCAAAGAAAATTGTAGAGTTGCTGTTTTTAAGTAAACCAACAAATCCATTCGTATCTGAAATAAGAGATCACTCAAGATTGAGCTTTTTGTCCAGAAAAAGAACATTTACAATTTCCCAAGTGCTCATTCAGTAGTGGTTTGAAATAACCATTTCACTTCCTCTATTAAATGTGGACAAAATAATAATTCACTACATATGCACACCTATATTTTTCTGTAAGTGTGTTTAGGGGATAGCAGGACTCCCTGGCCACCCAGATGCAGAGTACAAGCCATCCCAGGATGGTATGTACCACTGCTGAGACAGAAAAAGCCCCAGCTGGATTGGCCTAAAATCAGCTAACAACAGACCAGGACAAAGAACTGTTTTATGCACTGCCTTGTCTCCAGCTGAGGTGAAGAGCAGATGCATAAGGGCAGGACAAATATACAGTGCTGGCTTCACACAGAACATCCTCTGGGCAGCAGCTGGGGCTCTTTCCAGGACTGAGGTGGTATCCAAGGATTCTTGATGGGGCTTCTGACACAATAAATTTGTTCACGTGGCGTTAAGAAAACATCACAGTTTGTTTGCACTGATTTTAGTGCACATCTGAATGTGCACTTGCCCAGTGAATGGAAAATTCATGCAGGAGCCTCCAACACTGTTAATATTGATTGCTACAGGGGAAAAACATGCAACACCAGTGGAGCAGCATGTCACAGCCCTAGAAAGGTAGGATACAAGCAAAATTAATTTCATTCAAATAAACTCTCAGAGGAAGGTGTTACAGACTCTGGAAATAATGAAGGCATAGCCCAAGAGGTAAATTACTGCTCTGGGGAGGACAATGCAAAGACTCCTACTACAATCCCAAAGCATCGAGACCCAGGACTGTCACTGCCATTCGAACTCTTGGCAGCACAAAGGGTACCAAATGTTTCACCCAAGGATTTGAGAGATTTGGTTTCAGACCAGTAGGTAGAAATTAATGCCTTGTTCCCTACCTCCCCTCACCCCCTTCCTTTCCACTGATGCTCACGTGCAGTTATTTCCTTATTCTGTGTGCTATGTTTAGCTGGTGGGGACACCTCCCAAATCTCACCCGAACAGGAGCCTTAGGAGCTGCCTTTGCTATAAATTCTTTAGTGTTCCCTTATCCAGATTTGGAAATGGCCCTTTCCCCATCTGAGAGACAGATTTAGATGGGTTGAAGTAACAAGTGGCTGGAACACTTGGGGGGTGTAAAGCACTGACCATTTCTGGCTTTGCAAAGGTTATGACGACGATGATGATGATGGGGTTTGCTTGCATGGCACAGAACCTCCTCCTTGGCACCCCACCTCCCCCTGCACAGTTTCTTCGGACAGCTGGCAGAGAAGTTAACAAGATAAACATTGGAAAAATCTCTGCCAATTCCATCTCGTGTAGAGAAGAAGTGCCTGGCCCAGTCACGGCAGCAGCTAAATGCAGGGAGGGAGAGGGAAGAGTGTGGCTGTGTCACTGCACCCTAGGAAATGGGAACACACTAAAACCCATTCAGTGCTGAGACAGCAGATGTGGAGGTAAAAGAGGCAGCACAAGAGAGCATCAGGAGTCTCCTTAAGAAGCCTTATTCTGAATTATATTCTTTCAAATAGTAAGCTATAAACTTGTTCAAACCAATTTTTTTATTAGAAATTACTCTTGAAGCAACCTTTACTGACTCCAACTTAAATTGCCTTGCTCCCCAATTATAACAGAAGTCCAGGAAGTATTTCAACCCTCTTTCCACTTCAGCCAGCTCACCTCCAAGACTGGCACACACTAATGCCTTTATTTACCTAGCAAAGAACATCTTTACCCCTTTAAGGAGACTTAAGAAGAAGATGACAGCAAATAATGTACGTTGAAGGTCTTTACCAGGCAGAAACCCTATAAAAGCCATCACTGCCTTACCCAAGTAGATCTCTAGCAGCTAAAAGTGATTTTGCTCATCTGACCTATGAACAGAATTCACTGTGTTATAAATGTGATTTTACCTCAATAGAAACAGTGCAACCACAGAACTTCCAGAGACCCCATTTGTCCAGGAGAGAAAACAAAACAAAGCCAAAAAAGCAACAAAATCCTTTGTGACACACTTTATTGTGGTCGGGGGGGGCTCGAGTGGATTTTTTTGTAAGCTTTCTGCTCATCAGGCTTTTTAAATTTAAATTTACCCCTGTAAGCCTTCAGCTGCTGGACCCCTGCAGACACCAAAATCCAGTGCACACTCTGTCCTCTCTCTTTTACAAGGTTATAGGAAAAGGAGCCAATCTTCACATAAACAGCAAGAGAAAAACTTGAAGCCTTTATCTAGGGCTGCCCTTGCTCCAGGACAGCTCATTCAGCACACACTAATCTAGGACAGATCCAGGTCAACCTGACCTGAAAGGATCTTATTTGGGTTAGTACAACCAGCTCTAGATACCCCATTGCCATGGTCTGATTCACCCCATTCCAAACAGTATGGAAGAGCCACCAGCAACAAGCACTGCCATTATGCTGCTTAAGGTTTGTTGGTTTTGTTACAACTGGAATCAAGTTCTGAGAATTCAGCATAATTTAATAGTTAAAGGAACACAAATAGACCCAGAGGGTCAGAGCATGGTTGCAGTTTACATACTCATGAGGCAGATCCAGGACCAGGCTGTGTGCAAGCCAGAATTCCAGGAATTAGTTATCAGAATTGTATTACAGATGCTGTCCTCATAATTCACCTTACCCAAAGGGGAAAAAATATTCTTCTCCTTTTACAGGAGATATTAAGTCCATGTCAGACCACAGCAAGAATGAGAGAGAGGAAACCCAGGAGGGTTTTGTTATGCTTGATGGTGGAATATCACAATTACAGACGAAAAAGACAAAAATAACACATAATTAAAATAATACACTGTTTTAAAAGCCATCAGAATTGCTTTATATTCCCAAGCTGGCTGCTTGCTGTTTTGGGTCAAACTAATCACACCTGTATTTTTTCCATGACACAAAACAGGAGGTGCCAAAAAGGAGTTTTACCCACACGAGCATGGAAGGGAAAGGAGAACTCCCTAATGAAGGGGGCAAAGCAGAGAGGAAGGGCTATCCCAGAAATTCATCAACCTCCCCCACCTCTATGGGCCTTACCCCAGAGAAATTCCCATAGAAATTATTTTGGGGAATTAATTATGGGAATTATAAATTCCCATAGAAATTATGGCCAGGTCACCTGGGATATTCACTGCAAAGTCCTCTGAGTAGAACACTAAGAAGAAAGAGCTTTTTCCAGAGACACTCTCTCACAGTTTCCAAAGTGATTATTTTAAAAAATATAAATGCTCTCCTGCAAGTGAACACAATTTATATTGGAAAAAAAATATATTTGAGTTTTGCCAACTTCCCTTGTAAAGAAGGAATGCATTGTATACACAAAACATTGCTTAAATGCGTGTTATTTTTCCATGTATCTCCCTCTGATAAACTGGTTTCCAGTTTATCAAGTATTACCATCCAAGTCAGTCTTGAGTTTTATTTAACAGAAATTCCAGCTAAAAGCAGGTATCATAAGCTATCTGCTATAAAAATTCAACACCCTAATTCTGCAGGAAAGACTAAGACTTTTAAGCAAAATCCTTCCTAGGTATTAGGCAGAAGCTTTTTGCAGCCTCAAAATTTACTCATAATTCAACACTGCATTCTATCAAAAAAGTAACAAGATCAGATTGCTTCATCAGTTGTAGTCAAGCAATGCTAAACAGGTCAGAATTTGGCCCAATTTTAATCAATACAAATAAACAGTCTTACTTGGAAATTTATTAACTCTGATCAATAGATTTCATACAACAGCTGCACAAAATCAACCAGCGATGCAACCTATAGAGAACACTGCAAATATTTGCTCATTGGGAAATTACTGTTGTTTCCTCTTTTCTTTCCAAAAGATAACAATATTGCAAAACATGATTTAGCCAAGTATTCCAGTGCTAAAGGTGCACCAGTTGTATGTACGCAGCAGATTACTGGACACTCCAGAATTGAAGGGGAATCAGTTCCAGATGTTTTCTACTGATTAAATTCAGCCCAGGCAAGGTTTAGCAAATGACAAGCAGCTGCTTTTCTTTTTTGCCATAGTCATGAAAAATCCCCTTATTGTGGTCGCCAACTCTAACTGGCAGACACTGCGTGCAGCACCTTTCTTTCCTGGGTTTTCATGATTAACAGAGACTGTGAACAGCCTCCATAGCAACTAACTCTTTTCACCTCCAGTCTGTCAGGTTTTATGCAGATAAAAACTAAAAGGAAGAAGCTGAAAACAAAAAACAAACAAACAAATACTCTTTTGAAATACCCCAGTGATGTAAATCCTAAACCACAGCCCCTCTCACTGCACACACTGCAGCCTACTGAACTAAGTCAGAGTAGAACAAAAGAAATATTAAGGTGTCACTAAACCATGCCACGGCTCAGTGCAACACTGGCATCACCTTTATGACCCATCACTTCATTTCAAACAGGGAAGAAATGTCTTCTACCATGTGTAGAGATCGAAACAAAGCTTTACTTCTTAGGCTTGTCCCCTATTCATCCTCAGCCATTCAGAGGTTTTTTCACACCTGATAGGATTAAACTGAAATAAAGACATTGTGTGTGTGTATCCTTAAGCAAACTGACAGGTCAGATTTTCCATCCCAGCGTTTATTCTGAGCGGGGCAAGGAAGCATTTCCAAAGCACAGAACTTCCAGATTCTTTCCAAGGCAAATGTTCCCATGGAGTTGTGGTTGGGAAAATCTGGAAAGAACAGCATGCACGCCTGTATATCAAAATCATTTCCCAAGCACTGTCTGTGACTGCAGAGAACGTGCTGTGTAAAGAGACACATCAAGCACAGTAAAAAGGTTTAGAAGTGGCTACACCTGGCTACTTCCACAGGGAGCAAAACCAAAAAAAGGGAACACTCAGTCTTTTCTTCTCTGTTTTTCAACTAATGGGCAGTATATATGGACACAGACCGCCCCCTGCAAAGAACCAGTGTTTATTTTGCTTCTAATTATGGAATCTTTTCAGAATTCCCAGCTGACATACAACTGAAATAAGCAAAATATATGCTTTTCAAGACATTAATTCACTTAGATGAAAAGTATATTTTAAGGAGTAGTAAAAGTGTATTTACTACACCACCATCCAAGTAAAACCAGCTTAAAAGGCCGTAATTTTTTAGACACGATGCCCTGCTCTCCCACAATAAAGTTTTGTCATTTCCAAAGAAAAAGAAACCCACATTTTTGTGGCTAAAAAGTAGCTTTACATTCTAGATTAAATCACATCATCTTTTCCCCACAGAGCATTCACTACATTTCCTGCAAAAATCAGCTTTTCTTGCAAAAGCTGCCATCCCTGATTACCACTCCTCCTTGTTTATGCTAAGGATAAACAACTGTGCAGGCCCGTGTTTAATCCTGCATTGACTAATTGCATTCTCCACTTCTGTAATGCCGTGTCAGTCTAAAAACACTTCATAAACAATTAGGACTCGGTATCTCCGTGACAGAGACAAGACTTATATTCATGTAACAGATGATGCAAGCGAAGCACAGTGAGTTAATTGTCTGCCCGAGGTCACCCTGAGAATCACTAACAGAACCCAGGAATTCAGCCCTCCCTCCTCAGCACGGGATGAGCCTTGGGCATCCAGCCCCAACACCAACACAAGGATCCCAGCAGAGCCTATCATGATGTGCTGGAGCCTTAGATCCTCACTTTAACCCCTTTTTTTTCTTTTTCTTTTTTTCTGTGGAAAAGGGTTTGAGACAAAAGCTGACAATTATGGGCTTTTTTACAAAACCAGTACACATACAGGGGAAAAAAAAAAAAAAGAAAAAAAAGAAAGAAATGCAGTAAGTTGTCTTTTTTCCCATTTATAAGCACCTGCTTCTCACCTTCAGCAAAAAGGCTCCATGTTGGCTAAAAAATGCCTTCACTTCCATACAGTCACCAGGGAACTGCAACGAGCCTCACAGTCCACAGCACCACAGTTTGTGTGTGTGTCACCACTGGTCTGAATGCTGGTTGGGATTCCCCCTCTCCCTGTTTCCCTTTTCTCATCCACTGGATTGCACGTGCCTCGCAGTCTGAAATTAAATTACTGCAGTTTGAAGTTTGGGGTTTGGCACGTTAGACCACAATGTTCCATTTTCACACTGGAGTGAGACTGTGGCCACCTCCCTTGAAACTTAGCAAAATGATGGAATTCTGAAGTAGCCATAGTGAGAGAAATCCAAACTGCCTAGCACATCCTTATCTGCGCTTTTAAGAGCACGTTTCAGAGGCTGTTTTCCCAGGCTACCTTAATTTATATATTAGTTCCCCATTCCCTGCTGCACAAGCTACAGGACAATTTTTAATATTGAAGTAACTTGACTAATTAGAAAACCGTGGTCTTAACCAGTGTTCACACCCTCCATAAAGAGGGGAAGTTCAAATCCCAATTTCCCTCTTTTCCTACTCTCCCCAAGATTCCCTACATTCCCCAAAATGGTTTGGGCCACCTGACCCCAGGCAGGGCAAGAGCAGCAAAGCTGTCCTGGCTCCCTGGAGCCCAACACATCCCTCTGCACCATGCAGGGATGGAGTTATTTTCTCCACACTGTGGGATCATGTCCCATAAAGAGCTGGCTAATAGACTGGAGATCAGGTCAAGCAGCTGCTGGATATCAAAAGTGTGGGGACAGATCACTGCAAGGAATTTGTGATCCAGGATTAGGGGGGAGACACAGCAGGAGCATCCCTGCCCTGGGGAAGGCTCCCAGGCTGCCTTCCAGAGTGCTCTCAGCCACTTCTAGGCCAGTACCAACAGCATATTGAATAAAAATCCCACTCTAACCCATGGCCTGGCCCCTTGAGGGGTTTATTTGATAGCACCCGAGGCAGAAACCTCTGTAAATGTATTTGTCATTTCAACAGCAAACCTCTGGTAAGTATTTTGTGAAGTATCATATTCCAGCAAGTTTTCATCCACTGTACAGTAGCCCAAGACAGCTTTCTAGGCTATAATCCAGGCCCTATGTTTAAGCACACACATGGATGATACAGGAAAGGGTGACTAAAATCAGTATTAAAATTGTCTTCTGCTTATCTCCTACTTAAAATGCACATTGCCACATGAGAGAAAAAACAAAACCCACTTGATCTGACATGATTGCTCATGAATAATTCATGTTTCCTGTTATTTATTTCCTCTCTACTGACTGGCTTGATTGTGGGTGGGTTTTTTGCGGTTTTTTTCTTTTATTTTTCCTGCTAAAATTCCTCCTTCCCTTGGAGCCAGGTTCCAAAATTGAATATATCTGGGGATTGTGCTCACACAAAAGGTGAGGGGAGAGAAAGCTGTTGATGGACAGGGGCTCTGTGCTTTCCTTCACAAGGCAGAGTACTGTCATCCTCTCTCAGGAGCCACTCCTGAAATCCAGATCCAAAACTGAAAACACCTCATGGCTGCTCCTGACAGAGGAAGATTGTACCTCTGCTTGTCCCAAGTACCTTTAGTGCTTATATCCCACTTTACTTACTGCTTTACATATTCATATCAGTGGAAACCACCACCCTTCAGGCTCCTCATACTGCCCCCAGTTGTATCTGACACCACAGCCTGACTCACCTCCTCAGGAGCTCTGCTCCCCTCTCCTGCCTGGCTCCTTGGCACATCTTTCTTGAGATATGCTAAAGCCCCACACTCAGATGCACACAAGGTGCTCCCCAAAACTCCTGGGAGATAACCTCACTGCTGGGCCTGGAGAGACACCCCAGGACTGCCTCTGGCCCCCTTCACCAGCTCCCTCCAGCAGCAAGGGCCCAGGAGCCCCCAAGCAACCAAAACCTCTTCCCACAACAGGGCCTGCCCCATCCCGATCCTTACTGACCCCACCTGGGGCTGTCCCAGCCCATCCTCATCCACCACACCTGGGGCTACCCCATTCCCATCATCTTCCTCACTGACCACACTTGTGGCTGCCCCAGCCCATCCTCACCCTCATTGACCTCACCTGGGGCTGTCCCACTGCCTCCTCACCCTCACTGACCTCACCTGGGGCTGCACCACCNCTCACTGACCTCACCTGGGGCTGCCCCACCCCTCCTCACCCTCACTGACCTCACCTGGGGCTGCCCCAGCCCCAGCCCATCAGGAAGGGGGTCAAAGCAAGCACATCCCCCCTCCCCTGCCCACAGCCCCAGCTCTGCACGCAGGGTAAAGGGGAGGGACACAAAAAAGGTATTTAAGGGTGGTCCTTTCTCAAAACACCTTTTTCTTTCTTTTTAACACCCTTGTATAGCAGAGACATTTACATTTTCACACCCACAGCCACTTGCACATGGCGAATAGCTAAATTTCATGCGTCTTACCTATTTTCACTTAGATCTATTTTCTCTTAAATCTGTTTAGACATGGACACATTTACATATACAAGAATTTACAACTGCATCTCATATCTATTCAGCCTCATCTCAATTTACACTTCCATGTTTACACTTATGTATCTATTTAGACTGTGTCAGCTTACACTTCTATTTAGATTACATATTAGCACTTATTGCACAGAAAATCGATTTAGACCAGATATCTCTTGAGAGTTCAATATTTACACTTCCATCTAATTACATTTAGGTATCTATATACACTTATATATAACCTCTATCGAGATTACATATATCATCTACTTTTACCCTGCAGTGCAAAGCAAATGTAGGTGGTTCCAGCTGGACAGAAACTTTGTGTTTTAAGTCATCATCCTGCATCTCAGCAGCCTCCTGTCAGGGCTGTTAGTGGCTCTCAGGTTCCTTCTGATCACTGCCTGACTCCTCAGCTGTTCACTTTGCAAGCCCAGAGAGCTAAAATACACCTGACTTGTGCATCTTTTCCAGTCCTTTCTCTTCTGTTCTCACTTTATTTGCTCCTCATTGAATCATTAGCTAAGTAATAGCAAGTGGCACAATTTGTAATGTCAATTTTAGCAAATTCAGTGTTAATTTTCAGGAGAAAGAAAAAATTATTAACTGTCTCCTGGCACCATGACTGTGTTTACACTTCACGGTCAGTAAGAGGGACAAACTTTCATTCTGCAGAGATTTTCATCTCAAGTTTAGGCCATTAAGGAAAAGCTCGTAATTTACCCAGATCATTCTTGTCTTTCCTAAGTTTTTGGAAAGTTTAAGCCTGGGATATTCATGTGAATTCACAAAGGAGCTGCTGTGTCTCCCAAGTTACTCTGTGCTGGATTAGCACTGCTGGTAAATTTGCAGGACCTGAGGGATGAGGCTTCTCTGGCTGCTCTGTCCAGACCTTCCCTGACCTGACCTTGATTTAGCTGTGACAGCAATTTCTCTAATTGAGCAGGTGTCTGTATCTTGTTTTACTTCTGTTTATCTTTGTGTTGCACAACCGTGCCTTGGTATCTGCAGCAGTTATTTTAGTAGGATGAGATATTTACAACCAAATAATGACGGAGTTTACAGAAATACAGGCTGGGCAGAGTATCAGAGGCCTTGAGAAGTGGAAACACAGGATGCAGTGTGTCAGTTCAGGCAGGAGATAAGAGATGGGGCGCAGGCTTGGCACTGGAGACCCCACAGCTATAAACAATTCACTAATGGTCAGTTAAAACAAAAAGCAGTCCTGAAGCAGGACAAAACTGGTTGTAAGGGTAACAGAGAACAAAGAAATTCTATTTCACACACATAAAAGGGAACATAACATGGTAAATGCAGATGAAACCTGGAGCTGCACAGCAATGAGGAAATATGTCAAAGGGTGTTAGGAAACATTTGTAAGTGACCCCAAGTGGATCCAAGGAGAGAAAGGAGTAACTGTCACCACAAACATCATATTCCTCCCTGTTAGGGACATGAGATTTCAACAAGTCATTGTGTACTTCCCCTCTTCCTCCTGCAGCAGTTTATACCCAGGAACTGGAGGACCATAAATACCAGCAAAACAACCAGAAATTTAAAAGCAAGTTTTACAGTTTTAATTGAATTTGTACTATAGTTGCAGAGTTTTAATTATTAAATAAAAATCATCGCATTTGATTCTCTTTTGTAACAGTTAGATCTGGACTAATTAGGTCAAGATTTCAGTTATTCTAGCACTAAATTCTAGTTCTACTTTTATAATGTGTGCTTACCCTTTCTTACACAGAACACTGGGTATAACGCTTCTTAACCTACTTTCTACCACACCTTATCTATTAACTCTGACTTTCCATTCTCAAAAAACCTTATTTATTTCTCTCTTTTTCCCAAGGCTGGCTAAGCCAGGGGTTTCACGGTACTGTCCAACATCCCGGACCAAAGCTGCAGAAGACCTCTCTGAGTAATAGGTTCTTCCAATACAGATGTCAGGAAAACCCCACAGGGGCCTGTATTTAGTGAGAAGATTCTGCTGATTCCTCAAACGTAACAAAAGAGAAACCCAATTGCTGACTTCATCATCAAGAGTAGATTTCTATCGCAGGGTCTTGGATTTTCTTCCTTCCTTCTCCTGCCCAGAGCCTCACATGGCAAGACTATGTATATTCTGGATCCCAGAGTAAAAATTATCAGGGCTGCATCAGTACTGAGAAAGATCTTACCAAAAACTTTACAATGTATCAGGTCAATTTATAATCTCACATTAAAAAGCTACCTCTGTTTCATTATTAATCAATATGTTGACTCAAATACAATTTGCTTCTCTAATTTTCTACATTTTTGATGTTTTAACAGTTATCTGAAATATTCATTTTGGCAACAAAACATCTATGCTGGGGTATGCCCTCCTTTTTAACTCAAAATTATGATTTTTTCCCCCACCGCTGTGCTGATAGTGTCTAGAAAAAAACGTCTGAGGGAGCTGCAAACACTTTCCCTTACTCTGCACTGCCATGGTCTCTGGGAACATCTGGTACAAAGTCCCTGCTCAAGTCTGGTGCAACCAGTGATCCAAACCCTGCTCTTAAATCAGGCACAACAGGGAGTTGAATAAATGCAGAACAAAAATAAATTTTTAAACCTCAGAAGCTGCCAGGCTTAATCAGAAGTAAGAGTGGATTTGGCAGAGCTAGCTGTTCTCTTCCTGCACCTCCCCTCTCCCCATCCCCACCCCCAGTCCTGTCATCCACTTTGGCCGTACGAGATAAACCACAGAATACCCTGGAAGTTCTCACTGAGGGCAGCCAGGGCTGAACCAGTAACGACTGAAAACTTTCTGGTAAAGAGGTGTTTCCACAATCCTTACACATGGGCAGGCACCATTAGTACAAGCCCCGAACTGACAGACAAATGGAGAAGTTAAACAGCTCTGCACTGACCACAAATCCTCGCTGCAAAGCCACCACCATCTGCTAAGCCCACCTTCTTAAGAGCATGACATTTGTCAGAAGCGTGGTACCTGGATACTTTCTCGTGCTAATTTGGTGCATGCCTTTGTATTTATGATTTTCAGACTTACTGACAGCTGTGCCAGCCCTCAAAAGCTTTGGCATTCGCTTTATTCTGTTAATTTCGGCCACGTGTTTTTTCTCACCTTCCTCACAGCCTGTCAGCACTGGAATCTCTGAATCCACTTCACTTAGAATGTTTGCTTCTTTCTGTGTACTGCAGACTGTAATCCATCTACACCAGTAAAGCAGCCCCTCTTCCCGCTGGGAAATGCAACCAGTCTCTGGGAACCACCAGCCCATTTCCAGACAGGTGAATGCTGGAATGTCAGCATCCAAACTGGCATTACAGACAGAATAAACCAACATTAACACTACTGCACATTTTACATGAGAGGGATGACAAAGGTAAGGGGGTTAGAGAAAACTGCAGTTCTCTCCCCTCTCCTGGCAAAAAGTTACCCTTGTGCAGTTTTGCTTTAAACTGTGCATACATCAGCATTCAAGAAACTCCAAAAAGCAAAACAGAAAAGCACTGTGATAAATAGGGAATTTTATTTTTAGCCCAGCAGAGATTCATCACTGTGCAAGTCTTGTGACTTTGACAAATCTAACAATAATGAGTTGTGTATACAACCTACAACAGCTGACAGAGAATAATGTATTCCATCTGCTGCAGCTGTCCCAGGAGGTTGACCTTCAAGGCCTAAAAACTTTCAAATTTCTATGATTTCTTTTCCTCCCTAATAAAAAGCACTATGAAACAGCTATTTGGTTGATTTTGTGAAGGCTGCCTTGTGGTGAATAGCTGATATTCGAAGAGAAAAGTCAAAATGCATGCAGATAATTCCAGTTACACCAAAATGCTGTTTCCCTTCTGTATGGATCAGTCTCTGTGACCTGCCACTCGCTCTTCTAATTAACTACAATCTTCATACTTAAGTGCCTTCTTTAAACCCTACAGGAACATTAAAGATGTCAGAGGGCTTGCACGTGTCTTGTCATCCTGATAACAGACCCTGCTGCAGAGGAGTAGGTACAATAATACGCAAAAGTACAGGTAAAGATTAATTTCAGGACTGCTGAGAATACTTAGGGATATAATCTCAGGTGAGGACGAAATCACTGAGGGTTTTAAATCACTACATGGAAATATTAAATCAGACACCCTGGTATGAAATAGTTCCTTAGTTGAAGCAACAGACACCCATGAAAAAAAAAACTGCACCAGAGGGCCACAAAGATGCTCCAAGGGCTGGAGCACCTCTCCTGTAGAGACAGGCTGGGACAGGTGGGGTTGTGCAGGATGGAGAAGAGAAGGCTCTGGGGAGATCTCATTACAGCCTTCCAGCACCTAAAGGGAGTTTGTAAAAACACTGCAGAGGGACTTTGTACATGGGCATCAGTGATAGGACAAGGGGAATGGTTTTAAACTAAAAGAGGAAGTATTTAGATTCGATGTTAGGAAGAAATTCTTCCCTGTGAGGGTGCTGAGGCCCTGGCACAGGTTGCCCAGAGCAGCTGTGGCTGCCCCATCCTTGGAAGTGTCCAAGACCAGGCTGGATGGGGCTCTGAGCAACCTGGGATAGTGGAAGGTGCCCCTGCCCATGGCAGGGGGTGGCACTGAATGATCTTCAAGATTCCTTCCAACCTAAACCATTCTGGGATTCTTTGAACCTTAAGGTCCCTTCCAACCCAACCCACTCTGTGCAATGCCACTTGGCCATCACAGTTATTTTCTAGAACTTTCTAAATCTCTCTGTTTGTTCTAGTTTTTCCTTGTTAATTTCTTTCTAAATAGCTTCGAGAGGTTTATTTCCAGCAAGGAAAATATTATTGTGGAAGACTTTTGGCCTTTCCCTTTCTGTAAGGATGGACAAGTTCCTAGTGCTACAGATCACTTTGCATCAGTCACACCCAAAACCTCATGCACAGTGCAGAGGTCAGGAATAAATTTTCTTTCCGGTTATCAAGTGTTTGTTTCAAAACTCCACCATTTTTAGTGAATAAAGGTCTTGTTTCTATATTATGCACTATCCAGTACATGGGGTTTTTTTATTCCACATACACAGAAACCTCACAGAAACCTCTCAGAAACCTTAATGTTCATCATCTCTGTTTTATAAAGTTTCCCTTTTCTGAAACCTTCTTCACAGAAATAAAGGAAAGCATTTTTGCCCACCTTGGGAAGATCTGCCTCCTAAGCAAGGTTTGAGCAAGCCAAGAGTAAGCTGGGCAGATGTCGATACACAAACAAGATGTCATTAGAAAAATTCTATCTGCATGAGAAAAGATGTGCTCACATAATGCCATTCCTGAATTAAGGCAGATGTCTCCTTTTTCAAGGATACTTGAACCACTTTCTATCTATTTCTGCTCAGAATACAGGATTTTATCAGTGGGACTGCTACTTTGTTGCCTGTTCTTGACAGGCATTATTTCAGGCCTTCCTACAGTCCCTCTCTCACATCTGACCAGAGCAGCAAAGAGCTGGTTTAAAGCAGCAGCTCTGCTCCTCCTGGGCCAGGCCTATAAAAGTGATCTAATTCAACCTTGCAGTTTGCCATCATCTGCAAAACACCCAGCCCCCACCAGCAATGAATAAAATGTTCCACTCTAGCAACACTCAAATAGAAGCTGGCATGGCCCCTTTCAATTACCTTTTTTGAATTATGATTCTCTCTGCCTTTTCTACTCTTGGCTTTTTTGACAGGAAAAAAATGCCCCCATTTACAGGCTTGAAGCCTAGTACTTCCACTTCCCAGGAATAGAAGCCTATTAACTCTGGCAAGGAGAGCTTCACTGAGAGAAATCAGGTTTAAACTTTTGAGAGGTGTCAAGAATGTTCAGTCAATTGAGCAGTTGAGTTTGCCAGCTACATTCCTGGAAGCTTTGCAACAGAAGGAATGAATCAGGAAAATCAAATTGCATGTGATTTAACCCTGACACTGGCTGAGGCAAAACGTGAAAGAAAATAAAAAATAGATAAAATTTAATTGGTAAGGCTGTCTCTCAGAATAAGAATAAATTACACCAGATATAATAAAAGTACAAGAAGAAAACATTTTCCAAAAAAGTGGGGAAAATTCTTTCATTTTCCTATCTGGCAGAAAAAGATACAGGCTTGTCTTATCACTCTCCTTCCTAGGACACAGAGCTTTGCTCAGATTAACTACGGCCTCTGAGAGAACACAGCCTTAGGGAACAAACATGCACTGGCAGAGTCCTGAGTACAGCCAGCAGAGTCCCCAACATCTTAGTGGCCTCCAGGACTGTTACCAGTTGCACAACACTTTGCTGCTTCCATCCATCACATCACAACACCAAAATGCACTCAGCAAAATCTGCTGACACGTGGTCAGCAAGGAAAGCTGCTCCAGTCCAATAAACATGCTGAGAATGAATACAACATTCTGCTAGGAGATGTGTAAAGCTAAAGAAACTTTGGTTATAAATATCATACCCTTCATGCCCTCTCCCAGAACCCTAAAAGCACTGGAAATGCCAAACAATAATTAAAACAAAGCAATCTGACCTCAGAGTGACAGGTAAGAGATTTACACAGTATTATGAGACAAAAGGAAGAACAGGAGGGGCAATGAAACCTTCCCTCAGTGGAAGGAGAACCCTCCCTTCTGCATTGGCACTTCATGGCTGTAGGCTGCATGCAAGGTCTTGAAGGTCCTTCCAAACCCCTGTGGGAGCCAGATGTTCCTGTCCCTTGCAGATGTGCCCCACCACGGCACAGCTCCCAGGTTCCTGCTATTCCACATCCCACTGCTCCAGCGTGGACGACACAGGTGGCACTGACAATCCACCAACTCTGGAAATTCAGGGCAACCCAGTGGAACTCCTGCCTTTGATTGTGCTCAATTCAGAAGGCACCACACGTTCCCTTGGGGGGCAAAAATATCTGAAGTACTTTTTATTGAAGAAACCTTCATGTCAAGACCACAGCCACGCTCTGTCCAGGCTGACATTTTCTGCCAGCTTCAATGTCACGTGAGAGCAGCAGTTTTATACTGAGCTGGTGCTCAGGTTTATCAAAGACAGATGCAGGCCTAACCCAAAGCCCCCCAGAACACACCTTAAATTAGTGCCAGCATCTCTGGATGCCTCAGTAACCTTGGCAAGGCTTTGGTGCCTCTGGGTATGGAACAGAACTCGGACTGTGAGCAAACATTTCCCCCTTCAGCTCAAGACGTAGCAGATCCAGAACAGATTCCCAACCCCATCAGACAAAGGGAATCAACGCAAAAGTGGAAAAATTAGCTTTCCAGAAAACCTTCTTTTATAGTAAACAATACCATTTTACATGAACATTTCCATTACAATCTTAATTTTAAAAAAAAGGATTTTACAAACAAAGCAAGTATCTTAACTCAGCAGTGAAATTCAGAGAGTTTCCATGCTGAAATACAACCATCACTTACATAAACACACAATATTTTAAATGAAGCAAGAGAAAAAACCCCACCTATCAAAACCTTTTGAACCTTAAGGTCCTAAAAATAGTTGTTTTTCTTATAAAAATAGTAGTTTTTCTTATCACAATTTGTTTGCACAATGTTTAAGAGGACGCTGTAAAAAAAAGTAGAAATATTTTTCCTGGTTTATTTTTCCTTCCATCAGAGGTAAAAGGAGGTAAAGTTAAAATGTAGGGTAGATCTGAGGAGGCTTCCCATCCACCTCTGAAATAATTCAAAAAAGAAAAATGAACAATATATCCAGCATCTTAATTGACAGTGAACAAAGAAAGCTCTTTTGATATTCACACCATATGAATCAAAGACTTCCTTTCATTTGTGTCCCCCTATTTTTGTTATGCAACCATCCTTGGCTGGAGGCATCTTGATTTACTGATTAGCTTAGAATTGTTTTTTCATACAACTTTTCCCTTCATCACATCAATTCTTTGTAAGACTGCCTCCTGAAAAATGATTAACTGAGCCTAAGTAAATTACCTCTGGGTTCATCAATGTAGAACGACACATCTTTTTTGTCCTCTTGCTCATCAATGTGATTGTAAGTGATCTGGGGAACAGACAAGGAATTTTCTCCTGGGTTTATTACAGGTGCAGAACCATTCCCACAGCCCAGCTTCCCTTTTCTTCTGTATCTTCTGGCCTGTGAGAGTAGGAATGGAATGATATCAGAAGATGCTATCAAACACAGATAAGTGCACGTGAGCTTCACTATACAGTGAATTCACTTGAAGTCGTACATTTTTTATTTAAAGAATGGAGCTGAAATCCAGTAAAAGGGTTCCAACCTTTGTTTATGGTTATAAAGTGTCTGATTCTGAATTATCAACTAAAATCTGGTAAGAATTTGATTCTCAGAAGGCAACTAGAACATTCTGAAAAATCTAGTCTTTAGTAAAATTTCTCAAATTGGGACCAAAAACTCAAGGCATACAAAATTCTAATGACTATAGTATATATCACCTTGTCTGGAACATCTTTCTAAAGCTCTAATTAAACATAACCAGAGACTTTGAACTATGAATTAGGCCCTGTGCAGTCTCTTCAACTAAAGAAAACTTCACCTTGTGCCAAAAAGCCTAAATAAGGTAGATCAGGAGAAGAGAAATCCTTCCTCCTGCCTCCAAACAGTTCTCCTGATTTTCAAAGCCTAAAGACAGCCTAATAAACACCCTGCAATTGGTACTTAAAATGAAAAAGAAGGTTTGGATCAACACAAAGAGCTGCAGGGTCAAAATATTCACAAGGCTACTTGATCTAAATCCAAGCCAATTCTCACTCTGTTATGGTCTACAATCAGACTTTTGGACTGCCTTCTCCTGTTCAGCTCTGCAGCAGTTAAGCAAATGCACGTTCAAAATTAAACTGGGAAAAAAATTGGTAGAAATGGGTATTTATTGTGGACAGTAGATGCACTGACATGCACCAAGATACTTCTAAAAGCAAAGACTACAGGCTCTTGTAGCAGGAAACAAAACCAGGAATCCTCTGGAGAATGAAATGCTACAACATGCAAAAAATGGTCAATATATATTTGAGTCCTTAAAATAAGAAGTTACAGACCAAGAAAGAACAAGATAAGAGGATACTTTGGTAAGAGGTGAAAAGACCATTACTGTGTGCTTAAACGAGGGCTTGCAGGGCACAGGGAGGATCAGATAAATAATATATTACAGAAATCCCTCTCACTAGAGAAAACAGAGGGAAAATACTTTTTTTGCATCTCTCCAACCATGGATTGCTTGCTGTTCAGCAACATACACACAGGAGTCTTACTTCAGCTTTACCCCTTTTCCTCCTGTTTTTTCTGTCTCCAGCTGTGACAAAGCAAGGTCACACTGCTCTAACACTAAAGCACAGACATGCACACGGATCAGGCTGTTCCAGCTTCCTCCACGTGCCATGGGGAATTGTACAGCCCTTTCTCCTTGGGACACAGGCACCAGTGCGATGCCACTGCCTCAAGGCAATCCTTGACCATCATTTGGGAAAGGCTGGGCCCCTGAGCTCCACCTGCTGCAGACCTCTGCCTGCTGGCAGGCTTGGCACTGACACCACTGAACTGTGTTTGGGCAATGTCATCTTTGCAGATGAACACTGTTCCACTTTCCTGCACCCACAGCTGGGGAATTCACCCTGATTTCTAAAGAGATAAAAGCAGCATGGAGTACTTCAGAGAAGAGTAGCTGCTGTCGGCCACGTGTTAAATGTGAACATAAATTTTTAAACAGGCTTTCTCCTTCTTCCTGTATGAACTACTTTGAAAAATGGATGCAAAACGGGAAAGTGGCACCACTGCCTTGTGCTTTGAGAGAGTAGGAGACTCCAAAGGGGATAAAACAATGGAGAGTTGGTACCTGTCTGACCAACAAGGCAATTTTAGTTAGAAGACATTTGTTCCTCTAGAATATTTTAAGGAAAACAAAACGGATTGTGCTGTGGCAGGAGGAAATCAAACATATTTCAGGTGTCCAAATTGCTCAGGCGCTTCACCAGGCTTTTGGCATGTTAATTATAATATAAAATGAAAAGCAAGCAGAGAGCGAGCCCTGCCAGTGTTGTCACCTGTTTTCTCAGACCGGGACTAGATGGCGCTGGAGACTTTTTGGGATTTTGCACGGGAGCTGTCACGTAGATCTTCCAGGTGGCTGTGGAGGTGCAGGATTTCTCGGCTGCGTAGCAGCGCCACAGGGTCTGTAAAGAAACCCAAAGAACTTCAGTGCAGGAGCAGTCACTGCGCTCCCGCACGGCAAATTTCGCAGCAAATCCAACTGACAACAAACCCCTCGGTCCAGGTAAACACCATTCCTAATAAAATACAACTGTGGTAGGTGCAGTTTGCACCAGCACGTGAACACGCGTCGCACAGAAATCTTCAGCGTGCTCTTGGGGTGCTCCCCCCACGAGCTGGAGAGAAAATTAAACTCAGCCCTCATAAAAGTGAATCCCCCACTGAATGCTGCAGTTCCCTTTTTCTGCACTGTGCCACATTGAGTATTTGTGCACTGTGCTATTCAATTCTTTATACTATCATACAGAATGTTACGCTGGGAGATTTTTCTAAAAACAGGTGTGTTTTTTCATGTATTTGTACACACATTCATCACCTCAGGATTTGGCAGATGCACAGGACCTAAAAGAATATGGAAAGGAACTTGTGAATTAAATATTATAATGAAGATTTTTATTTCTTTTTTAATATTTCACGACATATACTCACTGCATCCAGTTACTGTCATTATGCATATGAATATTAGGTTAGTGCAACTTTAAGAAAGGGAGAGGCAATTATCTCATTTTCTCCACTGATTGACGTGGATCAAAATGACAAAGTGGTTAAACACAAATTATAGATCTATAATAAATTTAGGAATGGTGATTTTCAGTACTTGAAATTCCAGGCCACGCTCTCTCTCCAATAAACTCTGATGTATTTTACTGTTGTGGTCTTACCTGAATTAGGGAAGCTGCAGCTGGGATTTGTCTATTGAAATGCTTCTGACGTTGCTTCTGCTGTACTTTCAGGGCAAAACCTGACCCCAGAATACCCTAAATATAACCAAATTTACTAGTCAGACTAGTATATGACTTCACATACCTAAATCAAATACTTCACATATGGAATAAACAGACATTTAATAAAAGACTTTATAAAATGAATTTTCCAATAGCTACAGTGACAGAGTTCTGTTTATTCCAACAAGAAATCTGAAATTGAGCAGATCAACAGCGGAATTGTGTAATTTCAATAAACAGCATTTGTTTATTGCTGTGGTTCACGGGTTACAGGAGCCAGAGGCATTCACAGAGCTGGACACATCTTTAAGGAAGGGATTCAAGTTCTACTTACAGCTGGCAGGGCAAAGAAGGAGATGGCAAATACTGAGAAGCAGGAAGCTATTGTCTTCCCAATCCACGTCTGAGGAACTTTGTCTCCATAGCCAATTGTTGTGACTGTTACCTAGGCCAGAAGCAAACACCTGTTTCAGTGCGATGGGGCACATTTATCTCTCCAAAAAGCATGAAAATAAAAGAATGGAAGGGAAAAGATATTAGCAAAGTACCATGAGACAGGTGTGAACGAACAGTGTTTGGATTTGGGGATAAGGAAACCTGTGCTGACAGGAGAGAAGAGGGACAGAACTAACCCATCCCAGCTGAATCCTCACGGCAAGAGGAGGAACACACAACCACTCCAGGATGAGTTATCTCCCAAAGTCAACCTGCCAGTAGAGCTAGACCTGAACACAGCTGAGCCCTGTGCTTAGCTCTCTTCCCTCCCCACAAATACAGCACCTGGCCACTCAAAATTGTGCTTAAGCCACAAGGTGCAAGAACTTGGATCTGACCATTGCTTATCAGGGCCAGGTACTCCCTAAGGGACAAGGGGCCCACAGTCAAGGGAGACAACAGAGCCAGCAGGGCAGCACCTCTCCAGTCAGGCCCCAGTCCCATTCAACCAAAACAGAAGCAGGAAGTGCAGCCAGGTCCACCCAAGAGCCTGGATTACAATGCAGCAGCACGGCAGTGAGGCAGGTCTGACAGCCACCACAGGTCAGGATGAGGACCGAGTGCAGTGGTCAGCATGTGAGTCCACAGGGAGGGGGCAATAGCAGGGCATCATCCCATGGGTGGAGATCAGGATTAGGGCAGTCCATACCTAGACACAGCTGCAGCTGAGCCAGAGACAATCTCTCCTGTGCTTAAATACTGCCCCTAGGTGTGTGTGGAGCATCACCAGTGGGGTCATGCTAGTCAGGGTCATTAGGCCAATTAGCGCCCTCAGGTCTGGGATCTGCAGGGACTTGGCTCTACAGGGACTTGCTGTGGAGGTGGCAGGCCAGCCCTGTAAAGCCCCAGAGGCAGGAGGGCCTGAGTGGGACAGAGGTTTGGGGCTATTCCTGAAGAGCCCCAGCAGGATGGAAGAGAATTCATTAGGAGACAGAGGTCGGGAAGGACCTGGTGCAGGGGGAAAACAGGATCCAGGTGGAGGCTGGTCCATCAGAAAGGTTTGTGATGTAACAAGGACCTCCTGCTTCCCAATGGAAAAGGATAATCAGCTGATCCCAAAGCAGGAACCCACAGCAAGCCAGAGGAATCACACCAGACAGGAGCCTCAGCACCATGGTCACAGCAGGATAAAACTCACAGACCATGGTCTAAAACAGAGACCCTGGGCCATTGGGGCACTGGGTTTTCAGCATCTTCAGAGCTCTGATGCTGCCATAAAATGGTGTGAGAAATGTGGCTTGGACCCCTGGAGAAGTGAAAAGCTTCTGCTGAGGAACAGAAGAGTTCTGTCATTAATACTAACCACTGGGGAGAACTGTAAATAGAAAAAATGTACTTTTATTTGGACGTGCCAGCCCCAAACCTAGCCACCCTCCCTTCACTTCGCCTTGAATGGTAGCAGAAACACAGCCAAAACAGACTTAAAAGAATATGTAAATTTACGTTGACTATAAAGAGGCTGCCTTTTATGGAAAAATTTGCTGACAGATGCTTAGATGTTATGCAAAAATAGTCTTCTCAGAAGAAACTATCAAGCAATAAAGGCATGGGAAGAATATATTTCCTCCTACTCTGAGAGCTGGAAGAAAGACATGCAGGGAAAAAATCACCAACCACTACCAAACTTAGTTTTTCCAAGTTCCAGAAAAATAGTTATATTTGTGTTTATTCTATATGAATTTTCCACTTGATGGAGACCACTTTGTAGTAGCTGTATCCTTGAATGAATATCGTTCATTTGAACTGCAAGCTGCTCTCAGGAGGAGCTCTGCCTTGCCAGGTGTTTGTCCACATCTAATGTGCCTGGTCAAGTGACTCAGGTGCTGTGTGCTACCAGCAGGACAAACACATGAGTTTGCCAGTCCCCAGAATTAAACCAGACCCCCCAAAATTCAACTTCGAAATGCAGCACGTGTTACTGGGCAGTGGAGGAAGTTAAAGCTCTGTTTCCTTAACAGCACTTCAGCTCCTCAGTGCACCCCGATGACCCCTCAAAGTCTGTGATTTTTCCTTCCTTTTCCACTCTTTTTTTCTTATGAAAGCCTTCTTGCATTTTGGGGTTTTTTTTGGTTTTTGGGGGTTCTTTTTGGTTGTTTTTTCCTAAGTTCTCCATCACCCGGGACTAAAAACCGAACTGCAGTAATGTTGAGCTGCCTTAGTGTTACTATGGAAGACAGCATGAAAGCTGTAACCACAGAAAAGATGAATTTTCCATCTCCACAGCAGGCGTCGGGCTGGCAGACTCCTGCAGGTGCCTGAACATGTCCCAGAAAGGTTTTCCCTGGCTACCTTAAGACGGTTCCTTCTTGGTAATCTAATTAGCACATTGAATACATGGGAAGGATTATAAGCAATCTAATTCTCTGGCTTTCTTAATAACAGCAGAATTTTTTTTTTTCTATTTGTACATCCCAAAATTATCAGTATTTCTGAGCAAAGAATGTTGAATAACTGGGCTCTGGAAAATGACACCTCTTGTAACACGGATTTACGATGGCACACCCCAGCTGTGTGCACAGGCTCTAAACACACACGTGTACACCTCTAAAAGGGAAGAACTCTGATTTAGTAGAAGTCAACAGGGCTGCTCAGATGTTTTAAGACAGGCAGGTGTCCTCAGGTGTGAGGAGTCAGAACTGCACACCTCAAAAAACACACCAAATATAAAGGGATTCTAACTGCTACCTCTGGCATGGAAATTTACTGCTGGAAATTCTGAGCAGTTGATCCCAAGTACTTGTGCCAGTTAACACCAATTTACTGGAGCAAGTATTTAACTCCAGACCAGTGGTACAGAGTAGCTGAGTTTGCAGCAAGACCAGTAAGCATTACAAGCAGCAAGAGGCAAGCAGAGAGGGCCGACAGAAGAGAAGCCTCCTATGTGCTCTTCTCTCCTCAAGGAAAAACCCAAAAGGGACAGGGCAGCTGCTCTGACATGGGTTGCAATTCTGGCAGACTGACCATGCTGTTGCAAGTGCTTCTACATGTGCCCTACATGCTGCAACTTCTGAGAATGGCTTCATGTAAAACACACAAAGTCTTTGATATGTCTTTGCAGTTTAACCTGCTTGCCTGCCAAATCTAGGAGAAAAAAACCTTGCATTTAACTGAAGCAGGTGAATGTAGTTAGCATTTAATTCCAACTCTCATTCATTCTTTATTTTCTCTTTTCTCCATATTTGAACCTTTCAGGTCATTTGTATCAAGTTCAGCAAGCTTGCACTTTCTCCCCAAAGCAAAACGTTCCCCATAATACACTCTGTGGTTTTTGTCAGACACATAAGACTTTCAAATACTTGCTCCCAAGGTTTTTTTTTCCAATGGCTCAGTTTTGAAAGGCAAAAGTAAAAATCAAATTTCACTCCCTAGTAACTCCACATCTGTGTTTCTGTGTTCCAGGAGATTTGAAAAGAAAAAGAAACTGATTCACTTTGTCCTTTGTTCCTGTTCCCAGCTGTGAACTGCACCTGCACCGTGACTCACTAAATGCTGAGGAGGCCTAGATGCCTGAAAAGCTTAAACAACAATTTGAACAGTGTTCCTCACACAGCCAGAGAAAGAGGAGCTGATTTTATCTTACTGCTACACAAAGCAAGTCAAGTTTTGGAAAATAACAAAACCCACTGAACACTTTGCATGTCCCATCCACACATTTTGAAACATAGATCCCAAGTCATCTATCCCAACAAGGTAATGAGCATTTTAAACTTCTCTGTTGATCTTCATAACTCCTTTTAAATTCCCACCATCCAAAATACTCTTGTAGGAACACACCCTGACTTTTTTAACCCTGATTTTTTTACTCTTTAGTCATATCAATGCCATAGCTTCTAGTGTTTAGAAGTATTTTGCAATTCATACCTAAGTATTCAATGGAACTAAAGAAGCAAGCTCTGGAAAACTAGAGCCAAAAAAAAAAATAAAAGGAAAGGCAGAAAAGGTACACTGGGTTCACACGGAATTTTTATCACATGCAGGAATAAGTCGTGCATGAATATACATGGATAAAACTGGATGCTAAAAGTGATCCACTGGCATTTGAGGTTAACTGCCCAAATAATGGAAGAATAAGAGAGAATAAGAGTATGGGTTTGTTCTCCTACAGCAGGCATGGGGTACCTTTCAATTACACCCTGATTGTTTTTCTTTTAAAATGCAGCTTAGTCTGTGCTTCTGAGACACTCATTATTTTCCACCACTAGCTACAGGTTGCCTCACATCTATAACCATGAGGTTTTATATTCTTAAAAATATAAGATTTTATCCCATGTCCATTGAGGACTTTAACAAGTGATTGCTCTATGGGTTGGTTCATGGTTTCACTGCTTCCCAGCACCTCAGGTCATCAGGCCCATCATTGAGTAGATTTTTCTTTTTTCATTAGATTCTTCTGGGTTTGTACTGTTTTTAGGACAGCCATAGGTGGTACTCTGCAGATTAAATGAATACTTGACAACCTAGTGAAAGGAATTTAATGTTCAAAATATTTTTATAGTGAACCACTTAAAGAGTGATGACTGGGGCTACATGTAATATAGGCTGTATTGCTGTGTACTTCACTGAAGTAGAGGCTTATCCAGCATCTAAGTTAAAGATAAAAACCAAAAAACAGGAACCTATAACTTGCCTCAAGGTCTGAATTATTACTGAAAGTGTTGAGTTTTACGCAAAAAGATCCAAAAAATAGAGTTATTAACCCAACTTTCCAGTATAGAGTATCCTTTTAAGTTATGCACCTTTTGCAGGTAACTGAGCAGAGTTTAAAGGCAGTGGTATAAGTTTTGAAGGGAATCTCTACTCTTTTTGAGATGTGGACTTTTCATATCTGTAAACATTCAGCATCCTTTGCTAAGAACTTGCTAACCTGTTTTCACAATAAAATTTAATACCCCAATAATTCAATTGTATTTATTATATTCTTTCTTGTATCCCTCTTAAGAGGTTGTCAAGCTTCCCTACAGAAAGACATTCCGCAAAGAAAGAAATGCCAGGTTTTTCTAAAGAGATCACAACTTGAACAGAAAACCTTATGCCCTGTTTGCACACACATTTTGCTGGTAAGGACTTACCACACCCCACCAAAGGGCATCAGCATAGCTGGAGAAACCTGTCTTTCCATCTTCATCAACTGCATCCTTCTCGGCAAGATAAACAAAGTAGGATGAAAAAATTAATCCCAAGAATCCAATGTACAGCGTGGTTATGAGCTCCTATTAGAAGAGAAAGCAAACAAGCATAGAAGGTTTTCATCATATATATATGTATATATTCTATCATTGTAAATCATGGGAAATACCTGTGGGGGTTTTTGCATCCCAGTAGAAATATTAATATGTTTTGCTTCAGGTATGAAATTTGCCTCCAGTAAAACTGTTAAACATTGACTTGGGTTTTATTCATACCAGGCTAAATAGTTCAAAAAGCCATCTTTTTTCCAAGAGCCTTGGGGCAGCTAAATGTAGAGTGGGACATCTCTCCTAATTATGGAATGGGAATCATTCCACCTAACTGTCTACTCAAAATACTAATTGTCAAAACATTTTTAAAATAGCCAAGCAGCTTTAGAAATGCCCTTTCTGAACAGTACACTGAGAAATAACAGCCGTGGCCTGTGATTATGGCCATACCTGAGCAACAAACCTGTGTATCTGATGTTTAGACTGCCTAAGACTGAATAGTGATGCCTCAACAGTTTCATGTGAAGATAAAATAAAATCTTAAGATGTGTTAGGTAGATGTCAGGTTTTTGGTCCTGAAAAACAAGGCTAGGGCAGACTTTTGTGAGGGCATGATACAGTCCTTGTGAATATACCATTTTCTCCAAAGATTTTTGGGCAAGAAAGTTGTGTCAGACCTGCTGTGACTTAGATACAGGATTCTCACAGTCTTCAGGAAAAAAGGAAGTGCTGGTGCATTTAAACATGTCACCAAACGTGTGGTGTCACAGATGCAAAAACACATAAAGCTTTTAAGACCAGTGTTAAATGAGATATCCACCTGCCCCCCAGGGAAGTCCAATACCTCGTTATGAGGGAAAACAGCTTATTTTAATTACTTAAAGATCAGATGCATTATTCCTTTATTTTCTTGGCACATCTTTGGCCTTCTTTATCATGAAACGTTGTTGTGCTACATCTTGATTGGCATCTTCCGTAAGCTCTTCACAGTCATTTCTCTTTTGTTGGATCCCAGCCAGTAAGGGAATTAAATTAGTGCCATATGATACATTTAAAATTAAAACCTGACTAGGAAGGATTGCCCCTACTTTTAAACTATGTCAGGTTTTCACAGATTTTCTGCAATACTCTACCCACGTTTCTTAAACTGTTTGTAAGGGAAGGGTCGATTTTAACATTGAACTTCCTTCAGATTTTCTTTTCTCNCTTCCTCCCTTCTTTTCTTTCTTTCTTTCCTTCTTTCTTTCTTTTTTTCTTTTTTTTTTTTCTTTTCTTTTCCTTATAAGCGCTTTCTGAGGAAAGGTAGCCCTGGTATCAAGTACCAACATTCAGCACCAGGAACTATAGTTCCCTTCAGTCTCCTAGAGCACTAATTAAAATCTAGGAAATCTTTAAGTAATCTTGGCACAAAAAAAAAATGGGTGGTTTTCCTCCAATTGTTTAATGATGACCTAAATAATGAATTTTGATAGTATTTCGTCTTGCCCATGGGCAAGGCTTTTAATTTAAGCCTTAATATTTTGCAGGCTGGTTTGCTAAACAAGGCAGCTGAAAAAGGAAATAAACTCTGGGGTTTCAGTAGTTTCTCTGCTGGTCACCTTCATTTTCTCATCTTTAGCTCATGATAATGGTGCACTGTGTACTTGTAGATGTGACTTGCTTTAAAAAGCTCCTTGTGTTAATATACACAATTGACTATTTGTGGATGATAATTTGAATAATGCTGGTTTAAGTGCTGGCTTTCTGGAAAGCAGGCAGGAAACTAGCAGAGCCTTATGAAATCCTTTCAAAGTGGCTGAAATATCAACAGAACTACTGAGCTTATTTCACCACTGGCACCTCTCAGCTCCAGCCCTACTCATCTAAAGATGGAATTCTTTTTAAGTAAGAGCCAGATGAAAATGCAACTGCCTTGGACTTACTCTAAATGTAACCAATCCATGTTCCATGTGTATAGAGAGACGATATTTAATTATTAAGAATAATGGCAGCAATCTCATGCCTACTGCACTTAAGGGAGAGTCAGAAGCTTTTTAAATAACACGTGCTTCAAGAGACACAATCACAAAACAAAGAGCATTCTGCAGGCATCAGGCCCTAAAACTACACATTTATGCAGTGGGTTTTATAAGGTAAGAGCTTAAGAATAAAGAGTGCTGCCTAAAACAAGTGGCTCTTTGCAGCAGGGACTTTCAGACAGACACACGCAGGGGGAAACAGCAGGAACAACAAATGCACAAAGGTGAATTTGAATTTTGAGAGAGTTGAGCCAGCACATTTTTTAAACTCAGCTAGATCTCCATTTTCAGTTAAAATAAGGACCACACAATACAGAGTTCAACACTTGGAAAAAATGCAAGGATTCCTCCTGTCCTAAGAACAGTAGAAGACCTCACAAAGCAAGGTGAGGAAGGAATAAAACCAACCCAGAGGCTCACAAACTGGAGCCTGAGTGGCTAACTCAGTTTTTCAGCAAGCTGCAGGATTTCTCCATAGCTTTCCACCACCACATGTGATACTGACTCATTTTTTGTTGCTTTTGGCAAGAAATGCTGGTATATAAGCTCAACCTGCTGAAAATAGAAGAGCATCCCTGCCAAACCAGGCCCGAGTGAGCTAATAGAGCTATATGTAAAATCCCAAAACACGTGGAAATCGTTGGTGACAACTTTACTAAGCTCTTCTGGGCCCGCGGAGGTACAAGTGCTTGCTATTTTCACAGGGCACCAAGATGTGAATTTATTTTCTCACATTGCTTAAGAGTTTAGGGGCGCATTTTTTATGAAAGAGTATCAAACTCAAAAAAAAAAAATAGATGAGGACTTTGTACTCTGCCAGGGAAGGAAAAGCAGCTGAGGTGTTTTTGTTTTGGTTTAGGTTTTTTATTTTTAAACAAAAATTTCTTTCAGACTCTGGAGAGGAATAAAGGTTCCATTTTTCCTTCCGTTTGGTACCGTGCTAGGGTTTCAGCTACACTTGTCCAATGTCAATACAGAACTGTGTGCTTGGTATTTTTTTTTCTTAATGTGTTAGTGGGTGATCTGCTTGGATAAGTGTTACAGATCTGTGGAGTTTTATTTATCACCATAATCACTTCTTTGGATAAGCAGAACTTCAGGTGCGTTTACTCATAAATTCGTTTTTCCAAGAATTTTTTTCCCTTTTCAATCATTGAACTTACTTATGCTTGCGACACAGAAGATTTAAGTGTTGTATTTTGGAGATAGTATTTCCTGATTCTTGACTAAAACTCTGAACACCCACAAGAAAAAATGTTCTCAAACAGCTCTGTCAGTAAGGGTAGCAAATGCTCAGAAGGTTATTTGGATATCAGCTCTGCCCTAGCAAGATACCCAGGCAATGCAAGCATAATAAATGAAGACCACACAGGCTTGGAGCATTAAAAGTCATCCTGCTGTACAGTATGAATGGAGGCTTTATCCCACAGCACTTTGGTGTGCATCACTTCTGCACAGCCATCGTGACAAAAAAGTTCCTACTGTACTGGGGAAAAAAATAAAAGGAAGAAAATTAACTTTTAGTATTAAATTAATCGCTTGGATTAGGCGCATCCCATTCTCTGTCCCAGAAAAACAGATGTCTGAATAGAAAACTAAAAAATGTCTGTGTGGAAATCTGTAACTGTTTGTCAGTATGTGAAGAACAAATCTACACCCATAAGTAAACCACCCTGGCAAGTGTGATGTGGAGATGAACAGCAGAGTATTACCCCTCCACAGTGTGGCATGAGATGCAAGATTTAAAGGCTAACAATGTAAGTTTCTATTATATTGATAAAGCTAAGCATAAAGGGATTCCATGAAGACTCAAAAAGAAGTCTTCAGTTAGAAATACTTTCGAGTTTGCAGAAAAACTTTTAAGCTCTTCTGGCTTAACGAGCTTTCACACAGGAAAATTGTTTCAAAGCTCTAGCAGACGTGCAACTATTTATAGCCAGGTTTGCCTCTGTGAGCACACCCTTGAAAAAGTAACTTTTCTTACACAGCATCATTACATAGTTCATATTTTTTATTTACAGAATGAAAACTGTAATTAGAAAACTCCGTATTCAAGGAGAACGAAACAGAATTATTTAAATAATTGGCTTCTTTCAGCAAGGCTTTTCCACCAGTGTTTGGTTTTCCACAGAACAACCAAGCTAGGAACACATCTTCTGTGGAGATAGTGGAGAGTATTTGTAATATGAAAGGCATCCCACAAAACTGCATTTAATAAATAACATTGAGGGATAACACCAAAGAGTACAACAGTTAATTAAAAAACCCAAACACTGGTGTTTATACCCTGCTAGCCACCGCCCTGAACAGCAAAGAATAGTTTCCCATTTTAGAAGAAGAAACACACCATGGACTTCCAGAGTATTTTTTTTTCTCTTGCAATGTAACAGTTCACTTAAACCAGGGTATGATCTGAAGCCCACAGAGAGGATCTACCAAAGTCAACAAAATGCAGGGGATGTTTAAAGGCCAGCTACCTGTCGATGGATGAAAACCACTGACCCCAGGAGTCTCCAGGTGCCCCCCTGGCGGTCAACGTGAAGCATCCGAAGGATCTGGAGAAAGCGGATCCCCCTGTAAGGGAAGCGAAGCATTAAAATAAATACAATGAATCAGTAAAAATGCTTGAGGACAATACTGCCTTATCTACCCACAAGTGATTGTGTCCACTAACACTCTGCTATGCTGAAGAACTACAATAGCACTGCCCCTGCCTCAGGTGGCAACTCAGGCTTGAGGCATCTCTATGTTTAGATCGCATTTCATTATAGTCAAATTTATTCAGAAATACTGACTATGAAAGCAATTATTTAATGGAAAAATGAGCAAAATCAGGGGAAAATTGTATATTTTACATTATTCCAATTCTCAAATGCCTCCTTTCCAAAGAAAACCAATGCTTCAAGCTTTGCTAACATAAATATAAGCAAACTTTTTTCTCTATTTGCCAAAAGCAGAATATGACTCAAACATGGAATTACTGAAATCCTTGTTGTGTGAGTTGTTGAAATCTATCTGATTTAATTGGAAATAGATAGAGCCCTTTGTGTTTTTAGGAGAATAACTGAATCTATCCAAATATTTTCAACTAAAGAAAAATAATTATCAGTATGGTTCTTCAGCATAATTTTATTCTATGGAAATATTTCATCTGCCCTTTTGACAATGAATTTTGTTTGCCTACAGTCTTGTTACTGTCTTATCCCTGAAAAGAACCAGTGAAGAGCAGGAAAGGATCAACGCTGAATTCATCTACCTGAAAATTTTTCACTAGAAGTATTTTTGGCTCCTTTTAGCAATCCTTAAGGTTTTTGTTGTGAATGTAGGTTTTGCTTTTTAATTCAGACTTGCCTGACCCTGTGGGTTTTTCACACGAGCAGTGATAACACAGCAGGGATGTGGGTTAAGGTTCTGTGTCAGAGAGCATTCTGAGGTGTAGGACAGTAACTGTGGAGTTTAACACTGGGAAGGGCTGCACTGAGCCCAAAGTGAGCTCACATATAAACACAGTGGGCCTTTTCACTGAAGTCCTTCCTGCACTTCTAGTTAAATTAAAAAACCCCATGTCCTGTGGTGACTGTGTGATACTGTATTCCCTATCGTCAGGCTGTAGGCTGGGCCCAGGAGAGGGGGGAGAGAAGCCGGGCGAATCCTTCAGTGCAGTTTGCGTTCAAGGACTCACACACTCCCCCGCGCTCTCACCGCTGCAGAGCCGAGGGAGCAGCTTCCTGCTTTTAGCTAGCCTGTTAGCTGAGGCAAGAAGTTTCTTTTCCTGGGATGTGGCTTCTTCTTCTTCTCCTGGAACTGTTCAGCTCCGGTCTGGAACACCATCACCGGGAGGCCCCACACTGCGGCCTGGAGAGGCCCATGCCACACCCCAGCTCCGGACAGGGCAGAGCCACACCTACAGAAAGGACTCTGAATCTTCCTGGTGTTCGCCACAGCGAGAGGTTTTATTATTTAATGTTATTCATTTTGTTCCTGCGTGCACTTTGCTTGTTAAATAAACAGCTTTTTTTTCACTTTCCTTCAAGAAATTTCTTTCTGAACCTGGTGGAGGAGGGGCTGCTAAAACCTGCCTTCTATTAGACAACACGTTCATCCCAGATGTTTCCTCCTAATTTGTCTCAAACCGAGACACCGCAACCTTTGGAATTTTCACATGCACCTTCCTCTTTTCATATATGAGCTGGTAATCACATTCCTGCTGCCTGTGTGGAGTCTTTACCATCAGGTAAGGATGAATGTTCTACGGTAAGAGTAACCTTAAAAACACTTTGTACATGTAGTTCCCCTCAGTGTTTGTCTACACAGCTGGACACTTTAGACAGCACTGGCCATTCCCACTTCCCAGTGATTCCACTGCAATGGGAAGCAGAGGCCTGTGACAGAACATGCAGCACATCTTGGAAGATAGGTTAGGAGTGGGAAGTACACCCACTTATCATTCTTTTCCTCTATTTACCCACTTTACCCTCCAAAACAAGCCTGCAGTACTTGATGCAAGCTGAACAAACACTGTGGACATCAAATGTTTCTGGTTCATGTACGGTGTGAGTTACTCGTGCCAAACAAATCCACCAAAGCATAATTACTCTTTAAACAAAGTAATTACTCATACTCAAAAAGCACTGAGTTAAGTGCTGTCTGGATTACTTCTTAAATAAACCCACGTCCTGTAATACTCTCTTGTCTCAGAAAGTTGTTTGATGTTTTAAATAGGACACAACGTTTTGTTTTTTCCACTTGGCTTCAGGATTCCCACCATTTTTCATTTGCCTTGCTCCTGCATTCGTTTCCCAATCAGTGACCAAGCACAACAGCACCCACTCCTCCACTGCCCAGTGCTTCAACAGAGTAACTTTTCCTGCATTAGGAAAACCAGACATGCAGCTAAATTGGGAATTAGGCAATCAGATGTACATCTAATCACCTCTGTGGTAGTGAAGAGCTGCAGTCACAGGAGAACATACCTTATTGCAGAGGTGGCAAACACCTGCCCATTAGATCCTATGCTCAGAACAATAATTGAGGCTACTACCACAATCAGATCTGTTAAAAAAACAAACAAACAAACAAACAAACAAACAATCAAAAGAAGAAATAATGTATTGATTTTTTTGGTTTTAGATCTCCGCACTGAAAAACACAGCAAATACGGACTAAGGAAAACACTTCAAAAAAAGAAACTGCTAGCTGAAATTTGGTGGGCATGTTAAGTCTATGTAGTAGTTCCACATCAAAACCTCAGTGGCTACAGTTTCTTCCAGGATGAATTCCCTAAAAGAAGATTCAAAGAAACAGACGGATCTGGCAGCTTGCCACAAAAAATGCAAAGGCATTTGTACACCCTAGAAATGAATCCTTATTTTGGCTCAAGGCTTCTGATAGAAGAAGAAATGCGAGGGTTTGCTTCCCTCAATAATGAAATCCATGAAGCAAGTATCGTGCATACAGACAAACACACATTTGGTTTAAAAGTTGTATAAAAGCTGTAAAGCCAAGCTTTCAAAGTTAAGGGAACTGTCAGAACAAAGGCTGGCCAAAAAAAAATCAGAACTGTTAGTTTACTTTGTGATACTCTCTTTATTTGTATGAAAAAATAATTGTTTCCAGAGTTCCTTTTTTTTTTTTTGTTTTGTTTCCACAACTCTGCAGTTTACACGGTTCCAGCTTTATACAATGCAAATGACAGATTGTGTTCACAGGGCCAGCACCTCTTATTTTCTCTCATCCCAGTTCATTGACCATGTCCATTTCTTTTATTTATTGCACCTTGCTGTAACTATCCTGAGAAGATATTTTTCTTAATTTCCTCACAGGCATTTCTGTGGTAAACCTCTTTAGAGCATCTAAATGCTTCCCTTTCAAATTCTACCCAAAAAATAAAGGAAAGTATTATAATTGGGTAGCAAACGGAGACAGAACGAGGAAAAGTTTTGGTAAACTTTCCTTTGCCAGTTTGAAACAGGCAGCACTTTATTCTTAGAGCACTTAACATTATACAGCACTTCAGAACACCAGCCCTGCTGACTTCACTTGCAGCTGTGAGGGCTCGGAACCTCTGCAACCCGACTTCAGTCTTCCTTTGGACATCCAGAATATGAGGCCCACTTGTGAAAACTGATTTAACTGACTTTCCATGGGATGCCTGGGCAACAGGCAGGATGGGATCCAACCTCAGCAGCAACAACAGTTTCCTTCAGCAAGGTTAACTTGTTTTTTCCTCTCCTTTTAAATGTTCTCCTGCCTCATTCACAACCATGTAGTTGCTGCAACAAATACTGCAGAAGTTCTACAACCAACAGTATACTCCACTCTCTGAGTTGAATTAATTTCCGGTATCAGTCTGATTTTTGCTGCAAAAGCTGGATTCCTCCCCAAGGGAAAGCACTCAGTATGAAAATGAAAATAAATAAAGGGAGGGATGAAGCTAGAGAAAGAGCTTCCATTTGGGATTAACCTTAGCTTTTGAATGCCTGACTTTCCAATTTTTTTATACTGCTCCTTTAGCATGTGTGAACATATATTTATAAACATTGGAATTTAGGGTGGGTTTTTTTCCCATCACACCATAACACAGATCTTTGCCCTTCAGCAAATGATGCATCATGTCTTCACTAAATTGTCAGACATACACATATTCACCTGATGGCAGGTACTGGAGGTGGAAAAGACTGAGCTTAGAAAATGAGTTTCCATTACAAATGAAATTAAATGAAAAGAAAATTAATTTCCATTTACACCAGGTAGTGAGACATTTTTTCATTTGTGCTTTCTACTTTTCTGAAAGTGTTCATCATCACAGAGATATTTCTTTTTTTTTTCTTTTTCTCCAAACCTGTTTTTCTATCTCTGCTTCTCCTCCATTCCTAGTTTTCATCCCAGTTTCCAGTGCTTAGACTTCCCTCATTAATCCCAGTTTACTGTTCCAAACAGCCCTGTTTTACTGTCTAGGTCTTCACTGCCACCTTTCAATCCCACATATTTCCAGCCCCTGCTGGTTTTCCTTCAAGCTCCTGTTTTGCTTGTCAGTCTCTTTAAAAGTTCCTCTCCCAGACCTTTGCATCAGAATCCACCTCCTGTCTTCTCACTGAGCCTGTGTGTCCCAGAACGTTCCTTCTGCCTCAGCCTGGGATTTTCCATGTGCCCCGGGCAGATGCAGGAAGAGCACTATAAAACCAAACCCAGCAGATTTTCCACTTCCAGCCCCAGCACTGCTGCTCGGAGGAACCTGCAGTTTGAACTGTGCAGGCTCACTGCAGATTGAACCCCTGAGGAAAAGAAGAGCATCCTCTAGCAAGGTTTTTGAACCCTAAACAAGCTGCCAATTTTTCAGAGACTTGTTCATCAGCTTGGAATTGAATTTCACTGACAAAAAAAGCTATTTTCTCATTAAATTTCTGCTCCAAAGTGTGAAATTGCTAGTGATTCTCCATAAGAGATTATCAGAGTTGCCTTTTTCAGGAACGGTTTAAACATTCTGCATGAAATGTCTCCACAAGACTCAAACTGAAGCAGACACTGGCTTGCATGGAAAGCTTCAGGGAAAAGGGCCAACATTTGTTTAAATAACTTTTTTAACTCTAGCAAGCACTAGCATTTAGAATATCATTACACTGGTATTTAGGGTAGTTTTTAAAAAGTAAAGTGCCAGGAAGTTTGGTAATTTAAAAAAAAAATTAATTCCAAATATCACCTATAACGTATCCTATCTGAGTACAGCTTTTTATTTTTTGAGGGAATTGCTGATGTGTTTCTAATGTTCCCATAAATTTACTTTCTAGTGTTCAATTCTCAGCTTTTTTATTAAAGGCAATTAATTTTTTTTTAATTTAAAGCAGTAAGAATATTTGTATTTTATTTTTGTATTTTTATTGCTGTACAATAATTGTTGTTTATTACAGTATGTAAATGCTTCTCAGCTTAAAGGTGTGTTTTAAGAAAGGTCTGACTATTGTTTCTGCTGCCATGGTAAATGAGCACCACACACTAAACGTGCTCCTTCTGGGAACCAGGGAATCAAGAAGCATGGAGAGACAAAGAGATTTTTCTAGGGATTCTTAAACTGGGAATTTATTCAATCCTAATGTCTTCTGACAGGTTATCTGTTATTGTCTTTTCTCACATACATGTAACCATCTACAGTCTGTCTGCAAAGTAGAGAAATATTAGGCTAACTTTAGAAAACCTACTTTAAAATAATTTTAAACATTGATTTAATAGGTAGGGGAGTTGGATCATTTTCCATTATAGCTAAAATGCTAAAAGACCATTCAAGAAATAATGTGTCCTATCCTAACACTCTCCTTTCCCAGCTATGGAAGTTGCATGCTAAGATACGAGTTCATGTAGCATGGAATCCAGTAACATTTAAAATGTTTATGAATTAAAGTAGTAATCAGGCTTGACTACTAACTCTCTTTCTGGTAATAAGCACCAAAGTGGTTTTTATTTACAGCTAGTGAGGGAAGGAAAAGAAAGATAATGGAAGAACTTAAAGAAATTCAAAACCCAAGCTGAACTTTCTAAGAACTAATCCAAATTTTAGTGGGAACAAAAACCATAGAAGAAATCTTCCTGCTGTCAAAGAAATTTTAGTGGATTTCTTTCCTGATTTTAAAATAACGACTTCTGTATTAATGAAAAAATAAAATGAATGCATTATGTTTTACATTCTGTTCTAACATTTTAATTTCTTTTTCTAGTGTTTGTATTTTATTCACCTTGATTTGAAAATGATAGGATGAGTCAGTAGGATTCAATCATTCACAGCAAAGGCGTTTCCCGAGTTTAGCTTGTTCTGTCAGTGCAGACACTGTTCCATGTGCATTTGATATGGAAAAGCAAACCTTGATTTCCAATGTATCACATTCGTAGGGGAATGTCAAAGGTTAAAATAAAGTACTGATACCTGTGAGTGCACAACCAGCTGTAGCCATTCTTAGCTTTTCTTAACAAAACCCACTGTGTCTTCCCCAAGGGCTCCAATACAAACATGAATATTTGCTATGGTAGAACCACAATAACAGCAGAGAGAGCCACTTGAAACCACAGTTCAATGAGATTATCATTTTCTCTAATACACCCACCTAAGGAACACTTCTCAATTGAGAGAAAAATCAAGAATGTGATGAGGAGTAAAAATGGTTCCTTATAGGCCTCATGGTTAGATCACACAACTAGCCCAGCTCTAGAAGCAGACGAAGAATTTGTTTGTACCCAAGGATGGATTTTGTGTTCAAAATTTTCTGCAGTTACCCAAGATTTATTCATTTCTTCACTTTACAGTCCTGCCTTTCTAAGGCTGATCTCTCTTAGCCATATTTTAAGTGTTCAGCTCTAGCAACCCAAAAGAAGAGAAATCACAAAGCAGATAAATGTTTGAGGGGTAGGCATAGCTCAGAACTGCAATAAGGCCCCTGAAGAAGTTGACATTTTTATTTACAGCGAAGAGGGGGGGTTGCAAAAGGGTTTAAATCTTACCAATGATGGATATTGGCTTCCTGGCAAACCGGATCCTTCCCTGGAAGCCAACATATTTACTCCTGCAGCCTGCAGACCATAACCGGACCAGGTACTCAGCACCAAAAAACACCACCAGAACTATTTCCTAACAGAGTGAAAAGGAGAAGAGATCAGAGTTGAGTTTTCTTCATTAAAAGTCAGAGTACAGTTTGCACATCTAATTTATTCATAGACCTAGTACAAATGAGCTTGTCGAGATAGAAGATACAGTAAGAAGGATTTTGCCTAATCTGTTCACTTTTTATATGCATATGCCAGGCAGTAAATAAAAGAGAGAGATAATCAGTTCCTGAATGTGATTTGCATGAACAAGTGGATGGCTTAAGCTCCATTCCATCAATATATCATAGGGGAAAACACAACATTATTCTTCTTTTGTTTCTTTCCAAAGCTTAAAATTTTTAAAAATAAGGACTAGTGGGAGGCTACAAGCATATCATTCCTAAAACTTACAAGTGTAGGAGGCCTTTCTAGATGATGAAAAAGAATTTATGAACATAAAACCAGAAAGTAATGTCAGCTTTTGTATAGAATCACAGAACACGTCAAGTTGCAAGGGACCCATGGGGATCATCGGGTGGGATGATCCTTGCAGGGACATCTCAAACTAAACCATGTGACTAAAAGTGTCATCCAGGTGCTCCTTGAGCTCTCTCAGGCCCTCCCTGGGGAAGTCAGTCCAGCGACTGAGCACGCTCTCAGGGAAGAACTGTTTCCTAATGTCCCCTCTGAACTTCCCCTGGTGCAGGTTCATTCCCTTTCCTCAGGTCCTTGGCCACCAGAGAGAGGAGATCAGAGCCTCCGGCTCTGCCTGCCTCGAAGAAGCTGCCACTGCAAAATGTCACTCCTTAGCCTCCTCTTCTCCAAGCTGGACAAACCCAGGCACCTCAGACACTTCCTCCCAAGCCTTGCCCTCCAGGCCTTTCCCAACCTTGGCTGACCTCCTCCGGAAACAGTGTCATGGTCTGATGTCGTTCTTCTATTGAAACACCCAAAATTGCCCCCAGGGCTCGAGGTGGGGCTGCACCAGTGCAGAACAGGGTGGGACAATCCCCTCCCTCCATCCCTGTGCACCCCAGGACCCAGGTGACCCTTTTGGCTGCCAGGGCACACTGGTGACTCACTGTGAACTTGCCATCAAAACCCCCAGATCTCTTTCTGCAGGGCTGCTCTCCAGCCTCTTGTCCCACAGTTTGTAGGTATAACCAGAAGAGGCTCGTCCCAGGGGGAGAATAAAGCTCTTGCATTTGTCCATTTTCATACAGTTGGTGATTGCCCAGCTCTCTGGTCTATCCAGATCTCTCTGTGAGACCTCTGTGCCCTCAGGGAGGTTCACAGCTCTCCCCAGTCTAGTACTGCTGTCAAACTAACTTAATGTGCATTTGGTTTCTGAGTCTAGATCACTTTAAAAAATACCAGAGAGTACTGGCTGTAAAGTTGAGCCCTGGAGTTCCCCCCAGTGACTGAGTGCCAGGCTGATGGAACCCTGTTTACTGCAACTCTTTGTGCCTATTTCTCACACAGTGTACCATGGGCTGGTTGAGCTGTGTGCCTGGAGTGTTTATCCAGAAGGATTCACTGCAGACAGGAACAAAATCTTTGCTGAAATCCAAGAAAACCCACATTTTCTGACTTTCCTTAGTCAACTATGGATAAATTTAAGTTGTTTAAGCAGGACCTTCCCCCATGAACTCATGCTGGTTGTAACCAATGACCGTGTTGTCTCTCAAGTGTTTTTCAGTAACTCCTGAAACAACTTTCTCCATAATTTTAGCAGACACTACAGTGAGACTGACAGGTCTGTAATCACCAGGGACTTTCCCTCTTGTCCTTGAAAACTGGGACAATATTTGCCAGTTTTCCCACTCTACTGGGACCTCTCCAGACTCCCAAGACCACTGAAAAATAAATGGAGTGAGGTCCAACAATGACATCTGCCAGGTCTTTCAGTATCCTGGGCTGAATCCCACCAAGCCACATGATTTATGCACATCCAGCTGTATCAGCAAGTCTCAAACAAAATCAGGGTGGACTGAAATTTTATCATCCCCCCCAGCCGCAGTTTTCTAACAGAACTCCAGACTTCCCGGGGCCCATCGTTGTTGAAGGCAGAGGTGAAGAGGACATCAAATGTCTCTGCTTTGTCTACATGGCTGTTTTTGAGGTGACCAATCTCAACAAACCACGTCCCAATGCTATTGGGATCAATATCAGCTATTTCTGATTCCCCTTTTGCCATGAACGTATTTGTAAAAGTCCCTTTAATTGTCCTTCCCACTGCTGGCCTGCTTGAACTCCAGTTGAGCTTTGGCTGCACTCATTTTCTCCCTACCTTGGTGACAGAATCTCCTCCCGTGTCACCTGTGCTTCCATATACTCCCCTGTCCTCCCTAAGTTCCAGAAGAAGAACCCTGCTCAGCCAAGCTGCTCTTCTGCCCAGCTGTGCTTGATTTCCAACCTTTTGGAACTGCCTGCTCCTGTGCTCTTAGGAGATGGCTCTGAGAAGGTGACCAGCATTCAGAGTCCCCAACACCTCCAAAAGCATATTCCCAAGAGACTTTGCCAGCCAGCTCCTTCAGCAGCCCCTACTGCTCTCCACACATCCAGGATCAAAGTTTCGCTGACAGTCTCTCTTCTATCACCAGCTTTTGAAACTCAGCTCCTTCAAGGTCACTGTGACCAAGACACAACCACCAGCCACCACTTTGCCCACAAAGTCCCTCTCAAACAACAAATGCAGGAGGGCACCTTTCCCAGTCAACCACCTCCACCACGAAGTTATCTTCAACATGCTAAGAAATCTCGTGGACCTGTTCGAGTCTTCTGTGGGATATTCCCAGTTGGTATCTGGGAAGATAAAATCAGCCATAAGGATTGGTGACTGATGTGTGCTGTATATCCAGCAGGTAAATAAATGAATTATCAATATTTTAATGTTGCTCCCCTCTACAGCACTGCATTGTGAAGCACTCGTGCATGACCAAAGATAGATGTACTTTGAAATGCTTCTAAAGAAAGCAGATGAGTAAAGATCACAACATGGGCAGATTCACTGAGATCTTTGTTCCTCCCTTCCTTGTTTTCCTCTCTGGTGCAGTGTGGTAGCACAGCCCAAACACAGCTTCTAGGCTTTGTTCCAACCCAAACTGTACCCAGTAACTCAGAGTCACCAAACACCCACTACATGAGTTACAGCTCTGGAAAATGTTTGCATTTTAACTGGAATGTGCTTGCAATCTGCACCTGGGGAATTCTAAAGCACCCAAAAAGCAGCACACGCTCAAATCACAATTTTCACTGAAAGACAATACCAACTTGATTTTAAAACTGACATTCTGAATGGCTCAAGAGAGACCAAAATATTTCAAAGCTGAAAAAAAAATGTTAAAAAAACCCTCTACAATAATATGCAAAAAATTCTCGTCAATTTTGATTTTCAACAAAGTTAGGTTAATATTTCTGTATTCACTTCTGCCTCCTTGTTTTGCCTGGGATGAGAACCAAGAAAACACCTACAGTCTTACTCTTTTTTGCATGGCACTTTCAGCCTGACTAAAACCAAGGATTAGTACAAAACTAAGAAGGCTTACAGCCATTTTCAAGGCAGAAGCACAAGAAAATACACAGCAAATTAACACCCCAAGTTTCATTTTTTAGTATATGTATTATCTAGAGCATCTATGGCTAATTCTAAGTTTGCATTCTGTCTGCAGTCTAAACAGAAATATTTATTCAAGTATAATAGTCAAATCAAATCCCAAGAACAATCTGCAAAGGAAAACAATTCTTGCATTTCTGGAATCTTGCAAAATACTCTCTCACTTATTAAACTGTCTACGTTTTTAGCAGGTTCCTGTTATCATCACCCAGCAGTATTTTGTTTTTCTTCTCTAAATTCTTCTCTAATTTCCACCAAAGGAAGCAGAACACTGTTTATGGCAGTAGAGGAAGAATCATTTTCATGGACCTGCATATTACTATCACTGGGTCACTTAGGCGAAAAGTTGTGCAGAAAGGAGGCAAGCAGAGAAGTGCCAAGGAAGCAAAAACTTCTTAGATTTTCCTTTATTATCCTCTGAGGGCACTTTTAAAAGATGATATTAAAACGACATCTGGCCTGAGGGTATTTTATGCTCAGAACCCATCTCGGTTATGTCCAGAAAACCCTGATGAAGTCAGTAAGGTCGCACAGCCCATGCAAAGGAAAATTAAATTGTTGACAGGAAGGAGGAAAAGGAGGAACTTACATCTTCAACAAATTTGACATTAATTACTAATCACAGTTCATTTTGTCCTGGACAGGTGTCCACATTACCAAAACCACAGCCATTAACACATTTGTTGGCAGCCTCACACAGGCCAAAGACCAAAAAAGCACGGAAACTGGACAAACATCATAGCTCTGCAGGTGGTCCCTCAAAAAACCAAGGAAGATTTTGACATTTGCACTCTTGTTGTGTGTACTCCTACTGCAAGATAGGAGACATCCATTTCCAGAGCTGCCAAGGCTGATCAAGCTTCACCTCACTAAATTCACCTTCAAAAAAAAAAAGCCCTAACCTCCCTCCTTTTCCTCCTCTACACATAAACACTTTTCAGAGCCTTAAATTTATTGCCTCTCATTTACCTTCTGCTAAAGGGAAAAAACAACAACCTAGCAATTTTCTGGAAAGTCAGAAAAAAGCACTAATTCTCACTGAAATGGTAACAAATGATGGTGAGAACTTGTGGACAAAATATGAACCAGAACAAAATCAGCAAAAACAATCTGCAAACTAAATTCACATCCATCTGTGTGCCAGTTTGAGCTCTTACTCCAGCTTTCTGCAATTTTCCAGAACCCTTGCTTTCAAAATGGGATTACACTCACAAGGAACCCACAAACCCTTTTGATTTAGGCTCCCAGCAGTATTTTCCCACTTCTCCTGGAAGTGGTCAAGGAAGAAATGGAGGATGAAGGATTCTGAGCAGATTTAATAAATCTGGAAAGCAGTTTGGCATCAACAGAAAGCCAGGGATGAACTCTTCTAATGAAACTGAAACAAAAAATAACGAGTGGGAACAAACCATTACTTCATAAAAATAAGATCCATATCAGACTTGATTCTTCACACTCACGTGCCACAGTCTCTTCCTGTTTTGATTGTGGCAACTCAAATTGCTACAGGAATACCAACAAAAGAATTTAATTACATATTTTAAACTGGGTCTGTGCTAACACCTCTGCTAAAGTCAGCAGCAGGATTCCATTACTCTGTGCTTCTCCCTCTTGTCTGGGAAAAAGACCCAAAGCACACCTATAATTGTCCTTGCACTTAAATTAATTTCATCTTTGAATTTTTTTTTACTTTTCAGAAGTCTAGCCACTGCATAAGTCTTCCCTCCCCCTCTCAAATTAATAATAATACTAGTCATGTTTATGCTATTTTTAGTATAATTTCATTTTATTAATTTAATGAAAAATACGCAAAAATAAGCTTAAAGGGAAATATGTATACAAATAACTTCCACCCATATCTAATTCAATCAGTCAAATAAAAAACCCTTGTGGAAAAGCCATCAGCTTTTTATCCAAGAATGTCATTGATGACCAAATAAAAAAATGCTCACGTTAACACAGAAACCCAACACTTTTACACAGGAGTGTGTGTGTGTGTGTGTGTGTGTGTGTGTAAATCAAATATATAACCTGGAATTTATAATCTGTCCCAGTTTGGTTATGGATAACTGCACTGGAGAAGCAGGAGAGGGAAGTTCGCTGGAGTGATTAAAGTGCACACATGAAAAAGAAGGGTATTTTCTCAGCTGCAGCTGTGTTTTAGGTGGAGAGCACACACAAGGCTCTCTTCACTTTTTTTATTGGAATATTTAGGTGCTGGGGTAAAAGGAGGAAGTGGGATGGCTAAATGAATAGTGTGTGCTCGCGGAGATTCAATCAAGGAACGGCAGCTCCAGACAATGAAGCCTCAGAAAGAGGCATAAAGGTTTAATAGTCCAAATGTTTGCACACGTGTACTTATGTCCCAAATTTAATCTGATAACCTGTCTTCAAGGTTTTCCAGCCCTTACAGTTGAAAATGTCCATTTAGTGACCTGTTTAGTTTAATAGCTACTCAAATGCTATGAAAACCTACTGATACTGAAAATATTTCTTTTCTACTGTCCTGCTGGCTCTTACAAAGATGACAGACATCCTATGTGAAAATAGAATACCCAATACAGAGAAGAAAAAATGCCAAATGCTGCTAAGTGTCCTATAGTACCTCTACCTTACTCACACTTATAACTTTTAGGTGAAACCAATGCACTTAAACTTTAGAAGTCAGTTGTTTGGATACAAATGGATTTAACGTTTCCTAAAAACAAACATTTCCATGCACACCTGATAAATATGATTGATTTGCTGACTTCCTACCAGGAGCATGCCTGTCTTTCATTTTGTTGCTGTTTGCTGTTTCCTGCATGGAATGAAGCTGTACACTCACAGGGGAAGCACATGGTGCTCCCTCTGTGACAGCCACCTTCAAGTGAGCTGGGTGACTCACAGAGGAAGAGTTATTTTTTAATCCTATTTGAGCAGGTAACAATTTTTCTCCAAAGAAAATCGACTACAGCCCCGATTTTTTTTGACCAGGGCTCTTTTTCTCCATTGCTTAATTCTGAAAAATACCACTAAGGCAAATATAATCAAATAGAGAATGAAGGAGATTCAGTAAGTTAGTGCCTGAAATTCTTAACTTCTTTATAAATCCACAGAAGCCTTCCAGCTCCCCCCAGCATGTCTCTGAAGGGACCACCTCTGATAGGAGGGGAAGGGTTTAGCTTTGCTCCTGGAGTGGAATCTATCCAATGTGAATATGTACTTCAGAATTTTAAATAATTATTTCCATGTTTCTTAACCTTTTGATTTGAGAGGGTATCAATATTTCGAGGAGAGGAACTGAAAAAAATCCCGCATGTGTCTCTCCACCTTCCCCTCACTCCCAAGAAATGTTTCTCAATCTCTTGGCCACATTCTGAAACCCCTTTGCACAGAGAACTCCACAGAGCCCCAGTGAGTCAAAGCTGGCTAAGGGAATTACGAGTTTGCCCTTCCTTAATTAGTCTCAGCCTTACTTACTGCACACAGATTTCTGTTTCAGACATCTGAAAAGCACACAGCAATCATTCAATATGTTCTGTGGTGCATTAGGCACAAGGTAATATAACCCACAAGAATAACTGAATTATATTCACATCGAGAAGCTTGAGAGTTGTATTTGATTCCAGAAAAACAATGGCAACTCAGCAAGATCACTCAGCAGACAACGTGAGCTTATGGAATGTGTTGAAAGACTCCTGGAGTCAATTTTTTTCCTAATATGTTTAATGTATGAAACAATATTCTATCTTTATTTTAATAATGCTTTGTATTGTAATAATATAATATTCCCAATCTATTTCTTCATCTTCCCACAGACCAGCAAGAAGCTCAGAAAGAAACAGGGATTCTCCTCCTTGCTTTCTCTGTCTGAAGTTTGCAAGAGTAAAAGAATACAGCAAATGCTTATGAGCCATAAGGTTATTTTTATTAATGTGTATTTTGCACTTGCAGAGTCTGGGTCTCCCACAGCATACAGGAATTTATGTATTTTCCCCTGAGGCAGTTTGCCTGTCAGTGCCTTTATGGGACTGGACACCTCACAAACACCTGCTGTCACCCAGGCAACACACACTGCACAGATATCACAAAATGCCACAAATTATTAAAGGATACCCTGTAAGAAATCCATTATCAGCTGTAAGAAATGGTGTGGTGAGGCCAGCAGGAAGAGCACCTGTGAACTTCATGCACTGCACTATCAAAGAATCACTTTATCAAGCATACCTGGGGAAGGCCCCAAGCCTTCATGCTGTATGGCAAAGACCAGATTTAGAATTATAAACTGGCACAAAGGCAGGAAATAGATAAAAATTCCACCTTTTTAACTTTCTAACGCTGACTGCCTTGATGGCATGGAGAAAATGCCCTCAAGCCTATTAGAATACATTCACGTCACCATAAATCACAGAGACCGCTCACTTAAGCTTTTTGCAGCCTTGTTTCTCCTCTGCTGCAGGCTGGAGGTGACCCAGCATTTGATGAGCTGACTACACAGCTTAGATGGGAGACAGGGCAAAAGCAGAGACAAACAAAAAGCAACAGGAGAGCTCCTCCACTGCAGACAGGAAGAGTGTGGCCTCCTTTCACAACCCTCACTTTGAAAATGGTGCTGTTCCAAAGAGAAAAGCCACCCTGATGTCCAGTTCAGAGCCAGAGCAGTTAAATACTGACATGCCTTAGCTGGCTTAAGTAAGCCAATTATCACTTGGCACTCTGAAGTTTGAGTACTTTGGACAGCCTTGCCTATATTTAGAGCAGGAGGATGTGTGTGTTCATGGCATGTGTTGCAGAAAAAGTCATGTAAACCCCAAACTGAGCAGTGACTTTGGGAAAGCCACGCCAACAACAAGGACCCATCTGCAGCCAAAAACTCTTCCACAGGATCCTCCTCTTAAGCCCTGACTCCTAAATACAGACACAGTGTGAGTCTCTGGCCTGAAAAACTTAAGCAGCAGCTGGTGTAGGAGCTTTTAATTTCACATCTCAGCCTCTACTCCAACAGAATTTGCAAACATGGGAGTGTTAATCCATGCTAAATGTAGTCACTACATGAGAATTTCCAGCCCCCCAAGTACAGGATGACAACAGAGGCAACAAGTGAGGACTCTGAAAATGGAGTCTTTGAGGGAATTTTGTACCCTCTGGTGCTGCAGTGCTGTGAACTACAGGTGTTCATGTGCTTCGGAGAGATGTGGTGCTTCTTCCAGCAAAGAAACCCCTCGGAGGAAAGCAGATGCATAAAGTCTCTGAAAGGAAGAGGTACCACAGGGCCTGAACTCATCTAGTAAAACCACTGGAATCTGGGATCCAGCCCTGCTGAAACAGGGAAGGTGATGGAAGCTGGAACACTGGCACTATCCTTGCATGTGGCTCTGCTTCTAGGATAGCACGTACTCTTCAAAATCTTAACCAGCAAGCCTAAGAAAACTCCAGGAGAACATGAGTAGAACATGGTGACCCCGGTGAAAGCCAAAGAAGAGACTTAAAAGCACATCAGCGATTTTAATGTAGAAAAGTTTTGTAAAAAAGTCTCCTTTTTTTCTCACTGACAACAGACCACTGTCAGAGACACAACATGGAAATAACCAAGCATTGGGTCCAATCCAGCAGATCAATTTTGCCATTTTGCCATTTTGCCAAACACGGTTTTGCCATTACCATTTAGCCAGAAAAATGCTGCACTGATCCACGTTTGGACTGTGTGCTCTGAATTGGAAAGCATGTCGAGATATGCAGTATTTCCTATCCCTCCTTCACTCCACTTGCCAGGGCCGCATTATTTACTTCATGGCATGCAATTAAAGTTAAATTAATGCGGTTGAATCCATATGATTTATAGCTAAACGAATCTATTTTCTCCAAGTAAAGAATACACTTGGCATTCTTAAATTTAAAAAGTAATTAACATCAAGATACTAAATCAGAGTAAAACTTTTCCCTTACTCCTGTAACACTGACATTATACAAATTGATTAATTACTCTGCTGTTACTCACAGTGTGTAAAAACATCCTGCATATGATAAAAATTAATATTTTGTTCTTGTTTTTAGACTGGCACAGTCAGTGAAAGTCATCCCACAAGCTAAGAAGCTCTCTTGTTGCAACGTCTTTTTCAATTTAAAAAAAAAAAAAATTTGGTCTTTTACAAATTACCATGGTGACCTCTCCTGGTAGAAAAATATATGACCTCTAACCATGAAAACAGATAAATCCTCAAAGGAGGAAGCACACCTGGCCCACTTTATAGTTCTTCATGTCATATCCTGAAAGATCTAGATGCCATTTACAAATCAAAACGGACACACAAACTAGTAGATCATCAAGAAAACATTACAGCATCTTGCTGTAGAGGCAAAAGCCTAATCAAGGGGCTTTGGCAGCTTTTAAAAATACATTTTCAACAGAATCATTTTAGAACCAGATAAAATTATAACTGTATAATTAGAAAATTAAAACTTGATACAAAATGGGAGGATAAAATGTTACCTAAACCTGGGTCAACTGGGAATGAAACTCACCTGTAACTCAGGAACGTCTTGAGTGTTGCAAACACTTTATTCACAACTGTGCCTTGTTTCCCTACACACTGTACAAGAACTTTTTCATGCAGTAGATCCTAAGTACTGCTGGATAGACCAGCGAGAAATCTTCCACTGGTACAGACGCAGGACCAAACAAAGCTGGGGAAGCTACAGATTCATTTCATACCACACTACAGGCACAGTCTGAACAAAAATCAGTGGTACATGCATTTAAGCTTTGTGCATTGTTAAATAACATTTACTTTGCCATTGTGATCCATTTTTAACACTGTTGGAACCTCCAGGTTTCTCTCTGGAAGTATAAGAGATTCAGGAAGAGCTACGTTCTTCATTACCCATTCTGTTGGTGTTTACCAATATAAGTCATTGTGCCAATGCCACTGTCACTCCCCTCAGTTGCTGGCTTGCTAAATAGTCAGAGGAGGGAAAGAAACCCAGGAATTAACAAAGCTCATACAATGGATATATATGAAAAAATTAAATTAGAGTATGTCAGACAGAGCTGGGAAAAACTCTTCTAAGAGCGACAGTGAATACTTGGTAGTATGAGAACAAAAACCTCCTTCAAATGCCAACGTTTCAAGTTCAAGACAAGCAATTTCACTGGTCCTACCATCATGGAAGTAAACTGATTTTACCACAGGGATGATCAGATGGAGACTTACATGTTCTCTTCTCTTTTTAAGTGCAAAGAACAGAAGTTTCCTTTGAACCCAAGCAAGAGCATCGAAGAAAATTATGGCAGAGGCAAGGCACAGCATCAGCCTGTACCAGAAGCTGTAGCTATGCAATGTTCTCAGTCACCTCAAAGACAACAGACTGGCCTTCACACTGAAACACAGGGCTAAAAGTCATATTCCTTTCCTCCACAATTCACTTGAATTGTCAGAGACTTGAGAACATATGCTTAGGGAATGGGCAGAGGACAGTAAACATTTGGGGCTCTTTTTACTCTAAGTTCTAGCAACTGCTTCTTCAGCCCCCTTTTTCCATTCAAGCTAAAAACACTCTGATACTCTCTCCCTGGTATGTTGTCTGAATCAGTTTCACACCTGACAAGAAATTATCATAGACCATCCAGATGTCTTAAGAACATTACCATAACAACTTTTTTGAAACACGAGACTCTGGTGTCTTAGGACACATCTATAGCTACATCTGTTACCAATGCCTCATCTCTACTCCAGTGACCCACATTATCCAAAATTGTATTTAGCAAACCATCTCACCCTCCCTAAGAAAGAACAAAAACATTTCAATGTCTTCAAGTACCAAATGCTAACCCTCTTGTCAGGCTTTACCAGATTTCAACAGCAAATTTTTGAAACTGGTCCTTCCCAAGTGTTAGTCTACCCCAATATAATGAAAAACAGTTTTATCACAAATGGGAAAATACCACGAGCATCACATGCCAGGATTTATTTGCTGCTGAGGGCTATGCAAAGAATTACGGGGTCCTTCACTCAGTGGAGAAACAAACCAATTTAATTTTGAACTTCATCTAGTAGATGCTTTGGCCCAGTTTTGTTTCTCACCACACTGGCAGTGTCCTCTGTTCCCACTTTGAAGAGTGCAGGCAGAATGCACAGGCACAGGTTTCCATATTTTGGAGGCAGAAAACTCTGGTTTCATGAACAGTCAGCTGTGGTATGAAGTAGATCAGGGTAATGATCCTCCCAGGAGTAAAGAGAGCAGCGATCTCCACACTTCTGTGAACACTTTCCTTGCTCAAATGGCAGACCCAGTTGGAAATTCCTTCAGGTGAAGGTGGGAAGAAGTGCTCCAAGCAGGAGTCCAACCATTTAGCTCCTGGGAACAAGAAATCTCCCAACTCTATGAAAAAGAACTGATTTAATTAGCTCTAAAAACGATCTTTTGTAATTGAAGGGAATTTATTTCAGACCAAACCAAGTTTTAAGACAAATGCATTCTAGGCAAGTGACTCTACAGTAGCCAGGAGAACAGCTACCCTCTGTGCTGGCCATTTCTAGGAAGGAAACTAAGGAAACAGCAGGAGGAAAAACTCCAGAGACATCCTCCAGGGTAAGGCTGCGACACAAAGAGGCCAAGAAATTGTTCCATTGACTGTGCATGATTCATCTGTTAGATGATAACATCGCCTAAAAATAGCTGGCAGTGCTATGTGGGCACTCTGAGAGCTACACATCTGTCTCCATCTCGTTACTCTTTGTCCAACAACGTGTCTGCACATGCACATTCCACCGGCACAGAAACGATCATCGGAGCCAGGATCACTGCTCCCAGCAGTGGCTGTGCTGACCTGCAATCACCACATCTCAGGGAGCAGGAGGGGACTACACATGACTGGCAGAATGCTGCACTTTGCTTGACACTGCATGTGGCTTAAAGGCCAAGCAACATTTGTTACAGGATTAACTTTAATCATGACCTCAGAATAACTCCGGGATCTAATGATGGCTCAGTCAACTGCATACAAAAGCTGCACATGTTAATGTAGCCTAAGCCATAGGAAAGCAAAGAAGTAACTGATTTTTATTTTCAAACCAGATGGAAAACCAAATTCTATCACATTAAAAGTCAACATTTAGCAAAAGGAAACTACAATAAGAATACTGAGATCATCAGACACTGAGATCAGAGGATTTGAGTGGCTAAAATACAGGAATTGCAAGGAACCATTTGAAAGTTATTTACTCTAGTTTTATCAAGGACGTTTAATCTCCATTTTTCATTCTCTAAAGGTGAATAGAGGTGGGGGAACAGAGGAGGGACACTGTCTAGCGTCCTCATGCAAGTTATTTGCACTTTTGATTCCCAGCAAGCAACCACCAACTTCAAATCCAAATCACTGGTGACAGCAGTGTGATGGGAACTCCTCCTTCCTGTTTTGTATAGCAGCAAATCAGGCTGACAGAAATCACCCACCTCTGAAAAGCGACGTTCTTGGCCAGCTTTTTACCATAAGACTTAGAAAATACAGATTTTAAAAATTCATGCCCATAGAATATCCTGTTCCATGCTGCCTAAGACTGGTGAACAGCAGTTGTCCCCACCTCACGAGATACACTTTGGGAAAAGCAAGTTCATAAAAACCGATAATCTAACAAGTGGCCTCGTAGTTCAAGGATCTAGAAAATAATGATCCCCATTAAACTGTGACCTTTCTTTAATGAAAGCAGGTACTCCTTTAAATGTCCTGGTAGCACGCTTTGCAGGAGGATTTAAGTTATCTCCCTTGCTCACTGAAAGCAATTTAGGTTCAGTCAAACTGATCAGTCCTTCCCAAAAAAAGTTCACTTACCATCCAAAAAAGGGTTCCAATGGCAAACTCAGAATAATGCTCTATAGTAGATAGTACACTGAATATTAAACAAATCAGCACCAGGAGAAATCTGTAAAAAGAAAACAGTGTTTAGTGACTTGTCAAGTTGAACTGTAAATCTAGATCTAGTTTTTTCTCTCTCTCATTCACATAACTTTTTTCATCACAAAAACTTTGTGTTTAATCAGTTAATTCTTCCTAGTCAAATAAGTACCATCATTTTTCACTATTCAGCTTTCAGAAACATGGAATAAAAATGACAGAAGGCTGAACACAGTAAAATCAATAGGTAAATCTCACATAATCAAGTACATTTCTCAGGGAAGCTTGTCGTCGTGAATGCTTCGTGTTTCACTGATTGCTGTACAACTTAACAAAGACACAGACTCCACTCAGTGGGTTTTGGTAGCTTTTACAGGAAAGTTATAGGTGGAAGAGCTTATCAGGAAGGGCAAAAACTCATGTACAACCTAGAAACCAGCGACAAGATGAACTCCTTTGGAGTTTAATCACGGTCTCGCCCCAGTGGACACTTTTATCAACGTTGCAGAAGAACAGATGAAATGCACCTCATCAAGTCCACACCTAACCCAAGCCCAGGAGTTTGGTCACTAAGCTTGAGGGCAGAGCCCCTGGTTAGTGGTTCCTGGGCAAGCTGTGGAACAGATGTACAGGAATCTCATAAAACTCAGCAAGAACAAACCTCAAGTCCTACACAAAGTGTGGGGAAGAATACTAAAACATGTCCCCCCGACCTCCCTTTCCCAGGCTCAACTCCTGTCCTTGATTCCCAGCTCCTGTGCCTCCCTCCCTCACGCACGCGCAAGCAGCAAAGACGGATGGGGAACGCAGGCTTGTGGTCAGACTACAACGTTTTGTCTCTGCCCCTCCTTTCTCCTCCTCCTCACACCATTCCCCTGCTCCATAGTGGGCCTTTTCACGAGCTGCAGTCCTTCAGGATAAACCTTCCCCAGGGGCTGCAGGGAATTTCTGCTCTGCACCCTGCAGCACCTCATCCCCCTCCTCCTGCTCCTCTCGCATCAGTGCTCATAGGTTGTTTCTCACTCACTGGTGCTTTTCCCTCTCTTCTCACAGCCCCCGCTGTGCTTTTGGCCTTTCCCCAGGAGCTTTTCCACCTAAGGCTGGGGGCTCAGCAGTACATGTACACACACAGATATAAAGGAGCACACAATGTAGAATCCCAGAATGATTCAGGTTGGAAAAGGCCTCAAAGATCATCGAGTCAAAACATCAACCCAACACTTCCAGGTCCACCATGAAACCCTAAGTGCCACATCTACACATTTTTCAAATACTTTCAAGGATGGTGATTCCTCCACTTCCCTGCTGCATTTATTTACTCAAAAATTCACTTCATATCTATATCTATCTATATATAGAGAAAGAGACAAAGTTCTCACAACACAGATACAGGCTAGAAAAGAACTACTGCAAAGAACTGCTTGGATGTGGAACACCCCAAAAACGTGTTTGCCTCATATGGAGGGTAGGCTGAGCAAATATTCTTTATGCAGCACGTTCAAAGCACAACCAGAACCAGGGAAAATGGGAATATGCTGATATCTATGGGACCCTTCAGCTTTCCTTTTTCTCTTTTTAGAGTGCCTCAGAGTTTTAGACTGCTTTGGAATCCCCAGGAACAGTGAACAGGGGATAATGAACACTGAAAACAATTCTCTGGCATGTTTGGTCGGGTCATTCACACACCGTAAGTACGTGCTAACACAGGCAAGCAGAGACAGTTGTTTCTCAGCTGCCACACAGACAACAGCTGACCTCTTCAAGCCTAAAACTGGATTTGAAGTTGTAAAAAAAAAAAAGGTCCTTCTTCCTTTCATCTGGCTCTGGAAGGACTCCGACACTATTTAACCACAAGTGGAGGTTTGAGAAGATCAGGGCCACCATTAATAAACAGATTTCTTAAGTAGTGGTTAGAGCTCTACACATACAACCGTCTCTGAATCAAGTTTGCATTTCTTCAATATTCACCTATCCTGATTCACAATAGAAGGGAAAAGGGATCCAGATAACACATCTCATTCAAGGGTAACAGCACCTTTAGCTCGGGACAGATCTTAGCCACTCTTTTATGATTTATGAGTTCCAGAACCCTTCACTCAATCCTGCTACTCCTTTTGCTTCAACGTGCACCAGTTGCCAAACGCATTATTCACCAGTTTTACTCCCATCCCCAAATGTTTATCTCTGAAAACAGTGCTATGTTACAGGGGGTACAGAGATCAGCCCAAGGCATAATAAAAGCGATTTATTGCTTCTACGAGCTGCTGCCCTGCCCAATGATAAACCAGCAGAGGAGACAGAACCCAGCATTCCCAGAGAGTGATGCTCCAAAAGGGAAATCAGAGCAAAGCCTCGAGGAGAGATACTGAAACACAAGCCAGCATTTGACAAATGGAAAAGTGCAAGTCGATAAGGGGTTCAGAGCATGAGGGTGTTGCCAGTATCCAACACTGGAAGAGTCTAGGCTTGGAAAACCGCAGAACTTCAGCCTTTTCTTAACACAGCAGCACTGCTTTCCATGTAAAGAAAATGCAGGTGTAAAAGTAAGGTCAGCAGGGTCAGAAGAACTTCTTTTTCTTATCCACTTAATATGAGATCAGTACTGAGTACCCCACACTGTTGGATGCTGTGCTCCACTAGGGAGTTTCTTTATCCAGACACCTTTTACTTCCAATTAGCAATCCCAGTGACGAGTACAGGGAGAAAGACACAAAAAACCCAGCATATCAAACAACTCCAGCAGAGATGTAATAAGCACTTCTCGAAACTAGTCAGCCTGGTGCTTCTCATCTTTTCCTGTGACACTGTTGTTCTACTCCTGCAATTGTTACACAATTTAATCCTAGGCAAAATGCACGTACAAAGAGATGGTCACCTCTTCTGAGTATGGTCTCTTAATTGCCTCCAGATCCCTGCCATTTCAATTATCTCCTTTCAAAATACCTTTGTCCTCCTCTACTGCACTCACTAGTGCAGTAAAAATACATAAAAATCCAGGGGAATTCACATTCTAAATATTTTCTGCCAAGACCCTGAGGATGACAGTCCACTTTACACCTTTTCTACTCTAAGAGAAGCAGAGAGAAAAGAAAATATTGTTACATACCCCGTAGATATTATCACTACATCTTCAACCATATCTCCTTTTAGGCTTCAGAAAAAGCAACTAAAAAGAAAGAGGTTTACCAAAAAATCAATAAAGAAATTATACACAGTGCCAAGCTGTAGGTGCATAAGGATGTAAAAGGGAGGACAACTGGTGCCTTTTTTTTACTAAGGGACCCCAAACTGCCAACAGAGCCTTGTGACTGTGCAGGTCTTGCGACTTCGAGCTAGTTGTTGCTTCTCTCCTGGTTTTGTGTATCGAGACTCTCTCTCTTTTTCCATTTCAAATCACACATTAAAACCACTCAAAGGACCCTTTCAATTCTCTTAATTTATGGCACTATATCCTCTGGCCAGTGAGTGTCACTCCTTCCCAGTGAATAGCAAGGGCAGCTCACATGAGCTCAGTACAGATTCAGTTGCAGCGGGGACAGACTCAAAGACAAGCACATATTAGTGAGTGAGCAAAGGCATCAAGAACAGCAACAACAAAAAAAGAACAAAACAAACCACACAAAAACCCTAATCTACCAACCAAAAGAGACCCCAAACATTAAAAGAACCCCCCAAAACAAACAGAAAGCAAGCTCCTTCACCTAGTCAACCAGTAAGCCGTGAATTGATAATGAAGACTTTGTCCCAATAATCTCTGATCACGGCAAAGAGGCACAGAAACAATAGGTGTAGAAAAGAAGAATGCAATGATTTGTATGGAATCAGACACACGTGCTGCAGATCCTGTTCTCCTGCACAGGTCAGCAGCAAATTGTGGTGGTAGCATTCCTGTGAGGAGCTTGTCACTGGAGAAAGCTGTGTTTCATTAAACAAAAAAGTTCTCTTTTTGAGTCCACCATGGCTGAAAGATACAGCTCTTAAGTGCCCTTAGCTGTAAATCCTAAACCAATCTCAGCGATTTTCCCCTTTTATGTGATGAGAAGACCATACTTATTTTCCAGCCAGGCAATTTATGTGGAGAGAAACAGAAGTGTTAATGGACATTAGAAGTGCTAATAGTTACCCAGACAATTGTGCGTCAAGGCCCTGTGGGCACAGATCTCAGCATGTCCCAGACCCCCAGGGTTTGATCTGGCCAGATTAAAGTGAGTGCATCTAGGCTGCCTTGTCTTGGAACAGCATATCCCCAGGGAGCAGCTCAGGGGACCTCCAGTACAAGAGCTGTGCAATCTTGTCAGATGTAAAACAGGATTATCTCAATTTTATTCTTTCAATTAATAATGGGAAGTAAAAAAAAAAAAAATTGTTCAGCCAGCATATACAGCATTACCTATTAAACAGAAGATCCAGAATACAGAAACAAATATGTTTTTCTAGTGTGTGTAAATGCAAGAAAAAGCTGTCTGTTCAGTACTACAAACAAACCAACCCACGCTCTCAGTTCTACTACTCAGAAATGCACTTAATGTGATAATCTTCTGCTGGCTTCCTCCAGGCTCTCTGACAGTCTTTGCCATCCAGTTTTTAGTCCCAGACGATGGTGCTTTGAACCAAGGCCTTCCCAATACCAAGAGCTCCTTTGCTGATATCAACTCCCAAAAATGCTGGAAACCTCCCCCACTAGTGGTGCTTTACATTTCAAACACGTCCAGTCTTCCTTTTCCTATGTAATCCCAAACAGACCTGGGACACGCTAATAACCCTGCTGTGGGCAGGCTGGAGTCTCCATGAGGACACAGCAACCTGCTGAAGTGAGAGGGAATGGAAGAACCTAATTACTGCTCCTCACAACCAACATGGAAGTACATCTGCCTATCTTTTCCTTGAATTGCTGCATATTTGACAGATAAGGGACAGTTTCTGGTATTCTCAGCCAGAATCAGATAGACTTCAGAAGGTAAACATAACAGGAGTGTGTCAAGGCAGATACAAAACCAAATACAAGCCCAAAATATCTCACAGTACACGATCACCCAACACAGGCAGCAGTTCGTGGATGGACACACCCTCAGCGTGAAGAAGCTGCAACTGCTTTCCCCTTGGACATGTGTGTCTGGAGGGGGAGGCAGGGCAGGGCTGGAGCCCAGAGCCTTGAGGTGCCATTCAGGACCCCTGGTTTACACAGCAGCCCCACAGACAGGGTTTAGCCACTGCCGGTGATGCCCCTGTGTGCACTTGCAGCAGTTTATGCTCAGTGCTCACCACAGGCTGCTGGAGAGAAGCCACAGGTGGTTTGGTGAGTAGGTGGTATCTGAGTTATGACAAAAGTGCTGCAGACAAGTAGTGGAAACAAAGGTCATGTCCTCCCTGCACCCCAAATAAATCCAGTCCCAGAGAAACCAACAATACTTTTGCACTTCCTTCTCTAACACAGTGGAGCAGCATCTCCTTCCCCTACTGATATCTCTCAGCCAGCAGTCAGTGCATGCTGCCTTCACAGCTTTCTTTAAGTTACTGTCACTGAGCTACACACCACAATGCAGGTTAGCTTTGACGAGTCCAACCTTAAACAGCTCAGTTCATTGCCAGCTGATCTACAGAGCCCAACAAGCTACAGCTCTCTTGCCTCTCAGGCAATCAGAAAAGCTCCTGGTGGACTGCTCCTAACAGCCTCTGGAATGCTAAACATAGCTCTCACCAATGACCTTTCTAAACACACTGGAGGAAAAAAGCTTGGGTGAGCGCCAAATTCCCTGTAAAGAGCTGGATGCATGGTGCCACGGGCAAACCTTCAGCAGGGCTCCTCACTGAATACCTCTGCGTTTGTCTCAAGGTCTCACTGCAGGTGTTTGGTTTGAGGAACAAGCTGTTCCTCTAAAGGCAGTGGCAAAGTCTACCAATGTTAACTCACCAACAAGTGCCAAACAGATCCTGGGTCTCCCTAAATATTTCTGATTAGATTTCTGGGATCTATAGGTAAGGCAAGTGCATGGGTGTGTGTTTCATCCTGCTGACTTGGGGTGAAGCTATTTAAAGCTTGTCATGTGGGAATTTCCCTTTCCCCACCAGCTCCAGTCTGGCTTCCTCATGTTGCCCCGTTATCCATACTCCTGCAAAGGACAATTCTCTGTGCTGCAAAGGTGAGAAAACGGGGTGTCATTGTTTACTTGCTTGCAGGGAGTTATTTACATACACAGAGAACAGTTTCACCTGCTGGCAGCTGTTCAGTTCCTAAAGGGAAGAAGCTAATAAGGCAGAGACATAAATAATTACCAACTAGTAGAGTTGGTCTACTCTTTCCTATCCTAAAGGAATTGAGGTTCTACTTTCTAGTACTTTGTCCTCTTTCATTCTTTCTGTGATTCTAGAGGATGCTGAGCCACAATTTGAGCTGTTACTTCAGCAAATACGTTTTTCCTTTTCTGCCATAGAGCTACTAAAGCAAAGTATTTCCTCTCAAAACACCTGGCTTTCTTTTCCTTCTTTTTTTTCCCACTTTTTTGAAGACAGAAACTTATTCCCAACCACCTATTTGCAGACTCTTCCTCATTCTCTCTTTGAGCAAAAAAATAGTATTTTACTTATCAGGGGAAAGAGGAGTATCTGAGAACCTCCCCTTTGGTTTCAGATTCTCACATAACACCGTTCACACTTACAGAAGATGAAGTGTCATGCTTTCCCAAGGGACATCTTGTTAATGTAAACTAAATTTTAGTATTTCTTGACCTCTCCTCAGTTCCTTAAGCCTCGGGCATACACAAAAATACAACTGCTTTCTCATCAATGCTTTTAGATCACTGTCCTTAAATCTCATGTGTTAAGCAGTTTAAAGAGTTGCACTGGACTGTTGATCAACCAGGGTTAAAGGCTACAAATTACTGCTTCTCTATGTCCTGGTCCTCGTAAATATTGCTTCCTTTTGTATAGTAGCTAGTGCAACTGGAAACATGTTTCTGTTGCTATTGTAGCCAGGGACAGATTCTGTTTAACAGATTTATTGACCATGACTTCACTGAAGCCTTCGAACACTGGGAACTAGGAGGTTAACTCAACACTTACAGCAAAATGATGTCAAGCTCTTTCTCCAGGGTGAACCTTCTCAAGGTCATGCTACAACAAATTTATTTTCCATGGAAGACAAGCCTAATGGAAGTTCTTAAAGGAGGAGTAGTCGTAATTCCACCTTTTAAGTTTTGCAGCGAATCATTCCATTTCTAGCAAAAACTGTGCATGTGGGGCTTTGTGTTTATCTCCTGCAGATAAGTGTACTTCAAGTGCTGATATATGAGATGCTCGTGGGACTGTTATCTCTTGGACAACAAAAAAGGGATGGGTGGGGAGGGGACAAACTTGTAAATTCACAGAGACAGATATACTCCTTGGCAACCAAGTACAAAACAGTAGCTTTGTGGCCTTCTGGGCTTTACCAAACTCTGTTGACTCAGCAAAATTTTGCTTAGAGAAAAAAAAAAACACTTTTAGAAAAATATGAGCTCTATAATGAAAGCAAATCAACAAAAATTATTATGGAAAAGCTATTGAAAGCCATGCTCTCTAGTGTTGAGAGGTCTGGACTGTGGGTTGCTGATGATATTAACACAACCAGATCCTTCCTCAAAACTGAGCTACTGAGCCTCACTTCACTCTGTGAAAGCCCTCCAGGTAGGTTATTGCAAATGGCTTCTATATGTCTCCAGCTGAAATTACACGGAAACCCTGGCTTTTAGATTCCTTAGATAATCCTTTATTCTGTCTGCTGGTTGCTCCAGAAGACTTGAGCAGCCTGGTTTAGTGGAAGGTGTGGGGGTGGAACTCAGTGATCTGTAAGGTCCCCTCCAACCCAAACCATTCCGTAAGTCTAAGATACGAAGCCAAAATGTTCTGGCCTGCTATGACAGTAGGGGAGAAGAAATGCAGTTGCTTCAGCTGGACTTAAACCAAAAGAAAAATGGATTGAATTGAGGCTAATACGTCCAAGTAAATCTATGTGCAACTACACCCATTGGGGCTTCAGCTTTTTTCTGGATGACAGACTACAGAGTTGTCTAAAGGAGACCAACAGCTTTAAGTCAGCCTGTTGTTAGGGACAATAAATGAGTTTAGCAAACAGAAAGTTCTTTGAGGGGCTCCAGCAGCATGGGCTGCTTTCTATTTTAACTGGTCACTTTGTGGCAGGAAAACTAAGGAGAGCATTTCTGGCTTTTTAGACTATAAAAGTGCAAAATGTTCTCATTCCTGAGTGCATGAAGCACTACACTCCCTTCTAAATGGGGCTATGGTGTCTCATGTTGAATAGCCATGTGCTTCTGGAAAACATTCCTGCTGGTCTGAATAAAACCTCACTCCTGGTCCTTACATATTTTTGTTATCCAAAGGAGCTTCTAAGTCATGAGGAGAGGGTTGTCCATGTGCTTTTCTGTTCTGACGTCCCTCAGTTCTCTCATAAATCTGTTTCCAGGCTCCTGAGGTTTGACGTTTCTTTGAAAGGTCTTGTGCTTATACATATGTGATCATACACAAATTAGAGTTGGTTGGAAATTTTGGTAAAGCAACAATTTTTCTGCTGAAAATACCAATCTGCTAAAATTAGAAATAGTCTGGGAATGTGTTGGTTTCAGCAGAACCAGAGAAGGAGACCAGACAGGTTTTAATGGAAACCTGCCTAGCTTTGGACTCTACTAACAGGGAGCATGCCTGGCAGAGAATTTGGCCGTATCGACCTTTCTTTTTTCTGCCTCAGAATAAAATATTTTCAGAGCTTTGAAGCCCTCAGCCAAAGGGCTATATCACATGGATATACAGAGGATATCTGTTTTCAGCTGTCTCTTATGGGTTGCACCCAGAAATGCCCAATAGCCTCATTGCACATAACATGAAGTTGCCCTCCTGGCTCCAGTCAGAAATAACAAGTCAGTATTTCTACAACATCAAGGGAATTTAAAATGTCACTTTCAAATAGACTCACCTGCATGTACAGAATACACCACAAACAGGATTGGATCAACAGCTAAAAGCAATGCTGCTCAAACCACAGAGTGAGCCACACATCCTACAAAAAGATCTCCCACTTGAAACCAACTTTCTGGATCAACTGACCCAAGCTGTTGTATGCTATTTATAAAACATCCACAGCTCCCATTAGTAATGAGCACTTCACATCTCCAAAACATCTGACACCCTTATTTGCTGTTCTTTGAAGGGCACTAAGATTTGGATTTTGCTTTCTCTACAAGTTTATCTGGCACTAGTTCGGAACCGACAAATTGCATTCATGCATTCCTTACAATCACCAGGAGCACTGATCTTACTGAAACCTTTTATTCAGTGCCCTGCCTTTCCTGGGATTTAAGTTCCTTGATTCCACTGAGTGCCTGTACCTTCCACTGACATCTGTGCTTCTGTGTTTCTCTTGCTTTTTTTTTGTCTCTGTATGTCTTGCAATCTTCCATTCTTATTCTATAGCTAAGGCTTTCTAGAAGAGACATAATCAGTTCTTTAAACAGTGACAAAACCAGTCCATCATCATGACTTCAGTGTTGATGATTCTGATACTTTTATCACCAACCTTGACTATGACACAAAAGTCAGTAGGTTTTGGTGTGTGACTTAGGACACACCTCCAAAGAAGCAGGAAATTCCAACCACCATTTAAAACGCAACACCAGGCTCCTCACAATACTCACATTAAAAAATGCTTCTTGGGTTCAGAAGCAGAAAAGGGAAAGAACAAATGCATATAATGATGCTGTGCAAATAAATCCACTAAGTTAATGCCAGCTTGATCATCAGACACCTGAAAAACTTTTCTTCTTCAATTAGGTACCATGTGGAGTCCACAAGTTAACGAGCAATTGTAACATTAACACCAAGGATTATCTTTTTATTTTGCTGGTTTCTGTAAGAACAGAGGGGTTTTTTCCACAAAAGCATAACCAAATTCCATCAATAGCACCATATCAATGTCAGGCTACAGTATTTGTTTTCACTACAGAAACAACATTAGCCCGTGGGGACAGATGTTAATGTATATTCATTGCTCAGATTACTACAAAACTGAGCTTCTAGAATAAGATGGATTGAATTTCTTACAGAAATGATGGAAAAAGTAATCAATAACTTCAAAAAATGAAAATAAAACTTAGTCATGCTGTGGCTTGGTGCCCTGTGGTTAGGTGACTCTGTGCCTAACACAAAGTACTCCCAGATCCAAGTTCTTCCTCAGGAGCTTTCGTAACATCTCTCTCCTGAAAAGACTCCTTGGTGCCAACCAGTGTAAAGGAGCTCAAGGTGAAATGTTTTTATCTTGGGGTTATTAATTTCACTCTGCTCAAGACAAATGTCTATTTTAACCAAATGAGAAAAAACTCAGTATGTCTGACATGTCTCATCCCCTGTCCGTGTTAGCTGGACCTCACCAACTGGCTCAAAAGTTTCTGGTAAGGCCCTTTCAGACAGACCTGCTCAGACAGTGTGGTTTCAGAAACCTAATTTCCTTAGGAAGAGAGGTCAAAAATTAATAACTACCCCCACGTATTTTCAGAACAACCAAATCCTGGAACTTTACAGAACCCTAATGACAATTTTCCTTAAAATCAGTGCACCTCCACTAGCAACCTCAGCCATTCCACCATCTCATCCAGCTGAACATGCAACCCTAAGCAGTAAGAGGAGCATCCCACTTGAATGAATAAGGAGTTCTTAAATTTCTTCCCTTCAATACTGCCTGTCTTTTGGTACCTGAAGTTCGTCATCAGAGACATCTGCCTAGTACCTCTCAGTAGTTAGTACATAGATTAAAAGTAGCTCCTATAGTCCTAAACTGAAAAATTTGTCAGTGGAATTTCTATATAAAATTCCAAATAAGTAACTGTTACGCTGGTAAGAAATACCCTGAAAATAATATTAACAATAACAATAACAGTAATAATAGTAATAATAATAATAAGCCTTATTCTTATGAAAGCACACCATGTCCAGAACTAAGCTGTGACATCAAGGTCAAAGCCAGAATCTCAAAAGCAGCCATGTGCTTATAATTACTCTGAACTTTAGTTGTTGCTTGTGTTGGTCGTTTTACAATCACATAATTGGAAAAAGCAAAATATCTGCTTGCATTCTAGAGATTATTGTGGAAAGGACAGAAATGGAAATTTGACAGTCCCTTTGAGATAAACAGTTATAAATAATGGGTTATGCGCTCCATTTCCAGATAAAAACAGGAGCTGGAGAACACTGTGCTAACTTACTTCAGATCACTAAAGAGCTGCTACACTCAAGGAATCAAAATATATGCAGGCAAGTGCCCCATTAAAAGGAACCACTAGACCCTTACATTTTTTGCCTTTTAAAGGTCCTTACACCAGCAGCAGTTGTATACCCATCAAAGATGGAATATCAGCCAGAGTGGTGGCTCTGAACTTCTGCAATTTCATTAACAGAACACAGCTACAGCATTTCTTACATCAAGTTGGAGGAAGTAAAAAAAACTGGGAAAGCGAAGTCTGAAGAGAAATAATAACAGGAAAAAATTGCAATTTTTAATTTGTCCAAATAATCTGAATTCACTTGTTTATGTATTACTTACAGTGACACAGACATTGGCACACAGAACCTTTTCTAAAGGAAAAAACCCTCTGCTGGCCAGCCCCCCTTTTATAAACATGTTTTTGATCTTTTGTACATTCCTCCCAAAATTTTAGGTCCATGATGTTATTGATGTTGTTCACATTTTTGTAAAGATCATGCACTTTTAATTATTCTGCAGTAATTGTTTTTTCCACCAAGCTGCCAGGAACAGGTAAATCTCTGTGTGTGCACATGTGCTTCTCTTTGAAGGAGCTGTGGGAGCCAGTCTGGGGGAGGAGAGAGGTAACAAAGTAAATTTAGGGCATTTTTCATATAAAACTGAGCCCACACCACAGCTCTCTGGTGGGGGAAAAAAAAGAAAAGGAAAAAAAGAAAGAGAACTTTACCTCATTCCATTCCAGTCTTGGCCAACTGTGTTAGCACTGGTTGCAGCCCCATTAGACCACTTGCTGACATGCTGCAACTCCTTAAGGTCCCCAAAGCTCCTCATTTCCTGCTGATCCAGATTCCTGCCATTACAGGAAGCTGATGAAGCGTAGGAGGGCTCCAGTGAGTGCCAGAAGCAACACAAGTTGTGCAGCAGAAAATGAGTGTCCAGAAGAGAAGACGGGAAGGTGACAGAGGGGCACCAACACCTTTTGGTACTGGTAAGCCACTACGCCAGCTCTTGGGAAACCATACCCTAGGGAAGACATTTTCCTTGTCTGTGCCACACAATTCCCAGGGACAGGCAGCATCCCCTAGCAACGATTCGGACCAACAGCCACTACCCTCTCTGAGTCACCATTTGGAGGAGTTGTTTCCCCAGAAATCTCAAGGCAGCCTGCAGAGCAGATTTTGTTGCTACCCAAACTCTGCATTTTATGAAATGTTTTGCAGTCGAACCAGGTGGCCTGCAGTACTTGCCAGATGATTTGCAATGTTACTTTACAATTATTGTGCACAATTTTATATGACATTTAACAAGTGATTTTGATCCCCTAAGAGAATAATAGTGGGGCAGTTGTTCAAGGTGCTTATTGTGCTTTGCTAACATGACTGAAGACCATCCACTCCTTCCCACTGGGGTAGGTTTCTCCTGGTGTCAGAAGCTGAACTGGCTATCCAAGTGTAACTCCAAGTTTAACTATCTAAGGACAACTACAGCTGGCAGGAGCAAGCTGAGTGCTGAAGGTGGACGAGGGGAGCAGAACTGGTGCTGGCTTGCTAGCAGTGAGCTCTTAGATCAGCTCACCTCATCCCATAGGAGGTTATGGGATGCAAAGGCTGGTCTAACTTTTGAATGAGAGCAAGCTCTAACACTCATTTAACAATTGGCCAAACCAGCACAAAGTGACCTGGAACAGCTGCAAGCTCTAACCTAAACTTTTGCAGTGCTACACAGCAAGAAAATGGCAGGCCTGAGAACACAAGAGTCCCTCCCCTGGGCCTCCCTCTTGCCTCGGACTTTCCTCCCTTCCCAGCCAGCCTGTGGTTTCTCCAGTGCCTGACAGCAGCCCTTCCAGCTGTGCAGACTCCAGGCGTGATGTGATATCCATTTGCTAAGAGCTGGACTGGGACCAACAGCTCCTTTTGTATCTCCCCACAGCCATCACTGCTTCTTCTTCACTATTGACTTGGACAAGATTCAAACCAGTTGCCTATGGGTGAAAGGTTCCTTGTCCCATCATGAATTCCACGCTCCCGCTTTTCCCTAGCTTCCAGCTGTCATCTCCTACCCCTCTTTCTCCCAGAGGCTCTCTGAGCTTGACCATTTTCAGCTGTCCCCTTTGTGCCTGTATCCAGCTTTCTGATCTCCAGAACCTGCCTGTCCTCTTTCCCTTGTTCCTTCTGCTTAAGTCAGATTCTCTTTGCTCTTGAGCGACACTGCTCTTGTATTGTTTTCCTCCAGTTCCAGCATCACTGCACCGGTCTCAGCTTCCACCACAAACCAACCTGGACCTCAGTGTCTCGGTCCCAGCTTCTCCTCTCTCCCTCTTTCACCACACTCAGCCAGTTGTCCTGCTCCCTCAGTTCTTAGTCCAAGGGAACCCAGGTCCCCTCTAAGTTTCTGGCTTTTAATTGAAAAATTAATCTACCCAGCCAACAGCAGCTGGAAAGACCAAAATTAGCAGCGCCTGCATGTTCCAGAGAAATGGAAGAGACAGGACAAGGGGGTTGGACTGCACTGATAAAAGCTACAGGGTGTAACTGAGGGGAAAGTGCTATGGATCCCGGGCACACTTAGGGGTTTCCTGCCTGGAACCCGCGCTGCGACATTGCCTCGGGCTGACACAAGGTGGCCCCTGTGGCTCACAGAACAGGGACATGTGACAGCCAGCCAGGTGGACACAGCATTCCAGCCTACAGTGGAGCCTTTCCAGGAGTCACTGAATGGATGTAGGCTTCAGAAATATATCCATCACATTAAGTAAGACTCCACCTGCAATTAAATGATTTAAATGGGTAGATTTGCCAAGTAACGTCATCGCCGTAAATAACTCATCACCAACACGTGGTGTATTTTTCTTTCAAGAGACAAAATATGAGGGTTATACCCTAATACCTGACATTTGGATGTGATTTAAGTCAGTGCATAGCTGAGTTTAGAAATGAATCCAAGCCAGGCACATGCTTCTTTTTCTGGACTGAGGACCACACAGCAAATAGCTGGGCTCTAACACAGGTGATCTCCAACACCCCAAGGCTCTTACAAAGCCACAGGAATTGCTTGGTTAGGATCAATACACTGCCAGTTCAGGGAGCAGCTGCTTCTCAAGTCCTCAGCTCTTGCTAAGTGAGATCCTCTACTCTGTTGGGGATTTTAGTAGTGAGGTATTTCAATCCTTCCAGTAAAGTGGACAAGGATCTCAGTGAGGTTTCCAAGACTGGGAGGAGGGATTCTCAAGTAAACCCACTCACCCCTTCAAACATTTTGTTTTGAAACCATCATTTCAACCTACACTCAAATTCAATAACTCCACTAAGATAATACAAATTTTAGGTTTAATTAGGCAAAAATAATTCCGTTTTCTAACGCTGTTTTAAAGTTCTTTAAGAACCTTGAGTTTATTTCCTTAAAAGAAACTTTGTGCAAGTGTTACGGGAGATGAGATTATCTTGGTAATTTCAGAATGAGAGAAGGTCACCTCCTGGAGCACTTACTGTTCCCTCGCCTTGCCTGGTTTTGGAAAGTCAGGTTCTTTCTAGCAGAACTGATTCCAGAACAGACTCCAGTCCCTCTTGGACAGAAAGTTCCCCTAGGTTTGTACACGAGTCGTGTGATCTTTGTGGCACATGAAGGACAGAAGGGACAGAGCACATCCAGCTCCTCCACGTACTTGAAGGTTTGGATTTGTTAGGAAAATAGTCACAATCATCAGCGTCAGATCAGCTGCACTTAAGTTACCTCCAAACCCACACATAAAACATGGGAAGCTTTTTAAAAATAAATTACAGGTTGTTCTAATTATAAAATTTAAGTGTGTTTTAGATTAGTAGTTGATTTTTTTAACAATTCTTCCCTGTGGTGATATATAATCTTATAAAGCATGTTCTTTCCAAAAGAGAAACTTGTTATTTAAATGAACACATCATGTAGTTATTGGGATAATTATTAGCACAAATATCCTTGAGACAAAATGCTTGCCAAAAGCTGCTTCAAATGTTTCCTTTTTAGCAGCCTCAAAGACATGTAACTATTAAAAGCACTCAATTTACATATTCTTTCATGTAAGTTAGGAATCCTTAAAAAAAAAGGCTGCTGTTGGTATTACCAATATTTTCTCCAGTTTTCTAGTACTGAGGGGGTGTACGGATTTATATTTTTTTATTTTATCTTAATGCCCACTTCAGAATAAAAAAGTGCATTTTAAAGGGCAACCTTAGTTGGGGATAAGAGCAGCACAAATGATGAAACAAATGCATTTTAGCAAGATTAGTAGTCTCAAATAGGCTTAAATTATGACTATTCATATATTTAAATCTACACAAATCACATCTGTTTAGTCCTTAGGAATAAAGCATGCTATAAGCATAGTCCTTGAAAGAGGCCCTATCTTTTTACTGGGAGGAATTTCATGAATCAAAAAATCCGTTCAAAAATCCCTATATAATGTCGAGGAGGGAAAGGAAGCAAGTATTATTGAGATTATCTATTTTATGCCAAATAGAACCATTAGGATTCATCCTTAGAATTACCATATATTTCTCTGGGCAGTTCCTGACTGCAGCCACTGATAGCGGGGGTTTTTCCCAAAATGCAGTCAGGCCATAGTTTATCTGCAACAAATGGAGTAATTTCAACACTCTGCATTTCTTTAGGAAATTTTGTAATAAAAGCAAGGCCTTTTGGCTTAGCTGGCCAGTAAAACTTGCTCTGGTCTCAGTGAGAGCACAACTGGACCCTTTCTACAGCTAAGATGACAAATCATCTTTCTGTTAAGCAGCGTTCAGAACAGTAATTGAGGTCTTGCTAAGCTTGACAGATACCATAAGCAACTCAAGGAAACAGTAACAGCTGGATTAATATATTAACCACTGCTTTACAAGGGCAAATGGAAGCCTTCATTTCCTCCTTGCATGTACTACATACATAGTATAATGAAAAACATTTTGCTAAGTTTGTACTTATTTCACATTCACAACTATAAATCAATTCAAATTAGTAATGTTATATGTTTGTCTAACAAATTACTTGTTTTGGCACTTCAGCATGAGCAAAACAAACTTACAAGAGCAGGATGTGTCTGGTCACAGCTGGACCTGCCACATCTGCTAAAAACTGCTGTGTCTGAAGCTGGAACAGTGTAAAGCATCTCAATCAGCCATCAGAACTGCCAGGAGCATAAGGGACTTGCCCTCAGAAATATCAAATCTACATGTACATCCTTGAAAACAAACATCATTTGAAGAATAAAAAGCCCTCTCTGGAAATTATAATGGACATAGTGGCTGATCCTTTGAGGAGCTGGCTTTTCCACATTACTCATGCAACAGGTTTAGAGCCCAGAAGCTCAAGTACTGATTCGTGGCTGGTTAAATGGGCAGTTTCAGGTTTTTCTTACACCAAAGATCATGCGAAAATCTAGGTACTTACACAGCAAAATGATAGATAAAACACTTCCACCCACTGGGCCTCTCCAGGAAGTTGTAGACCTGTCCCTGTGTGCTGGTTTTGGTCAGATATTGACTCTGGAAGCATTCCGTGGTCCGGGCCTTGCCAGCTCCACTGTCCGTGCAGGCTGCAGCCTTTGTGCCTTCCCAGGGGCTCTGCGGAATCCCAGGTGTGTTATCCACGGAGGGGTCTGGATTCAGTGCCACAGGAGAATACTGCATGGTGCTTAGGCTCCCCCTGACTTCCAGCAACGCTGCAGATTTGCTATTTCCACTCAGAGTGCTCAGCTGGAGAGTGGGACCTTGATCCTCCCCACGGTGCTTACACACGGGGTACCCAGCTGTTCCTCCACCACCACAGGACATCCCGCAACAACACACAGGTACTGCTGCCTCTGATCAATATTTAAAATCATGAAGGAGGGATTGGATGTCTTCCCTGCCCAGGGTTCTCCAGCAGCTGATGACTTTGTGCTGTTATCACGGAGCTTCTCTGTGACACAAGTGTGAGCTGCCAGCCTGTCACCTGCTGTCACTCACAGCCTCTGAAATTAAACCAAAAAAACATGAGACAGTGACACGTGCTTGGCACCAGAAGGAACAGGAATCTGGGAAAGGAAAGAGGTTGAGACTTCTGGAGGAAGGAAAGAAAATTAAGTTTCAAAACTGCATTAAGAAGGAAGCCCAGAACTATACAAACAGTGCACCACTCGTACAGCAGCAGAGTCTTGAGAGCTCATCCTACCAGATTACTTTAAGCTGAGCAGCTCTTGAAGTGTCCTGATTAGAGATGGAAGTGCTGCCCAAAACACACCTGAATGAGGCTTTGAACTTCAACACCTACACCTCAGGAGAACTTAACTAGAGCGTCAACGTTACAGGAAGATTTTAAGATTTAAATAAATTATTTCAGTCACCTCACGGGAGCCGATCTTGCAGTCCACAGTACCCTGGGACAACTTTTCTCAAGTGTAAAAAGAAGGATGCCATTAATGATAACTGATACTGGGAGGTTAATATTGTTACAAGGGAAAAGATCAAAGACTCCTGGCCTGATCCTCAATTTGCTTCAAGCCCTTCAATGTTTGCAGCTAATTTTGCTACTCTCATACAAGTACAAAACAGAATAGACAATAGGGTTCTTCTACTATGTGTTTCATGAAGCAGACTTAAATTGTTGCTAGTACACAGCTGCAATTTCTTAGCAGCAAATTAATAATTTTGTGAGACTGAGAGGGGATGTCTTTTTTTGTACTGCCTTATTTCTTACACACCACATTTAGAGTTCCTTTAGCCTCAGCAGAATATTTTAGAGAGACAATTTCAGCCTTCACCCTCCCTTTTTGAAATTAAGCCTATGTTTTGCTGTTGCTTAAAGCTCCTCATGTGTAGTGAATGAACTCCCATTGTAGTACATCTGAACGGAGCCCTCCAAGTTATTCCACAAAATATTTACACGTATACATTTTAACATGACTTTTCACACTGGGCTCATTTCTTAACACTGCTCATGGAAAGGTGAGCATCAGTTCACAGTTCCACATCAGTCCTAGAGCAAAAAGAGAAAAACGTCCCTTCCCTCAGCAGTTCTCTTAATGAACAGCTGGAGGGTGCAAACACACATCAAAGCACAAAGCCCTTCATCCAAGCCAGCCTGCAGCAGGTCCCCAAGAAGCCCCTCCAAGAACATTCATTCACTTTGGGGTGCTGAGGCTGCCTGGAGAAGGCTGGCTATGCGGAGCTGCAAACACAGCTCCCTGGCACACCTTCCCTGGGCTGCCCCATCCAGACACGGGATCCCACAGACACGGCACAGAAAAACCTGAAACCAGCTGGCAAACAGCACCTACTTTCTCCAGGCGGATCCCTCTCCTGGCAGCTGCTCCACACCGCAGACTCCCTGGAGAGGTGGCAGGACAGGAGCTGCTGCCTGGCCCTGCCCACAGCTCCCCAAGTCCCACCCTGAGGAAGGCAGGGGCCCTCCCTTTGGGCTGCCTTATATGGCTGCCCTTGCAAAAGGCACAGGAAGGACAGTTTGGATTTCAGAGAGTAGTTACTTCTGTCTCTTCCTGCTGTCAAAACCAGCAGTCACAAGCAACAGCTTAACTTGCCTCCCAGTCTTTTTCTTATCTGCAGACGCTTCATTGCAATGCGTTAAAAGCAGCATTTCCTTACTGCACATCTTTAAAGGCTGAATTAGGTGATGCCCGTGGCAAGCTGCAGGCTCTGCATCCTCCTGTCATACTGGGAAAGTCTAAACAGCAGCTTCAGTTGTTGAGGGTTTTTTCCATCAAAGTTTTGGCAAAGCCAAAAGCAGCACTTCATTGTTACATCAAGTAATGGAAAATCAGGGTTCTCTAATGTTGTTGCCTGTATGGGCTACAGCTCATTTTTTGTATTAATTTGGGAGGGAGGGAATACCAAACATAACCGTTCCAGCATGAAACTCCCCATTTTATTGTTGACCTTTCTAATCAGGAAGGAGAAAGTGAATACTGCTATTTCTCTCCTCCGCTCCCTCTTGTAACAGAAATCAGACTGTTGTCTGCAATGCCAGAACGTAAGCTTCCCACTTTTCCAGAGCCAGGAGTTTGAGAATGGAACAAAGGTACCCTTTCACCCTATGGTTATCATGAGTGGGGGAATGCTGCCATTGGACATAGTCTTCACTTTTTATCATAATTGTTCATGGGGCTAAGTTATCTCTGTCCTTGGAAAGATTATTCCAGAAAGTTATTTTTTAGTTTCTCAGTTATATTTCCATACCACAGCAAAAGCCCCAAACCAAAACAGAAACCCAAACCCTTTTTGCTCCTTTCTTTTTTCTTGATACATGAGACATGTAGTCTGATCTAAAAGCCAACCCATCCAGAACATTTTCCTTGGATGCTGTGTTGCTCAGTTTACCCTGTGCACAGAACTGAATACCTTATTCCTCACACTACTGCAGGTGAGTGGTCATTGAGGACTGATACCTGCCTGGAGCCACAAAAATCCTTCACCAGGTTTTCGCTTCTTCCTGAAATGCTTTCTGCATCAATTAATACTTTTATACTCTCTGCTCTATTCACTTCTCCAGACAATAATTTGCTAAATGAAAAAACTGCCGTCTCTCCTCACCTCTGACCTCTCCTGAATATAATTACTCAAGCTCTACAAAACTAGACGAAGTACGGAGGGGAAAAAATCATTAAAAAAAACCCTAAAAAACCAAACAAAAACCACCAACCAATCAACCAACAATTAGTTTTCTTGGATATTTTAAGGCTGAAAATAAGTTTCCTTTGAGTAGTACCCACCTTTACTGCAAATGCAAAAACTCAACATAATAGCAGCAGGTTTGAAACCCCAGCAGAAATAGAAACCAAAGCACCTGACTCCTATTTCTTGGTCGAGGAAAAGATGATTTAATGGTAAGATTTTAATAGACTGAGCTGTGGAAGACATGAACTCATTCCTTCACACACCCCCCAAAAGAAGTATATCGCATCGTTGGGCCAAAATCTCAAAAGGCAATTAGTCACCTAACTAACTTATGACTTACACCAAATGCATCATTTCAGGAATGTCTAAATGCTGAAGTGTTCACTGGTAACTATAGATGCACACAACACCCTGCAACTGAGTATCTACAGAATTGTGGCTTCTGTGGCTGGACTCACTTCATGTGTTTAATTTTGGTGGGCCTGATGCCACCCCCGTGCTCAGAGAGCACATCTTCCTCACCCTGACAGCACTGCATTTAGCATTAGACTTGGGAATTTATAACCAAAAGGCCAGGATGGGAAGGCACAGAGAAATGTCTGGCTCTGAGATGCATTTCTGAGCCCCTTCTTGAGGCGGAGGCACTTCTCAGAGACAAACCTAAACACAGCACTGCTGGCACCACCCATCACTGTCTCCTCTGGGGGCTGTGTTTTAGAAGGAAAGTGTTAATGAGTCATGCAAGAAACAGATAATATGGAACCCTAATGCTAGAAAGTATCTTGAAGGGTAAATAATAGATGAGACTTGCAAAACATTCCCGCGCCCCTCTGTCCATCCCAGATTCCATTCTCTGGACGTAAGCTCTCTGCATCAGTGCTCTTGAACATCTGCTCTGGATCTGTGAGCTCCAGCACTGCCGGCACTGATACCCAGGAGCTGGACGCTGCTGAGTGCCACACAGCCCTCTGGGTTAGCTGTGGAATCTTCTCTCAGCAGTGATCACATTGGGGCACAAATCCAGTGAGTTGTGGGGCTCCAGCTGGTGGTGCCCAGAACACCTCTAAGGGGGCAAAGTGCCAGCCCTTGCTCTCTGCTTCAGCTTCCCAGCCTGGCGGGCTCTTAAAAGAGACTGTAAACAAAGGTAATTACGGATCATGAAATGGGGCTTCAGCTCCGAGTTCACTTATCAGTACCCCCTGTACTTTTTATTTTTGAACTGTAGGTTGAAAAATGAAGAATAGTTGTCTTGCAAATCCGTTACCCAGTTCAGCTGTCTGTGGAGCACTTGGCAGCCCATTTAACGTGCACCATGAACACCATCATTCTCCTTCACAAGGATATGCTGAATGTAAACTAAGATTACCATGACTTGTACACTGTGGTATTGGAAAGATGGTGCATGTCCAGATCGAGACAGTGGGCTTCCACTCTCTCCAGAAGTTTGCCAAGTGAAATCTATTGTAGCATTCTACCATGCAGGGAAAGATATGACATGACCCTATGCCTTTTATGAGTGCTGGCAGTGCTTCATTATTTTTGTATTAACATAGACAGTCTACAAGGCTGACTGCTTGACCCAGAGTAGTGTCTAAGAATTCCATAAATCTCTCATTTCCATGATGGAATTCCTGTAAGAAATTAACTTGACTCCTGCAGTTATGAAGGTTTTTTCCTGTCCAAACTGAAAGTAAAATATTTTATTGGAAAAATGAAAAAGAAGATGCAAGTTCTTCAAGAAATGCCTGAACTTATTAACAGCTGTGATGTGAAGAAAATATCAGTGTCATAGTATGATGCATATCATAAGTGTCTAGATCTTATACTTACCATAAATGTATAAAACTTATAGTAAATCGTACAGCAAGATCTAAACTACTGTTGTTATGCTGACTCTAATACAAAGTCTATCTGCCTGCTGGAAATAATAATAATAAAAAAGTCAGTTAACTCACACGATCATTAGAGGGGGAGCAAGTAGCAACTTTCAGATCAGGTTATCTGCCTGTTGCTACCACACCTGTCCCTTTCATTTCTTGAAAACTCATCAACATTGTAAGCAACTGGGCTTAAATTTTATTCTGAAAATCTCTAGTTCTGCTTTTGACTGGTTGGTTAAAAAACTATTCAGCCACTTTTGACCATGCAGACAGAGGAAAACAGACAGCTCTTTTAAAATAAACCCCACTGATAACAGACATCTATAGCCATCCCCAAATGAAACCAACAAAGCACAACAGCTTGTGTATTGGAACTATACCCTGAGGATGTAACCCCTTCCAAAGGATGTTCAGTGGTACCCATGGGATTCAGCGCCCTGGAGAGAGCAAAGAGACCCTGCCCAACAACCCCCTGCCCTGCCCCAGACCCCCACCTACCCAAAAATCACATCTCACCGCCGTCAGGTAACTAAGAAGGACCCCAAGTCCCGTTTTTCTCTCATTTTTATGAGGTCTGATAAGTCCACAGCCATCCAACACTTATCTCCTAAAAAACCCCTACATTTTTAATTTCAGCAAGGATGCCATGCATTCAGCTTATCTTTGTGTGAGTGTACGTGAAAAATCTCAGATAAGCAAATCACTTGTGTGGCTTAACTATTATTCCACAGTCATTCAGGGTACATTTCAGTTTTCCATGAAGAATATATATATATATTCTTTGCCTCAGTCTCTTAGCTTGGTATCCTGTTGCTATTTCACATTGCCTTCCACTGTAAGAAGGGGGGAGATGAAAGCTGGAGAACCAGGTGAAAGAGCTGACAAAGAATTGTGTTTTCCTCTGAAGGAGCTGGGAAAGGTTTTGATTCCATTACTTTAGCACCATAGTTCAGTGAAGTTTCAAGAGCACTAATTTCCATTAGACAGATGCCAGCATCACAGGGTCCTGATCCTGTTTGCCATTTGAGGCACTATGGGAAATCAAACAATAATTATAATGCATTCCATGAGAGTCATTTTAAGAATGATGCAGCCAAATCCCACTGTTCTCATGTTATTCCACCTGGACAATCTTGGTGTGCAGTTTAAGTGCTCTTCACTAGGTCAGCAGAATTCTTTAATTATGAATTAAAGAATTTAATTCCACAGCATTTTAATATCTGGATATTAATAAAGCAGATGAACTTAAATAAACTGCTACCATGTAAGGCAAAGTATCTGTTGTTATGCTTATGTTGCATAAAAGGAGGACAAAATTACTGCATGAAACAGGTTCCCTATGGTCACTGCTGAAGAGGTAACCAGATAGGAGCCACGGAGAACCTTCAAATAATAAGAGGCAATATAAATTCTTGCATAGTGAACCTCAGCTGTTACTTGATTCCTTTCTTCAATTATATTAAGTGTCCCAGCATTGTTTGATTGGGTTTGTTTAAATCATTAGTGATGCACTGGAGGAAAAGGATACTGTTATTGGTTCTAAGGTTGTAACAGAATACCATGAAAAGTGGGTGCTTATTTCAAGTATATCTGAAAAGATTGACCAAAATAGAACTATTGCTTCAGGAGAGACTCTTTGCATAGGAACAGTGTGTTATAACTGAAGAGGCAGTTTAGGAGGAGTTTAGGGGAAAGATGACAATGATCCTTTCAGGGTAAGTGCAGTTGGGCATTTTTACATATATGAATTTAGAAGTCAACTAAGACATTTTATTAATTTTAGCTAAAGTTTCCACAAAGCCTCTTTTCTGTGGACCATGGGCTCTTTTATACAACTTTCAATTGATTACCAAGCTCATACTACAGAGCAGCAAACTGAACTTGAAATTCTTAACATACTGGCTCCACATTACCTTCTGTCTGTGCTAAACTGGAGCTTCAGGCATTTCTTCTGAAATTATTCACCTCATGCCCAAAGTGGACAATATTTTCTTATTTCTTACTTCCATCTCCTGTAATTTTTTTGAGAGAGCTGTCTATTGCTTTCTCTGGCACTTCTAAACCCCTCACTGCTTCCAGAGCATGTAACATGCAGTGCACAAGTGCAGCACGACCAGAAAGTCAGGCTTAGTCTGTTCTGCAGAGATTTAAAGAGCACAAGCACAGAGGCTGGCCAAGGGTCTTCCCACTGCATTCCAAGCAATCCCAATAAGCCAGGCTGACTTAGCTGAAGGGTGGTGACTTAGCTGACATTCAAAAGGGTGGAGAGCTCCATGGCGTGGTGTACCACCCCACTGCTCTGGGTGCTCAGAATGTCACCCAGGAGGTTTCCAGCAGAGAAGCAGATCCCACACTTTTCCCAGAATTAATACATTCAGCTGGATAGGATGAGCTCAGCAAAGACACATGGGATCTGAGGCACTTCAGTTTTGTCCACCGTTTAGAAATCTGGGACTGTGTATAGCTTGGCTGAATCCAGGAAATCTAAATAAAGATATCTGTGCTAAGATCTGTTTAAAATTCGCTGTAGAAAAGAAGCTGCCGTGACAGAAAGGGTTCTGGAAGAAGTGAATGAGCTTGAGAGCTACGTGTTCTAGCAACTAGAACATCCCATAAATGTTTCTTTAAAAGCCCCCTCCCAAAGCAGGTAATTTGATGTTCATCTGGAGTAACATTTAGCAAAAGCAGCAGTGTGCTGAACATGGATCATTCTACTGAAAGCTGACTTTTCAACAAAAATTTTGAATTACTGGATTCTTTTTAGGAAAACCGGAAAAATTTGAAGAGGGTTTTAAAATAAATCAATAACTCTGTATCCTGCAACCCAAGACGTGCAAGTGACCCACGCTGAAGTCATGAAACAGGAACTCCAAGCTAACATACAACACCTGCAGCTGATCTTGTTCTGGGACTGGCACTACATGCTTTCAACAACAAAAGGTCTCTTCTTATGTTACCCTAATGTGGAAAATAAGATAAAATTCAGAGTGGCTTCTAAGTAAGAATGTTCTAGTGAGAATACAGAGCAGGACTCCAGAAGGTCGGTAAGGGCGGCTAAGTCATTGTTGAGTATTTGTGAAATGCACTCATTATATTAAGTACCACTGTAAACCAAGGAGTTCTCCAACTCTGCACACTCACCACTCTCCATTTGGCATTCAGGTGCACAAACTGACTTGCAAAGTTCCTGTCCTGAGGATGTATAGGAGCAGAGGGGGGTGGAAATACACAGTGTTTCTCTTGGCCTTGACAATGACTCGTCATGGTGAGGGCAATGGGGTATGTCTGACACATGCTGAAAATGAAGATGCAAAAACTTATTCTTTTTTAATTGGAAAAAGCAATTATTTATTAGGGATATTTGTGAATGCATTATATAATATTCAGTGCCATTTTATATCCCGTGTGTACAGCATGAGGAATGTATACCCTCCAGAGGTGTGTTCATGTACCTTACTACTACTAACAATTCAATTTTTAGTTCAGGATATAAAGTCTTCAATTTTCAGGTTCAGGATAGATTCAACCTCTTTGGGTGCTTAAGCCCAAATGCTCACTTGGATGCCTTGCTGTCCTTGATCTCTGGACATGTTCACTTCAGAATTAACTTTGAGAATACAAAGATTTCTATAATTTAAATAATTAATCTTAGCTTTAAATATTTATCAGACTCTCCTACTAAAAATTCCGTCATGTCTTTCTTTGTCCTTTTTCCATCAGCTGTTAACAGTGGATGGACATTCCATACACCAAAATTTGTAAAATCAACAACCATCTTGTGGAAGTCTGTAATGGCAAAGTTTATACTTCAATTAGCAGAAGTAACTACTCACTGTCCATCATTCATAATGCATTCTGACCAATAATTGTGCTAAAGTGGATGAAGTCATTGTGAGATGCTGTATTAGTAATGAAAGGGTAAAATACATTACAGCTCTGTTGTAACTTGAAACAAACAGATTAAAACCAGAACTCCTGGGCACAGCCACGGGCACAAGTATATCGCTACCAAAAAACTCAATTAACATCTGCACCTAACACAGCCTGAGGCACAGAAAAAACCCTGAAATTTAAGAAAAGCAGCACTGCCTAGTCCAGATTTACACATGACAGCATCACCATCTTGTTTCCATGGGGAAAATGTTCCTGGGGATGAATCCATTTGCATTTTCCTGAAGAAATCCACAGAGCTTTGCTTACAGAGGTTGTTGAAAGAGCCTGTCCCTGTTTTGGGGAGACAAACAGCATCCAGTGACTGAGAAGTTGTATTTTTAGTTGTGAGGGGAAAAAGCTCACTTGGAGGAGACTAAGGGGAGCCCTCAGCAGGGTCTGCAGCTTCCTCCCAGGGGACAGCCCAGGGGAAGATCCAATCTCTGCTCTCTGGGACCAGAGACAAGACCCGAGGGAACAGCTGGAGCTGGGTCAGGGAAGTTTAGGCTGGATATCAGGAAAAGGTTCTTCCCCCAGAGGGTGGTGGGGCACTGAACAGGCTCCCCAGGGAATGGTCATGGCCCCAAGGCTGCCAGAGTTCCAGGAACGTTTGGACAACGCTCTCAGGGATGCACAGGGTGGGACTGTTGGGGTGTCTGTGCAAGGCCAGGGCTCCCTTCCAACCCAGGATACTCCCTGACTCCATGCAATGGAGTCATGGCTCCATGGCTCCACAGGCACACACTGGAACAGGCCCCAGGATGGCAGAGCCCAAGGCTCCTCTGTTGGGGACCGTGTGGAGGAAAAGTCCTAAGTTGTGAGTTGGGAGTTTGTCCAGGAAGCCCTTCTTCAGTCAAATCCTGCTGAAACAACCTGCTGCGACTTTTCAAGGAGGAGGTTGTTCCCAAAGAGAAATGGAGGCACAGGAAGACTGGAAGGAGACAGAATCCTAGAATTGTTTAGGTTCAAAAAGACCCTTCACATTATCCAATCAAGCCATTAACACAACACCACCTTGTCCACCAGACCAGTGGGCTCTGAACAAGAGGAACAAGCCCAGCGCAGGAATATCCCCAGGGACATACTGGAAGGAAGCCTAGGTGGCTTTGGGTGGACTTAGGGGTTTATACACTACGGCCCATCCTGCACAGGGATCGTAACAAGCAGTGTTTCTTTCTTTCCCTTTTCTGCCTACAGATAGAGAGTGTAAGGACTCTTGTTCTGTAGATTCCAGGAGAGGAGTTCCCCAAAGCAGAATGTGTAAACTAAAACGAAATAGAACAAATGCATCAAACCTAAGCCATTAAATAATATGGAGCATTTATTTTTTCTACCCTAGGAGCCGCCCTAAAATATGTAACTTTTATTGCTTCAAAAGATCCTCCTTCTTCTGGGGGGACATAGCACCCCAAAGCTCATCCATTGCTTTTCAAAGTAATGAAACCCTCTTGCCAAATGTAGTTGTGGGATTGGACTCACCAGGCCTGGCAAGCTCATGCTCCCTTACTTCTCTGTTAAAAGCATCACAGGTGGAGTCTTCGGTGAGGCTGAGCTGGTGCCGGGATATCTGTGATCCCACTGTGATTATTTTCAGCTGTCCTGGAACTGGTGGTAATGGTGTAGATGCTGCTTCTGTGGTATTTCCACATGCAACAAATTTCTTGCATCGCTGTTCTGAAGTTTGCATTATAGATGTACAAGAGGGTTGGTTTAAAGGCTGAGGAACTGAAAGAGATCCAGGTGACAGCCAGGAAAAGCAAGGAGCTCTTTCTGTAGTCTGTTTCCTGTGGGTGCCACAACTGTACCATGAAGAAAGGGAGCCAGGACAGGAGAAAATCTGAGACAAAGATGAACAACATCCTGGCAGTTTTCACTTTTCTTCTTGAGACAAGACTCATTGTCCTGCCAGCCGTGTCTTCGGTGCCACTTCTCCAAATGTAGGTGAAGAGTTTCTGGTAGCAGAGGATAATGAGGAGTGATGGGATCAAAAGCAACAGCACTGAGAGATGGATGACACCAGCGGCAGCTCCTTGCCAAGAATCGGGGAGGAAGAAGTTGCAGTGGTGGTCGCTGTTGGAGCCGTAGAGAAAACAGGCCGGTGATGCAAACAGAGCACCACAGAGCCAAGAGACCAGAGTCATTCTCTTGGCTTTCTCCCTGGACACTTTGAAGCTCAGGGGGTGGATGAGAGTGTAGCATCGATCTACACTGATGGTGAGGAGCACGTAGATCTGGACCCCGGGCGTGAGGTACTGGATGTACCTCACCAGCCGGCACACCCCGCTGCCCAGCATCCACCGCCCGGAGCTCAGCTGCAGCAGCAGGAAGGGCGCGCTCCCCACGCTGCTCACAAGGTCTGCACAGGCCATGGACACCACAAAATAGTTGGTGGTGGACTGTGTCCTCCTGCTCCTGTGGATCACTAAGCAAACGAGGAAGTTTCCCAGGACAGAAATCAGCCACAGCGCTCCCCAAACCACGCTGGCAGCTGCAATTTCCCCCGGCCTCAGCCCGTACTGTACCAGAGAGTGGTTCCTGCTGGAGCCGGCTCCTGGGGGTGGGGGTTCTGCCATTTCTTGGCCAGCACGAGGGACGGAGGCTTTGGGGCTGCTCACATTCTGCAGCAGGAGCAAGGTAAGGAGAAGAACAGGACCACTGCTGTTATCCACTCTGCGAGCAAACTCGGCCACGTCTTTTGCTCAGGCTGCACACAGAGAGAAGAGAAAAGGTTTTGTTGAACAGCTCTGTGTGAAAAGCCCAAAGTAATCAATAAAAGGTAACTCTCAGGAGTCTCCATACTCCTTAGAGTAGTAGATTTCAGAGAAAAGGGTCAGAAACATATGGTGACACTATCTGGCATGGCAGAGAACATTAAGTTCCACGCAGATTTTTAGGAATGGCCCGAGTATTTCAGACAGGCATTTCTGTCTACAGAAAGATGAGTGTCCCTTTCACAGCTGGAGACTGAGGTGCCATATCACCAGTGCTGGTGAGCTGCAAACTGAGTGAGCAGAGCATGCCCCACTGATCCTAGAAATGAGCTGTACTTCCTGGTGTTCGTGGAAGTGTCAGAAAAGCAGACCAAGAGGGTCCCTGCACCCTTGACTTGACCTTGAGTTTTGATGCAGAAGGAAAATACTGAGGGAGGTCACTGTCCTCAGATAGATGAGATAAGAGGTTGGAGGAGAGATGGGGGAGCCTTTTGAGTTCCAACAGTGGAGCCTCGGATTGTCATGTCAGAACTGTCAATACATGCAGCTGCAGTCAGCTGCTAAGGATCTCTGTGCTCTGGAGAAAATCCAGGGAGATGGGGATTACCTTACCTTGGGCCCCTTACCTTGGTTAGGAGCCTTCCACCCAGGCAGCAGCAAGGCTGACCCTTCACAGCAGGAACAGCCCAGAGGTTCTGCAGGTCTATGGGTGGCCCAAGGGACAACTGAAGGACTGCCAGAAGCAACTGACACCAACAGTCAACCGAGAACCTCTGCCCCTGATTTTGTAACAGAGTTCTGCAAGCTGAGAATCATGGTGGCCCAAGGGCAGGACCCAGCACTGGGCCTTGCTGAACCTCACCCCATGCAGCCTGTCCAGGACCCTCTGCAGAGCCCTCCTACCCTGCAGCAGATCAACAGCTCCTGCACAAATCGGTGTCACCTGCTCGCTGCCGGAAGGGGCACTCGGTGCCCTCAGCCACGGTCGTTGATAATGACATCAGACACAACTGGCCCTGCCCACCTCTGGGAAGGACAGTCACCTTTGGGAAGACACTTTTTCCACCATAATAACATATTCCTTGATAAGCATACTAGCAGCCAAACCCTGCTCCCCTCCAGCACTCAGTAACCCAGGTGTTATGAACTGGTTCACACTTCCAGAATTTCAGAACTTCAAAACTCATTGTCTTGCCTGCCACCCCACACTCAAGCCCTTTAGGACAGCGAGTTTTCAATTCCATACTGGTTTTATTCCCCCTCCTGCTCCTGCTGATTTATCCCAAGGCAGGAAGATGGCAAGTTCTTTCTAAGTATTTCTGAAATCAACTGCAGTGGGAGATGGGGAAAGGCCTAGTAGCCAAATGGGAGAGGCTGTCTGTTAAAAATTCCTCCACATACAAGCAGTAACTTTTGCTGTGAAAGAGCCTTGAAACTCCTGGGGTCTTGGATGCACTAACACTGATATTTCCAGGTCAGTGCTGGCCATGGTGTCACAGGCAGAGCAAAGAGCTCATCAGCTCAGACAGCCGTGGATCTCCTCCCATTAAAACCAGCACGTGGTGAATGTATGGGAATTTTTTGCTTTCTAAGCCTTGTAAAGTATAACTAAATATAAAAGCCTCCTGTGGAATGTGGCCACTGAGACAAGATGTTGGACTCCAGGTAGGTAGTGCTGCAGCAGTGAGGAAAATTCAATTACTAGTTTATCACTGAAAAGTCCAGTTTGAAAGCAGGAAAGAGAAGCAAATCAAGCAGGAAGTCGATTTTCCAGTAAGGAAAAACATTCAGAGTCATTCAATTCTCCTTGCTCCAATTCCACATGATGTTTGTCAGTGTTTTGATTTTCTATATATAAACAAATCACATAGGCTTTTCTGTTTACGTGTTTTTCTTAGATTTTTTTTTCTCCTCTTACATTTCCTGTCCTTCAGGATGATATACTGATACATTTTAGACAAAATAAATACAATATGGATAAAATTGTGCATATCCTTTTCAACCAGACTTGGAAATCTGGACAATTTACTGGGACCAGCTGTGCTACCAACAGTTTTGTTTCCCTATCAAGATTTACTTTGTGGTTAAAACATTAGGAGAGCTGAAAGGAGCTTTCCCTTGAAAAGAAGGTTCCATGCTGTGTTCCAGAGGAAACTCTCAATGTGCCTGTTGATATTTCACTTCATTCTAAGTGAGTTCTAAAGCCCAAGTTCTGAGCAGTATCCATGTCTTTAATACAGGACTTTCCAAGCAGCTATTTTGATTACTTTTAATTTTGGTGCTCTTTCGAGTCAAAATCTTGAAGCCCTTTTGCAGTGTATTTGCTAGAAAAGTCACGGGCCATTTTAATTCAGGTGAGGTTTCTAGCATGTCTCAGATGTAGCCTGGCACAGTTTGATTTGTTCTGCAACAAAAAGCGGGGTTGAAGGATCCTGTGGGAAGAAGTGAATGTGAGTTACAGGAGGCTCTGGTTGAAAAGCATGAAGGAGAGATTAATGCCATCAAACTTTTAGCAGGCTTTGATTAATAGTTTTTAAAAAACACTGTTTTTGCAGGACCGTGTCTTATCCTAGCAAATTTTACCGGCGATCCTGCTTCAATTTACAGCTACACTGAATTAAACTTTTCTTCCTAAGTCGCTGTCTCGATCTCCTGTTCTGAACTGTATTTTATGGCTGTTTTCACCAGTCCTCCTTCCCTTCAGTTCTGGGGGGAAAAAATAAATCCCCCAAAAATAAATTGGAGGAGACTGAGGGGAGAAGTTTTATTTTTACTTGTGAGGGGAAAAAACTTGACTTGGAGGAGTCTGAAGGGGGTCCTCATGGCCATCTGCTGCTTCCTCATGTGGGGAAGCAGAGGGGCAGCGCCAATCTCTGCTCTCTGGGACCAGGGACAGGACTTGGGAATGGCCTGAAATTGTGTCAGGGGAGGGTTAAGTTGGGTATCAGGAAAAGGTTCTTCCCCCAGACGGTGGTGGGGCACTGAACAGGCTCCCCAGGGAATGGTCAGGGCCCCGAGGCTGCCAGAGCTCCAGGAGCGTTGGGACAACGCTCCCACGGACATGGTGGGATGGTTGGGGAGCGTGTGCAGGGCCAGGACACGCTTCCAACCCGGGATATTCCCAGTTCAGCGCTCCACAGCCGCGCTCAGGGACAGAATCCCGGACTGCGGGGCCCGCGGCNCTGCCGGGCCGGGCTGAGCTGCGGGGCTCTGCTGCCCCAAGCTCTGCTGGCCCAGGCTGGGCTGTCCCGGGCCGCCGGCGCGGCCCCGGTCACGCCTCGCTGGGGACGCGCCGCTTTTTCGTCGGCGCCCGCGGTGAGCGGCAGGGAAGGGCCGCAGCGTCGGGAAGGTGAGCGCGGGGTGCCCGGCGCGGTCGGGCTGCACCGCCGGCATGGCGGGACGGACGGCAGGCAGGGCTGCAGCGGAGCGCTGCCTGTGTTAGGTAATTCCCAAAGCGAATCTCATCGCTCTGTGTACTCCTGTTAAACCTTTGGTGTCGTGCCTGGCCTCTGCGAATGGGAGCTGTGGGTCAGGGTTTCCCGGCCTTTTCCCGGTGGGCATCCGGAGCACGCCAGGTCGCTGAAAGCGCCTTTGAGTGATGTCCGGTGACACTGCAGTAGTTAAAGGTGTCCCGGCCTGAAACTACAGATGTTTGTGGCAGAAATAGTAAGGTTGTTGTGGGGTGTGGCAGTGTGTGAAAGCACCACGAAAAAGGTAGGTCGAGGGATAAAGGAATGCAGTATATTATCTGTTGGAGAGCCCTGGATGTGTCGTTCGGTTTAAGATTTTAATAGCAAGAAGAGGATGAAGAGAAAAGGGTCCATAAAGTCCTCAGATAAGGAAAACAACCTGTGAAATCCAGAAGTTTTTATGGGGTAGGGTTGTAAGATATATGAATGAGACAAAAAAGAACCCAAACATCCCCTCCTAAATCTCAGTCGTTGCATTTTCCTAAATACATAGAGTCGCTTAAACCTCTGAACTCAAACCAGACACTTGAAAACAAATGTCGTCTGGTTCACCTTCATGTGTCTGAGGCCATTTTACTCTGGTGTTTTTTGAGCAGTGGGGTTTGGAAGTGTTTTAGAGTTGGAGGAGGAGGAGGAGGAAATAAGGACAAGCATGCAAGGATCAGTGTTCAGTTTGAAAATCCAGTGCTATTTGCTGACTTCACACATCCCTAAAGGTCCCTCACCACAGCTCCAGGTGAAATCACTGGGCTACAAAGTAGAGCCGGGAAAAGCCCAGGCCTGAAAGGGATTAAACTCTTTTGCTTCCTGTTCCACCTTCTATGGGACTGCCCAGTAAACCAGATCACCCTGTTGTCCATCCCCAGGTCAAGAAGAGAAACAATCCAATGTCCAAACTGTTCATGCAGGGGTTAGTTGAGCTGGAGAGTGGCGCAGAAGAGGGTGTGAAGCTGTGCTGTCAGAAGGAAAGGATGGAGCCATGGCAGTCTCCTTTTGGAAATAGGAACTCTCAAGTTTATCCACCTTGTGCTGCTGGTGGAGAGTGATTTGTGACTGAACAGCTGTGTGGGAAAGAGTACAGGGAGGAAGGCAACAGTGTACTTCATTCTTGTCCTCAAAGTTCTTTTTTATCTTATTTTTTACAACATTAATTAGTAATCTGCAGTCTTGAGTGTCTGATCTTCCCCTTCTTCCATGTGAAGATTGGCAGGTATTACTGGATGTTGTCACAAAGACAAAAAGACATACAGAATTATGCTACATTTTTTGTTCCCAAAACTCTATAGTAATTTATTTTACAAATGTTTTTGTTCTTCTCTTTTCTTTTTTTTCTTCTTTCAGCTTCAGGAAGGAGAAGAGGCAGGACACCACAGTTTGTAAGATCAGTAAGTACTGAAATGATTTACAGTTAGCTCAGGTGTTTGGGAACGTTTTCTAAGCTGTGTGTTGTAACAGTTTGCCTAGGAGCCCCTACTGCAGTCAAGTCCTCGTGAAACAATCCACTGGGACTGTTCCAGGCCAGCACCTGCCTTCTGTAACCTTTTCAGTCTATGTTATCAAAAACCAAAAATACAGTACTAAGGTGATGGTTAACTTGCATTGTCACCATGTAGTGCAGGTCTGAGAAGTAACTTAAAGTTGCATTTCCAGTAAACCAGATGTGTCAATTTTGTTTTCAGCCTGAGGTTACAGGATTTGTGGTGGTTGCTTTCTGGCATAAAGCTTTTCTTTTTCTAAGAGCATTTGACTGAAATCATGGTCAGTTTTTGGAGGGTATAAGCTATTTCTGCAGTGTACTGATACACTGTCCCTACAATGGATTTTCTATGGCAGGAAATTTCAGCATTATTAGTTATTAACTGTTCCACACCTGCAGAATTCCAGAATTTTAAAGGTCATTGTCTTGTGCCTCACCACATGTTCAGGCCCTTTAGGAGGTGGAGTTTGCAATTCTGTACTTGTTTGATTCCCCCTCCTGATTTATCCCAAGGCAGGAAGATGGCAAATTCTTCTTCCTAAGCATCTCTGCCATCAAATACAGTGGAACACTGGGAAAGGCCTGGTACCTAAGATGGGAGAGTCTCTCTGCTAAAAATTCCTCTTCAAATCAGCACTAACTTTTGCTGTAAAGGTGTCTTGAAGTGTCCAGCTGTGGGAATTGATTCATGGAATCACTGCTTGGTGTGTTGATCCTGCCTTGTCTTACATCCCGTGTATCTCCCATCCCACTTGTCCCCTTTTGCCTTGATTAGTCTGCACCTCCCAGGACGGAGAGGATGGCTGTTGATCAGGACTGGAGCAGTGTGTACCCAACAGCAGCTGCCTTCAGACCTGCCTCTGTGCCTCTCCCAATCCGAATGGGTTACCCAGTGAAGGGAGGAGTGCCTCCCCCCAAAGAAGGCAACCTAGAACTTATCAAGGTAAGACACATGCCATGGCTGGGGGGTCACTTTTAGAGTCACTGTTCACTAAGGCTGCCCTGCTTTGATTGGAATATTTGTCTTGGAGACTGCTTTCTGTTATTAAGTGAGATAATCCTCTTGGATTTCTAAGTGGTAACAAGTATAAAGTTAATTAACAAATTAACTATATTGGGAGACTTTTTAGGATGATCATGCCTGTGACTTTTATCACAGAATTAAGTCTTTCCCTAAATCAGACTTGAGAAGAGTCTGCTTACCTGAATATTTCCTTACGCATGTTGTACTGCTTTATCAAATGTTAGAAGTGTAATCAGATTTGAGTAATGCCCCTTTACTTATGATCAGACAAAAAGCTATTATTTTGGTAACTCTTAATGTGTCTGTTTCAGATTCCCAATTTTTTGCATCTTACTCCTCCTGCAATTAAGAAACACTGTGCAGCTCTTAAAGGTGAGGGGGGGGGTTGAGGTTTTTTGGGGTTTTTTGTTTGGTTGATTGGTTGTTTTTTTCTTTTTAAACCATCTCCTGAAGTTTTCAGACAATGCACAGTGTAACTGTGTGTGATGGAGGTGAGACATGGTACACTTGTGAAGCTGGTTATTCAGCTGGCTTTGGCTGGTGCTGTCGGCTTTCCTGCTGCTGCCAGGAGTCATCCAGGTGTTAGCAGACAAGCCTCAGGAGGTTTTCAGCACAGCAGGAAGACTGAAATCTTACTTTTCCACGAGACCTTGCTTGAACTGATGAGTTGGTGGTTTAGTGCTTTACAGAAGGTCAGTGATGAATGTGACTCAGTTCTCGGAGAAGTCTGTGACTGAACCAGGCTTCAATCAGTAGCCATTACGGGCTGCATTTAATGACCAAAAAGCTATTAATATGACACCTTCTGTGAGAGCAGGATCTGCTGGGGAGATACAAGATCTCCTGGAGACCAGGAGCACCTTTCCACCCAGCAAGCCCGTCAGGGGAACCAAATAAGGAGCTCAGGCAAAGGAAGCATTTTTTGTGATGAGGGTGGTGAGGCACTGGGAGAGCTTGCCCAGAGAAGCTGTGGAGGCTCCATCCTGGAAGTGTTCAAGCTCTGGTTGAACAGGGCTTTGAGCAGCTGGATTTAGTAAAAAATCCCCACAGTAGGAGGGTCACTTCCAACCCAAACCATTCTATGACCCTATTTGGGAGTTGTGAGGTTGCATCTGGAGTACTGTATCCTGTTTTGGGGAGGCCAGTACAAAGAGGCACATGGCAATACTGGAGCAAGTCGAGCAGAAACACTGGTGTTACCCGTATGAGTATGGTTTCTAGGACTAGTACTTTTAAAAACATACATTGCAATACATTTGAAAGAAAAAAATCCAGCCAGATATACCAGACAGGAATTAATGGGAGTGTTTTCTCTTTTTTGTACAGATTTCTGCACTGAATGGCCAAGTGCTCTGGACAGTGATGAGAAATGTGAACAGCATTTTCCCATTGAAACTGAAACAGTAGATTATGTTTCTTCAGGGACATCTATTCGGAATCCCAAAGCAAGAGTGGTGACCTTAAGAGTAAGTAGTAGTTTTAGTAAACAGCCTTTGTTCCAAACCCCTAAATGCTTGGCTTTCTTTTTCAAACATGCAAGTGGGATCTGCTGTAAGGAAATGCGGGAAATGGAGGGAGTTCAGAATCACACACAAATGAGTACATCTGTGTGTTCCTGCCCAAATCTGCCCATTCGTATTGACTGGCCTAGGGACTTGCAAGGCATTGTGGGAATCTTTATTATGCAGGTTTATGTTGTTTGAATACTCACCTTATTCTTGCCTTGTGTTAAGACCTCCAGCATGATACAATCAGAAGAAATTCTGCAAATGCATCCCGAATAGCTCTCCTAATTCTTCATAGAAGACATGCCTGTCTCAAGTACTTTCAGAGTTTGGCTTTTCCAAGGAGTTAAAAGTTGTTTTCTCCTTTTCCTGAAGGTTAAACTTTCTAACCTGAATTTGGATGACCATGCTAAGAAGAAGCTCATTAAGCTCGTGGGAGAGCGATACTGTCAGGAGACAGATGTGCTCACAATTACAACAGACAGGTGAGCTGCCAGAAGGAAACAAAAATATTGTAGCAGTGGCCACAGCAGAAAAAAGGCTGGGTGTCTTCTAGTAATACCAGTTATTGTCTTGGTGAATTATTATTTTTTAAGGCTAAAATAGGACTTAATTAACACTACTCTTGTTAGTAACTGTTAAAAACAAGTTTTAAAAGAGTTCAGACTTAATGTATGTTGGATTCCACTTTGGCACATGGGGCAAAGAAGTTTATAATGTTTCCAGAAGGTTTTTAAATTCTTGGATATTGTGTATTTTCCTGCTGACTTGCAGCTGCCCATTTTCCTGTGTTCTTACTACTCTTGCTTCCATGATATTATTCTTGGTTGTGTGTAATTCAGAAATGCACAGGAATCAACCACTCATTTCCTAAGATTCCCTACATTACACAGTAGAAAATCTGATGCTAGGTTTTAACCTTTTGTTCCAAAAAATGTTTCTGCGTTTCCAGGTGTCCCCTAAGAAGACAGAACTACGATTATGGCATGCACCTGCTCACAGTTCTGTACCACGAATCCTGGGTAAGCAGTTGTGCATGGGCTCTCTGAATGTGCTCCCTATTATAACTTAGAGTAAATTACCTTACAAATTTATTCTCTTCCAACTCACTTTTCTTCAAATTCAACCAAGAGAACATTCTGTCTGATTCCAAACCCCTGCCTGTTAATTAGAGTGTGTCTTTTCTTGGCTCTTCCTGGGCTGCAGTAAACCATGGCTGTCATTTGGAAGTGCCCTGCTTCTTAACTGCTCTCTCACATACCTTGCCTCAAGATGACTGCTTTCCTGAGCTCCCTCTTGCTCAGAAAAGGGACAGCCTTCCCACCTTCTGACCACAGATGTTCCTTTCACAGGGAGTTCTTCACACTTGTCTCCTGTATTTTTGTGGTTAGTTGTGTTGGTTCCCTTCAACAATCTTGCAGGCATTTTTTGCAGAAAACAACTGAGCAGTCTCAACTGAAATTGTTGTTGGACATCCACAGTAATGTTTTGGATGACTGAACTTTGTTTAAATGTCCTATGACACTATCACATTGTTTGAGACAGTGAAAGCCTTCATCATCTCCATGTGTTAGTCTTAGAGAAGTTTTACCTTATCCACTGCTAAAACTCATTACTTACTGTTTCACTTGTTCTAGAGTGGTTCAGTGGAATGTCCATACTTAGCATTCTTATGAATTGTTCTTGATTTTGATCACTGCAGTGCTGATATTAAGAGCATACTAAGGAGGATGAGCTGTATTTCCCTTTCAGTGGCAGTTGCCTTGAAGGATAATTCTGTAATTGTAGAGTGCATCAAATTAAATCGGTGGTGAAAGATAACATTTACTCTAGATTTCAAATACACATGGATGTTTTTCTCCCCAATGGCATCACATTGCATTACAAATCTTAAATTAATGGCAGAGTAGTTTCCAGTATTAAGCAATGACAAGAGAGCTAGACAGTGCTCACTTTATTAATCTCAGACAAACACCATGGCTGTGCTGGGCTCCAGCTTTAATTAGTGCTGGCAGACAGGGCTATGCAATATTGATATGGGAGTGTTCTGTGTGTATTGAATATGCACAAGTCTCTTGCACTTTTATTACCTTTCATCCTCCACGTTAATATTTGATGAGTTCGTCAATCAGTTGTAATTGTCTTTGATTCTCATGAAAAATTAATGGTTTCCTGAGACATGGTTTTTTATTTTGTGTGACATGTTTTGTTTTGTGGCATGTTCTTTTCCCCCCTGATCAGGGATAATGCCTTTTAATAACTTGCTGAAAGATAGTTTGGATCTGTTGTGTAAGCCATGAGCAAACAATGTGTGGTTTATTTTCATTTACATGAACGTTAATATTGGAGGGGGATGGGCAGGGCCTGGCCTTCCATTTAGGCAGTAAGGTCAGTCCTGTTTGCAGAACCAATTGTAGGATTTGGTGACTTTCCCAGCAGAGCAGTGCCACACTGTTAATGCATGTGGCTGATGGAATTGAATCAAAAGGTGAGGGCAGAGTTCCATTCTCGCTGAGTGAAGGAAAGCTGGGTCCATGTAACTTCGGCCCTCAAGCCTGAAAACTTTGCCCGTGATCTCTTTAAATGTGGCAGAACTCTTATGAGTTACGTTAATATCTGGATTACTGGATTTTGTCAGTTGGCAAGCATGTATAGGAGGAAAAGTTATATGCAGATATACATCAGGAAATGTAATTGCAAGTGTAATTATGTTTTAGTTGCCAGCGATGCATCATTCTTTTATTGCAGTTATAAATGCAGTATCAGACCCATGAGTTCAGTTATTTTAAAACAGTTTTACAAATCTTTAAAACTTAAGAATGTTAATTTATTTTGTCATTCTTAAAATACTTGGAGATCTTTTGCTTCCTGTTTATTAGTTGTCAGGTTATTAGCCAAATATTTGTGTTTTGTTAGCCTTCAGAATGTATTAATTAGATAGCTGATTTGCCCTGATTAGTAAGAATTAAATATCTATTCTTTGGACTTTTTCTGTGATTCCTTTCAAATTATCCCCCAGGATTGTGCCTGGATTGAGTTAATCAGTGAAAGAGTGAGATATATTAGATAGATAATTAAACAGCAGCTTAACCAGTTGTATTTTTGCTGCCTTTAAATGATGGTACTGCTTGAATGCTGTAACATCACTCAAAACCTGGATGCATTTTTATGGTACAAGTGGTTTTTAGAGTATGAGTTTGCTGCCCTCGAGTGGTTGAAAGGATCATGGACTGATTCCTTCACACAGCTTGGATTAATAGTTTATCACTCAGAAGTCCACTTCTGTTAGGAGTTGACAGCAGGAATGAGAAGCAAATGCAGCAGGAAGTCAATTTTCCAGTAAGAAAAAACGTTGAGAGTAATTAAATTTTTATTGCTCCAATTCCACGTGGTGTTTCAACATACACAAGATGAGGGAGAGTGAAGGACTTCAATTCTGCCTTGTAAAGCTGAGATCTTGAAAGATTACTAAAAAGTTGCTCTGGATTTTGTATTTTCCATTACTTCTTACAGTAGGAAGTCTAATCCGACATACTAACAGCAGAGTAATGCAACCCACATTTTGGAATTGTCTCACTTATTCTGGTAGTGTAGTTATGGAAGTCTGATGAAAGATTCAAGACTTAAAAGTAGCAGTAAGGAGGAAAGAATACAGCGGTAGGGGTAGGAGGTAAGTGGCTTTTTAATATGAATAATAATAGCCAAAGGGTCTTCTGGGTGCATCTCTGCTCTGTGCCTGCCATGTAGATACTGATAGTGATGAAGGAGCAGGGAAGTTGGAACAGAAAGGTGAAGGAAGGAAGAAAATGAAGAATGGACAGACAGCATGGCACTGGAGGCTTAACTAAAATTTATCCATCAACCCCACAGCTGTATAGCTTGATTGAATTTGAGGGGAACTACTTTTGCATTTCTTTTTAGAGCTTTCAGTGATGGGATGCAGAGTCTGTGTCTGCATGCTGAACAGGTATTTTTGCATGACCACTGGTGATAAAGCTCAAATCCATCATCCAGCTTTTCTTTAGGCTTCATCTTCATTTTTTTCAATTACAGTCGTTTTAAGCCATTCCAAATAAATATAATTTTTAGCACTTCAGGTTGTGCCAGTAGCACTTGGTAACATTTTGCTGTTTCACGGTGGGAGTTTACCTTGTAATTCAGCCTAAAATACGTGAAAGGATAGGAGTCCACTGTTGAAACCTAAGCAGGTCTCTGGCTACTTAGGATTCCAAAGTTCATGTTAGGAGCACTTAGGATATTATGACATGGGGATTGTAGAGTTGCAGTGGGAGGTGGAGTAGGCACTCAAGTCTTGCTGAAACTCCCTGGCCACCTTTTAGTATAACTGAAGATGTTCAGGGTAAATCTCCTGACTTTGGGATCTCAGAACAAGGAAGGGTTGGTGTAATTGTTCCCTCCCTACCTAGAACAGGCTTCTCTCTCAGTGTGTCAGTATATGTGGTTTAAGTAATGCAAACTGAGGCTGAAGTGAGGCTGGGTCTCTAAATGTTGGAATATATCCTCTGTTCTGAACCATGGATTCCATTGTGTGCTCGCCAGTGCTCAGACAGCTGAGAGAGTCCTCATCAGTAATGGGAACCAGAAAAGATAAAGTGGCTTTACAGTACATGTTAAATTTGATAAATTTTCTCTGAATTCAAACATTTACAGTCAAAGGAAAGAGGTTTCCTGACAGGAAATGTGTATTCTAGTAGAAGGAGGTTACACTTTTTTTGTGCCTCTTGGAACCAAAAATGATGAGCATTCCAGCAAAAGGTTGAGTTAGGAATCGTCTTTGTACTATTTCAGACTGTCGTAAGCTTTTTGCAATACCCTGTATTTAAGGTTCATGTTTCTCATTGCTGGAGAAACAAGGCTCCTTTTGGTGCATAAATACAATTTTTGCAGCTGTTCAATTTTCAGTCTCTGTTGGAGTGAAAGGAAGTCTGGTGGGGTGTAGATGTTAAAAAACCAAACAGAAAATCATTAAAGACTTGGACTTCTAATATCACTGATCTCTCTTGATAAGATCAAAATCTTATCTGATCAGCCTTCAGAGAACAAACTGAGGCAGATAAGTACCTTACAAATGACCCTTTCAGAAGCCTGAATTTTCCAGAAAATGCATGCAGCCACCCCAGCCTAGAGAAATTAGATGTTGTCCTTAGTTTTGAAAGAGGCTGATGGCAACGTCCTCGAGTTAGTTACAGAGCCAGAGATTAAACTTGAGAGCATCATTAATTAGGAGAGCATCATTAATCATGAGAGCATCTCTTATGCAATATTAGTTTTTGGGGCAGAGTTCTGTTTTTGTTTCTCTGCTTGTTCTCCTTTTGTGTTACACATTTGTGCCTCACTGGAATGTTCAGCCCTCACAGTTTCTCTTGATTTTCCCTTGACCCTTTAGAGGTCCTACCTGTGCTGCGCCATTGCCGTGTCCTAGAAAATACAGTTCTGCTTATTCAGAAGAATGGATTTTAACTTATTCCACATCACCAAGTGATTACAATTTTTGTATCCAATCTCATATGATAAAAGTAGGTTTTGCCTCTCTACAAACTTCTGTTGATATTTCTAAGTTGTTAATGAAATAGTACAGATCAAAAGCGTATTATAGCCAAAGAGAAAAGCACATAATTGTTTTGGCAACTCCTCTTAGGACTGAAGGCACCCAGTAATTTGGAAATTGTTAGCATAGCTGTCATTTCTTACCTGAAAATCTAAGATTATTGTACCACACAGAGTATCTTTTATTTCAGTGCAGTACAAAGATATAGGTGTATTTATTCCAGGCTATACAGAGCTTGAAATTGGACTTGGAATTGAAGGAACTTTCCTTCCCCTCAAAAATAAACCTTCTAAAACACCTGGTCTTTGCTAAACAGCATTAAATATTTAACTGTTCAAACCATTGACAAGAAAATTAACCAACACGAGTCATGTTTTTAATTGCCCTCAAGATTTCTGTGTGCCACCAGAGAAATTTTAGTTACAATGTTTTTCCCAAAAGGAACATCAGGGAACTGACAATTTTAAGCCCCTGTATCACTGCAGCAGCAAAACTGTGCAAGTTAAACTGGCTGAAAAAACCCCACACTGATGGTGAAATGCCTGCTTGAGAGATCCCAAATTCTTTTCTTTCCTCTGTACTTTAAGGTACCATATGAAGTGAAGCTTTTTGTTAATGGCTTACATGTAAAAAGCAACTTTCCTGTCCAAAGTGCTATTTTGCATTCATACTCTTCAAGAATTCAGATTAAGCACTGTAAAGGCTTCTAAACTTCCCAAAATACTGGCTTAAACTGTAGCATAAAATATTTGCTTAGAAACAAATCCTTATCATGTTTGTTGCATGAAAAAAAAGTTCCTTATATTTGTGTTAGAAAGTGGAAAAAATAGCCTTTCCGTGGCTCTTTAGTCATAGGTTTAGATAGTTTACTTTATATGGAAAATTGTTTTCTGGTGCTTTGGTTTGGGTTTTTTTGATTCTTTCTGTAAGTTTTGTAAGAGGAAGAGATTGAAATTATCAGCTGAGTGCATCTTCAGCCAAACTGGATAATACCGAGATTCTGTCTTGCGCGTGATAGAATGGCGAAACCATTTTTAATGAATTTGTATTTTTAAAACCTGGTTCACAAAGTGGGGATTCGAGGAAAACGTTACACAGTATCCCACTTGTATTCCACTTCTCACAGTTTTAGTCTCATTTTTAAGACTGCAGTGGTCACTACCATTTTAAATTTGCAGGGGACAAAAATAATTCAACTAACAAAATTTGAGTGATAAAAACCTAATTTTTGAACTTTATTTAATTGTCTTATTCATAACACTTGAAACTGAGACTGCAACACGTGTAACATTTCCTCTGTTCAGAGTTCATGGGTGCTTGTCTACCTAGGGGATGTTTCCAATTGCTTGTATAATTCTACAGCCACTTTTCTCTGGCCATAAATTGTGTTGAAAAGGTATTTAAGTTTCACTGGATACAGTTAGTTTGCAAAAACTAATGGATTTGGAAATCTCCCTCTACTGTCAAATCCCTTCCTGCCTTCACCCTCACCTCCCACCACGCAGTCAGATTTTATTTTAAAATCCATGTTGACAACATCATTCTGCTGGGAAGGATTCCAAGAAAGAAATGCTCAACAGTTGCTTTAAAATCTTGCTTCGTATTGCTCACAAGAGGTAGGGAAATGTCAGTCTGTTTATCGGCGTGCATCTCCAAAATCCTGTGAGTTGCTGTGTGCAGAGAAGGATTTTCCTGAAGAGATAAATGTAATGCTGTCATTAGTCCTTGTTGTCTCTGCTATGACTTGAGGTGTTTAAAACCCTCACAGGGATCTTTTGTTTGAACTTCAGACATGAGTTTGGTCCAGGGAGTGACCAGGAGTGATACCCATATTCCCTTACTCCTGAGAAACCCTATCCCTGTGAGAGAGGCTGTGGCTAGAAAATTCTGCTGGAGTTTGGGGGAAAAAAGGTCTTGGATAGCCATTCTGCAGATAAACAAGGGATGTGTAAAGCAGGATGATGCTGTTAATTTAAAACTGTAAATCTCCACCCTGGATTGAGGGTTTGTGAAACATACAAGGAACATTTCACTGTACCCACTTGTTCCATTAATGTTTCAGCAATACAGGGCTACAGGATGTCCTTTTGTTCTTCTTTTTCCCCTCTAGAAATTGAATGAGATCCTTTTACTCCTGTGGTTTATTGTGTCCAGGGTTTAATGTCAGTCATATGAACCTTAGAGCAGTGTGAATTGCTGCTTCTGACTAAACATTTGGACTCGGATTCAAAAGACAAGAGATGCCATTTACCAGGTGCAGGACACAGCAGTTGGGAAAGTGTTTTAAATTCAGATAGAGGAGGGGAAAAAAGTATCTTGGGGCTTAATTAAAGGTTGTTGAATACTGTGGTTTGACTGCAGCAGTCTTGATGCTTAGTGGAAAGAATACTTTTAAATAAACAAATTAAAAACAATACCAACACACCCCGCCTTACCTCCCTCCCAGAAAAGAAAAAACAAACAAACAAAAAAATCCCAAACAACATCAACAAAAAAAACTCTCTTCCTGTGACTTGCAAGAGGTCTTTTTTGGTTCTGCATAGCATAGCTAAAAATTTACTGAAGAGCCCTTTTTGGCAAGTGGTTTTAAAAAAGAAAAAATCCATATGATGTAAATGCTTTACTATAAGGTTTCTCTGAATTTTTTTCCAGAGAAGTGCAAGTTTTATTTAGACGTGAATTTATAACAATTGTAAGAAAAACATGAATAGCAAAACTAAACCCAAAAGATTGTGATTCTTACATAGCTGAGGTAATATAAAGATATGACATATTGGTTACATCAGTAAAGTACTAAATAATTATAAATACTCAAACATACAGCCTGCAATACATAAAAATGCAAATCTATCACTGAAGCATCTGTATTTATCAAAGTAAAATAAAAATAAAATATACAAAAATAGCAGGTTATAACATTTGAAATACTCCTTAAAGAGTCTTTCAAGGCCTGCTGGAGAAATGTTGAAAGACAGAATTTATACAGAACAAGTGTATTTACAGCCACTGGGATGGTGTCTTCTGTCAGTGCCCAACTTGTGATCCTGTCTAATTTTGCAGCACTGATTAGGTAAAGATTATCACCTTGTGGATAGAAATTCTTTTGAGGAGCAATTTGTTTTCCAGGAAGAAGAAGTGGATTTGTTGGTGGTGCTTTTTCTCATGAGTCACATCATGGGTCGCTCGTTAGGCACTGTCTCACTTTCCCTCTACCAGCCAGTGTAGCCAGACCAGAATCCTGTGCTAGGGATGTAATAGCTGGGTGGCTGCTTCCAGAACTGCAGTGTTTGGGGCTCTTTAAAATTACTACTTTTCCAAGGTTTTTAGTTATTTATTATGTATAGTCCATAAGCTTTTCCTCCCACTCTTGACTCACCCAGTTTTATCTGCCAGATACATAAAGAAGCTGATGAGTGGGAGAAGGGAGCTGATCATGCTCATACAGGCTTGAGTTACAAGCCTTGCACTCTAGAGGAGGAAATACCTTCCACAATGAATGCAGTTTTTAAAGGGAATTGCTATGAGAGATAAATTTCTTCAAATTATTGACACTTTGTTTCTGTCTGGGGTAGTTTTTAAGGCTGTGTATTTTCTTTCAGAAAACTGAGAAGTGGGAGAGCGAGAAGTCTGAGGAAGACATGGAAGAGTATACCTGGGAGAATAGTCGCTCTCAGAAAAATGCCTTGGACACACTGCTTCGGATAAAAGCCTCTGAGAACGTCAGTAATGTCACTAAGGAGGAGCTGCTCGCGTCTGAAGTGGTTCAGAATTACAGAAACTCAGTCACTGCGCTTAAAAACGAGGGTGAAACAGAAAGTAACATGTCTCAGTACAAGGAATCTGTGAAGAAACTACTGAATATACAAGCATGAGAGCAGAGTCTGCAGGTACGGAGGTGTTCATTACAGAGATGTTCAACCACTGTGTTAGTATTTCTTGATGATATGGATGTATAATTATTCAGAACCTGAACTAAAAAAAGGAAACCTGGCGATGAGTAAAGTCCTGTCCATGAATCTTGTCCTTTGAATAAAGTATGTTTGGATTCATACTGGTAACTGGAATGTTTTATTTTGTGTTTTCTTAGCATGGGAGATCCTGGTTCAGTCCTCTGCTTAATCACATTCTGATTTCTCACACTTCTTTGGGCATTTAACCTAGATCAACAGTGTCAAAACTAATTAAATTAGTTGGGCTCCCAGTTCCATTAATTAAAAGTTGGAAAATTAAGAGGTTTAAATGCTTTTCAAATGCCATTCAGATTTTTCCCTATGTGTAAAATGAGGACCATGTTGCCTAAGGAGTCTGACTCAGAGAGGTGTTGAAGCACTCTGGACAGTGTGAGGCTCTCAGTTGTTACCAGGAGGACAAACAAATACCCAATGTAAAAGCACCTGTCTCTAAAATAATGGAGTCCAATAAGGTGGAAACAGGATGGTGGTGGGAAGGTGAACTAGCAGTTGTTGAGAAGATCCCAGAGTCCATGGGACTGGAAGAATGTTTAGAGTTGGTGAGGTGGGTTTGTAACTAAATAGGAATGGACTGAGTCTTGGAACCCTCAGGCCTGCTGACTTCTCTCTTGAATGCACCCAGGCTTTTCAAGGAAAGAAGTTTGTAGCATCCTCTGTAGCACAGAGAAAGAATTGTATGGATGTTTATCTTACATTTGGTAATTTGTAATTGAAAGGAGTTGATTTAAAACACTGGAATCACAGACAATTTTACTGCCTTCTAATGGTTAAGAAAAAAAACCCTACCAAACCTTGAAAGGACATAAATCATTCTTGGTTTTATTGTACCTTCCTGGCTTACTAAGATTTCAGCTTAGAGAGAAAGTCATTCTCTGGAAGGGGCAGAGGGAGTTAAGGATTCTGCATACCTATGAAAGAGCTGACCATGTGACCCTGCCAGCAGCTCGTTGAGAAGAAGCAATGTAAGAATAAGGACATTGAAAGCTGAAGGGAATTGATTCCTGCAGTGTTCTGTGTGCTGGACTCACTCCCTGCTAGGATTTCTCACTGCTCTGTGTGTACATACAGCCAAGGAGTGGATCTGTTCCCACTGCCAAAACACTGTCAGTTTAGGAAGGATTCTTCTTAGGTCAAGATTGTTTTCATATGGTGAGAGACCAAGTTTAATGCAGCTTTTTAATTCCTATGAGAATTTGCCAGAGCTGTAGCTAAGACTGAAAATGTTTGTCCTGTAATCCCTATTTTGCACTGATCAACTTGGTTCTTTAGTAGTCCTTCCTTTTGGATGTGTATTAATGTAAAGTTTTAGCAGGAGCTTAATATGGGGAAATTTTCAGCTGTTATCAGGTTGCTCCTTTACCCGGGGACAATGAGGGTAATGTTTAACAATTCCCATTTGAAATAGTACATCTGTGTAATTCCAAATCTTCTCTGAACAGCCGTGAAACCAAAATGACTGAGGAAGTAAGTGCAGTTTGACTCAAGAGAATGGTATGGCTGGTGCCCGGAGTTGTGCCTGGCTCTGTTCCAGAGGCAGTTTGGTTCTAGTATGTGCACAGGAGAAATCTGTTTCCTTAAGTAGCTTTGTCAGTGCCTGCGCAAGGGCTGCCCTAGGAGCCAGCCCGTGGAGCCAGTGGTGGCAGGAGCAAGGCCCTGAAATGTCTTAAGAATCCCCAAGCCCTGTAAATTGGCTTTTCTCCACAGAGCTGTCCTGTACTCAGGACATGTGAGCACCTCAGAAAATCCTCTGCAGCAGAGGACAACCCCGTTTTCCTTTGCTTTTCACAGAATTTGAATGGGCCTAAGCAGATCTCTGGAAGTCATAGCTAAAACAAAAATCTGACTTTACCAATAATAATATCTGGTAGAAAGATCAGCACAGCAAGGGAAACTGATTTTTTAATTAGCTTCACAGCTAATCGATGGAAAACCTAAAATGCACAGGCTTCCCCAGCTCTCTCTGAAGTACTCAACTTCATACATCCTATAAATGTTTCAAGCAGTACAGGCAGGATTAAGGGTGACTGTCTCCTGAGCACCAGGACAGCCAAGTGTCTCTCCCAACAAAAGATGATGCCTACTGGCCAAGAGCAATGGTGAGATAAATCTCAGACTTACACTTGTGATTTTTACTGATGGTTTCTATGTTACAGTACAGAACTTGTGTAATGCTGTGGGCAGGACAAAAGGCAGCCTGGATGCTATTTTGAGCTCTTGGATGTTCCTCTCTGCTTTTCTGCTTCTCCCTCTAAACTGTTTGTGTTTGAAGGTGACAGTATTTCTCTGTGACTGTGTAGAATACCTGGAACACTGGGATCTTAACCCCCATGGGAGTCTTCCCAACCTCAAGGATGTAAAATACAGCCCGTGTTTTTACGAGGTTAACTACACATCTCTTTTTTCCTGTATAATACTTTTGCAACATCCATCCCTTTGGAAACCTGTGCTGAAGTTTAAAAACTGTGAAGAGTTAGAGATTAATAGACTTACAGGTTAAAGCAGCTCTGCAGGACGATAATAAACACATCTATAGCACTGGGCCCTTGTTAATGTGTCATGTACATTATGATGTAAATGACTGAGGTATGTATCCCTTTGTGCACACCTGTGGGAATGAATGGAGTGGTTGTGATGCTCAGTTTCACTGGTGCTCTTGAGGAGACTAACCTTCCTTTTATCCCCCACATAAACATTCCAAAGACTGGACATTTTTTTTCCCCTGTTTTCAGGCATAGTGATGCTACCAGCACAAGGAAGGGATAAAGGGACAGTTGCCTAAAAAGGGATGTGCGGTCTGGGCAAATCATCTTGCTACCCATTTCTTGCTTTCCCTCATACCTAAAATGTATTTATTTATTTATTTTCTTGTGACTCTCTCAGTCTGTAATAGAATAGCTCTGCTACTGTGCTTTGTATAATCCTTTTTCTGCCTATTTTTTTTTCCTATGTCAGCAAGCCAAGAAGTCTCTTCAGAACATGATCTTGCTTTAGTCATTCCCTGCTGTCCCAGAAGCATTTGCTCATGGGACAGATAGAAATTTCCACTTTGTCTCCTTATCTTTTTCTAATGAGAGCTGAGGTCCCAGTTGCATGATATGATTCTTCTCCAGAACATCATATTGAGGGTTAAGACTCAAAGGAACATCAGGGTGCTCCTAAGTGCACTCTACAGTCATTAATCTGGAGATGAAAAAACAGGGAACCAGGAATGGCTGTGGCTTGCTGCAGGCGAGGATTTACTTTTCTGAGAGTGAAGGGAGGTGAAAACCCTCCTTTTTGAAAGCAAGTGTTTACCTATGACTGACTATTTTAAAAAATCTAATAGCGGTATCCATCCCATAAGATGAGCTTTTCTTCTTTTTTTCCTTGACTCAAGCTGCTCTGGAGGGTCACTAATAGCACAGAGGAGTTAAACAAGCTGGAGGCACCACTAATTTTGCTGTCAGCAGATGCTCTGTGGGGCACGCAGGGCACAGCTCAGCCTGAACAGAAGAATTAAGGACACTTAAGGACTTGGGACATGAAGTTAGTGCAAGTCTCAGGTAAGGAAGGTACTGCAATACAATAGAACCTGTCAGTTTTCAGCTGAACTCTGGAATATTTATCTGAGAACAGTAATATCTTAATGGTACAGAGGAGAAAGAACATGGCCCACATTCACAGTTTGTTTCCACACTGATACTGTAAGAACTAAGTTCCTTAGACAGGCTTTTGAGGCTACAAGTTCAGCAATAGATCATAAATATATACATTATGGATTTAAGCATCTTCCCTATCCTTGATGCATGATTAAATCATGACTTAAATAAAAAATGCATTCTTTGCAGCATTATAAATTAATGAGTGAGGGGCATTGTGTTACCATACTGCTGCCTCAAACTGCAAATCTTACTATGTGAAATAGGGAGAAGGAGGCCTTGTGCACTCTCCTGTCTTCAAAAATAAAAAATAAATTGGTATTCCAATAAAAATCCTAAGTATGAAACAACTAATTCTAACACAAACTGTGTATGTCTCTGTAATTGAAGAGAACAATATTCAGCAATGCTTGGCAAAGCCCTAGGCTAAGAAAACTGAAACACATTATCCAGCTGTAACTACTGGGCAGTTTTTAAGTCAAGAGAAGATAATTTTTCTAATCTAAATTAGATTAAGCTACCTGCATGTGAATTCTGTATCCTAAAAGCTACATGCAATTATGTAGCAATAATAATTTTAGTATATTCCCTGATTTTCTGGAGAAATTCTATTTTGAATTTAGTGCTGCAAGGTCTTGAAGTTTGAATTGTCTTCTTGGCAGCACTTGAGACTACAAAGTGAACACAAGCAGAATTTTAATGGCTGCATTCAGCTTGAAGAAAGGCATCAAAAAGTACAGACCTATTTGTTTGCAGAGTGTTTCTCTGAGTTTAGGTTTAGCCTTCTTAACTCTTAGTCATATAAAACAAGAGCAGTGTTCTCTAAAGTGTGGGAGATTTTTGATGCAGCCTTTCTTTGGAAGCAAACATGATCATTTTGACCATTTCAAACAAAAAGACCATTTCATAATTCACCTGTGCGTTCCAGCATTCCATGGGATGTTTATTCATTTGGTAGCAAATAGACAAGCACAAAGATATCTACAGGAGGATTTCTCAATCAGTTAAATGATTCTCTGCCACACAGATATGCCAACACTGCAGCTGCAGTGGACCTGGGGGAAAGTGTTACAGTGTTTGTCAGACACTAATCTGCATCAGATTATGAACCAAAATGCCTCAAACAGTGGGAGCTGTGAGTGGCTGCTTCTTACCTAAAGAGACAGGGAGTTGTGTTTCATCTGCCAAGAACTTAATCATAACCAAAATATTCTGGCCTAAGTTATCACTGGTTCTGTGAGAGAATTAAGCTGGTGTATGGGGTGCATTTTTAAAATCCTGTTTGTTCCATAGCCAGGATGGTGTTCACAGATGACCTTTGACAGGAGCATATTTTATAAACTGTCTGGACATGGCTGTTCTTGCCCTTACGGGTTTATAGTGACCCCTCCTGTGGCTGCAGCGCCCGGCTGTGAGAGCAACAGTGCAACAGCACAGGCAGAGGAGAGAGGAGCAAAGGACAACAGGAATCAACCAGACCCCCAAAGCTGCAGCTTCCCAGGCAGCTGCCTCGTTATCTGACGTGGAATTCCTCCCACTGTAGCCTTTGGTTTCATTGAGGTGCTGCTTGCTGCTGTTCAGGCGAGGAGGGGTGGCCATGTGGGATGACACCTCGGCAGGCCTGGGGCTCCAAGCTGAGTGTGCAGTCTTCTTGTCTGAGCTGCTGACCGACCTGCTGCTTGTCCTCTTAGCAAAATGACTGTCTGCCGGGGAAGTTTCTGCCCTGGAATAGGCAGTACCTTCAGTTCTCTGCACTGGCAGGCTCCAGCTGGGGGTGTGGGTGTTTGCTGGTAAGCCATGGCTCGTGGCCGCAGACGGAGCTCGGAGCAGAGGAGAACCTGACATGGTGGTATTGTGATGCTGGCATCTTCCCCTCTCAGGGGTCTTTGTGCTGTACTGCCTCTCGGGTTTACTTGCTGAGGAGAGAGCAGTTGGCTCTTGGGATTTCAGTTTCTCAAAGATGAGAAGATCTGGATCAATTCCTATTAAATTAGAATAATGTTAGTTTATTGATAAAAGCTTGTCTGTACACCCACAAAAAGGATCCATGGGGCCAGGGACAGGGCAGGGAGCCCAAATAATGCCCTTTTGGATTGGAGGTGTCACTGCCTCAGGTTATGGGACACCTTATGGGATGCAAGGGATGTGCATTTTGGGATTGCACACGACCTACTATGGGATGCTTAGGGAAGGAACCCAAGGAGTGGAAAGGGTGGGATCTAGGCTACTGAGGGTAGGGAAATCCAGGAAAGCTCTGTGTGTGTGAGACAGTCTGCACCAGCAACTGGAGGGAGGCTGCACCCTGGGGGCTCAAACATCCCAGTGACAGCAACTAGGGAGACTGGGGTCCAGACCAGGTAGAGTGAGCATCTCAGCCCAGCTGCTCAGCGACTTTGCATTGTATATATGTGTGTGTATATATACATATCTATTTATAAATATATTTATTCTGACTCACAGAAAAGCAGGATGAGGCTTTTGGTGCTCCCTGTGTTGGTGTGTCTGCTTTAAGTGTTTGTCTGTGTTACCTGTGTGCTCGTGGTGCGTGTGCCTAATGAAAATAAATGTTCAGCTTTGCTACTGCTTGGATCTGGGGATGTGGAGCAGTGGCAGCCTCCTCTCTCAGTCTCTCAGAGCTGGGAGGGTATTTTGGCCAAGCACAGTACTGATGAGGTACTCAGAGCATGACTCTTGAGAGCAGGGTGTATCTTCAAGCTCCTTTCTCACAGAGTGGAAGAAAGGGGGGAAGTATTTTCAGAAGCAGGTATATTAATGAAAAAGGGAAGAAGTTTTCATCTTTCTTAGGGTTGTGTGTTACTTCCGGAGATCATTTAGCACAGCAGCTGACCTGGTATCATTTTAACATTTCCCTGCATCGCTGTCTTTTCAGCCTTTATAAATGAAATGCTTAATTACCTGTTGTGATGTTGTACAAAATGACATCGACTCCAGCCTTTAGAATGCAGCTTTCCAAAGCTGGGCAGGACACGTGCAGGCAGTTCCTGTTCTCATGAATGGCTCCATGGTAGAACACTGCTAGGTTGCAGGAGACTGGAACCCATAAAGAGCAAAGTTGAGCTTCTCAGCAGAATGACCATTGCATTTTGCATGTTATGATGTTATCTATCATAGGAAGTTCATTGTATCTGCCCAGATCCTGTGGGAAGAGAGACCAGATCCTGTGGTTCTCTCATTAGCATACAAACTAACTGAGCATACAGTCTCTTACATTCTTATTTTACATCTGGACTAGAACAGCCATCTGAGTTCTACACATGTATCTCATTAAATGATAACTGATTTAAAACCCTCTGAAATGCCCTCTAATGTCTCTGTTTTAGGTAAGTTTGTAACAAATTTTGCTTGACTATATAAGAATATAAAAAGGAGATTTTGAGTTACCATTTATTATCTCTGTAAGTATCCAGTCCCATATGGGGGGGATATGAGAAAAAGTTTGTTGTCCAGATAGGAACAACCTTGCTGAAATGTATGAGAATTTTTCTCACCTCACATTATTTAAGACAGAATTTGATTCTTCCCAGGACAGCTGCTGGGAGTTACCTAACTTATGTCACTGTCAGGTTGTCAAGGTCATACTTTTGCTCGTAATTCAAAATATCATAAAAATTAATATTGACTTTTTAGTAACTGGTACGTCACTTTCATCCTCCAAAACCATATCCAAACCCCTTTCCAGTCTGAAGAGTTTTGACAATTTAGGCACCACAGACACGCACTTCATGTATCCTCCTAAAATAGACTCCTGCAGAGTACCAGTGCAGTGTGATACAGAGAAAGTACAAGGCTTGGGACAAACAATGATTTTGCTTATTTTTACTCTGAGCCTGACTTTACCAGGCTGGGGGAAAGGGGTGGCCAGCTGAATAGCTGCTATTATTTATTGCTGTAACTTTATTGTTCATACTGCCATTATACCTGGTTTGCACCGGAAACATGGCATAAACATGGAATAAGAGAGTGCTCTTTCCAAGGAAATTAATGTTCTTGTATTTCAGAGGACAAACTGTATGTCCCCTCCACTTTCCCTCTCACCATGTCCTAGTCTGATGCCATACTCCATGAAGAGAGTGCTCTTGGAATCACTGTCACTGGTTGTTCTCTACAGTAGATGGGGATGAATGCTGAAGAGTTACTCTCTTAATGCTGCCATTGCCCACAAGCTTTGTAACAGAAATCCAAAATTTCAAAGCAGACCCTAAGATTTTAATGTGTTACTAGTGTAGGCTTCTAAAAAATACAGATTATCAATTTCCTTTCTGTGGGGCTGAAGTTGGGGCAACAGTTACAATGTGCCTCTGCTTTCCTGCCTCAAAAAAGTGTATAGATCCTCCCTCCACCCCCTCTACTTCTTTTTCAAGTGAAGGACTGTTTATGTAAATATTACCCAAAATGTGGGTTTTAATGTGTGCCACAATCTTGCCAACAAGCACTCACCATTCCTCAGGAGGCAGCAGGCTCTGCTGCACTGTTGGGGTGAGATTTCTGCATAACCCTTCAGCAGCTGGGCTCCCCTCCTCTGCGATTCCCGCAGGTCCACCAGGAGGCCTGGGAAGCGCCGGATCCAGCAGTTCTTGTAAAAGGCAGTGGGCGAGCAGAGGCACTGGGACTCCTCAGGCAGACCCAGAAGCAGCAGCACTTCTGCCACTGCCACCAGCAGAGCCATGGCCCCGTGTCAGGGCTCAGGGAGCCCCCCTCTGCTCCAGGGGTGCACGGAAAGCTGCACCAGCACTGCAGAGACCATCCCTGGAGGGCTGAGGATGCTGCCAGGTCTGCCAGGGGCATGAGCCAGGGCAGGGTCTCCTCCAGACAATGCCCATGGCACTGTTTGGGCAGCTGCTGGATGGAAGAAAGCAGCCATTTAATGAGCTACAGAGAATTATAACAGTTAATATTGTTGTTCTCTAACTTAATTATTTGGAGATGGTTTTTGAGACACAAAAGGGACAGGTTGGTTTTAGTCATTCAGAGAACTTGTTTCTGTGGTCCCCCATTTGTGTCTCTTGTCATTCTCAGACCAAACCAGGCAGGCAGCCTTGAGATTTGGTGAATAATAGCAAGCTCAGCACATTGTTCCACCTCACTTTGTTCAGGAACACTGTTACACTCAGCACGGAGAAACAGCTCTGTTCAGGATCTGAACACTGAGTTATCTGGTGACTGCAGGTATTTGCCTTCTTTGCTAACAAATGAACCTCCAGCCAGAGGTGGAGGCAGAGATCTGTTCCCCTTCCTACACGGTTTTGATTGCAAGAATAATACAATTTTATTTGCATAGATCTAGGACCAGATGAACTCTCTATGACTGCAGAGGGCTGGAACCTCCATTCAAGCTATGAGAGAGTTCTGCCCCTAATAAGTTTAAGAATATTGAGCAGTCTATACAAGGTTTTCTGCTTGGGAAAGGCTTGTCAGAAAGAAGACACAGCTGACATACAGGGAGATGATTTTTCAAGCACCTGGTCTGAAACCTGAAACTCCCACGTTTTGTATCTTAATAGGACCAAGTCTGATCCCCAATTCCCACATTATGCCTTTCATCCAGAAAGGCTTTAAAATATTACAATACACAAGTTAATTTAAACCCAGTGGACTATATAGAGAGGCTGAGTTAGGTAGAAGTATGGTTGTCTGCGATAAAAGTTGGGTGTTCAATATATAAGAATATTTTACACTGTGTTTTTATCCTTCAAGATTAGAGTCAAGGAATTTCCTCCTTTCCACATGGAAGTACAGATCAGTTATGTGGACTGGGGAGAGCCTCAAACTCTTTTTAGTTCTTCAGCCATTACAGATGATGTTCGTTTTTGCAGAACTAGGCCCCCAGTTTGGAAATTAACTGACAGGTGTAATATTTTGTTCCTTACACAGCTCCCTGGAAGGTAATAAAGCCCAGAGCAGGTTAACCCCTGTTGATCCAACAGCAAGGCCAAGGCATTATTTTATTCATTGGAACTATAATTAGGAGGATTCCAAATAAATGTGTGTTGTGGGGAATACGAGAATTAAACTGTTAGAAAGAGGGGAAGTGGGTAATTTCTTCAAGCCTCTATCCTGAAAACCAGCTCTTGGCACTTGTGTTGTTTTATTTAGTTTTGGTAGTTTGATACTTTTATCTCTGCGATAATCAGCACTTAAAACCTTAAATACATTTTTAAATACCTGATAGCTTGCACTCAGTGGACTGCACAGGGAAGCTTTTAGACATTTATCTACCATTGCCACAAGCGCTTTTGACAGTGTATTTTTAAAAATATTTGTTTCCACTTTCCAAATATCCCAAGGTATCACTTGCTATGGAACACACTCAAAATTTGGAAAGATATGCCTGTGTTTTGGCATTACGTCCTGTGTTTAGTATGAATTTCAGATCTGTTCTGTTCTTAAGATTTGCATGCAAAAATGTTGATTTCTGATTGCTTTCCTCACTCCCACTCTTCCCGTATCTCCAAGAAGAAAAGCCTGGGACACTCTGAATAACTCTGGGGGAGCACTTAACAGGGAGATTAAAAGTATTCTTTCCTCCTCCTCTGTTTCTGAATAAATTTTAAGGGTAGAAGGAGCTGTAGGGAGACTTTCTTTTTAATGAAAGATAAAGAGATTGAAATAAGTGAATAAATGGCTACTTTAGGCGATTTCCTTTAAAAACAGAAAATTTCTGTCTATTAAATTTCAGTCTTCTGCCAGCTTCCCCTTAATTTAACTTTGACTTTTCAATGGGAAATGTAAATTAGTGCTGAAATTCTAATTCACAGACATTTTGCAAGAAGGAAATCCCCGAGTCTTACCTGCAAACCAGTGGCTGATTTTCCATGTGCTCTGCAAAGAGGGACCAAGAGGCTTTCACTGATAGAAGGGAGTGTCTGGCCAGTACCAGACCAGCACTTCATGTTATTTAGGAACTCCTTTCATCCGACTCCTCACATTCCCTCCTGGAAAACAAAAAGGCAGGGGCCTGTTTCCTGTGAGAACATGGATGTTTTTGCAGACCTTGCAGTAAAAGAGATTTAAATGGACCTGCCACGCTGGAACGAAATTATCTTTTTCATGATTCCTCTTATAATCAGAAACAGTCCCTGAAGTTTCCCACCTGGGCTGGCAGTGAGAATGGCACAATCCAGGAGCTTCCCAGCACTAAGGATTCCTCATCAGGCATTAACTCTTTTTTTGCCAAACAGAAGCAAAAGACACTTTTTCCATATGAAGTAACAGATATGTCTTGATTTTTGGAACTATATTTAGCTGTTATGGAATACATGGTTCTATCACTCAGAATATGTAAAGAGCAGAAAGGATCTATTTAGTTGTAGAATTATGGAATTGTTTGGGCTGGAAGGGATCTCAAAGCTCACCCATTTCAACCCTCCTGCCATGGGCAGGGACACCTTCCCCTACCCCAGGTTGCTCAGAGCCCCATCCAACCTGGCCTTGGACACTTCCAGGGATGGAGCAGCCACAGCTTCTCTGGGAACCTGTGCCAGGGTCTCACCACCCTCACAGGGAAGAATTTCTTCCTGATATCCTAACTAACACTGCCTTCTCTGTCAGTTTGAAGCCATTGCCCCTTGTCCTGCACTCCATCCTTTGTCATGAGTCTCTCTCCATCTTTCCTGTAGGCTCCCTTCAGGCACTGGAAGGCCACAACTGGGTTACACTGAGTCCTCTTCCCCAGGTACTGTGTGACAGAGCAGCTGGAAGGTGACAAACTGAGAAGTGAGACCAAGCAGTTTTTCATCTGAGGTATGAGCCTGCCCAAGTCCTCCTGTGAATGTCAGTAATGAATTTAATCAAATGTGCTGCATAATCCCATGTGACATCACCATGAAGTTCCCTGCCTGTGTTGTGCCCCACATAAATAAACGGAATTTCAGCCCTGTGTTAAAATCATCTTTATCTCATTTTTCTGAGATGTGTACATGTGTTTTCCCTTTATTATAGTAGTGCTAAAGACAAAATTTTAAGTAAGCCAAGTATATTGATAATTTCAGAATATGTCACTGTAACTCTGTTAAGGTATAAAAGTTAAAAAAGACTAATGTAATGAACCATAAAATAATGAAACGTGGAAAAAAATGAAAATAAGTCTCTTTAATGTTATTCAAATAATATGCTTGCTTTCTTTCTCCTTTAATATTTTCCTTGAAATCAAGACACTCTTGCAAAATATCTAAAGTCCAACAAAACAGCATTTTTGAGAGAACTGTTTTGTTAAAAACAGATATTAGTGGTCAGGTTTTGGCTTGGAGCAATATATCACATTTTTAATGAATCTGACCTTCTCCGAGGTTAGGGACAATTGAATCTAAAGAGTCTGGTTTCAGTCCCATCCCAGCAACATGGTAAAACGAGGTGAAATGTTACAGTTTCTGTTCCTGGGGCTTCATGCAAACCATTTTTTAAACCCTTGTTTCCAAAGGTTGCCAGGCCCTGAGATTCTCTCGGAGCTTGGCTTCACACTAATTCTGGCCAAACCTCTGCACCAAGGCTGGGATCTGTTCAAGCAAAGAGCAACACAAGCCTTTGCCAGATTAGATTTATACAAATATACATCTACTGGCATCGCAGATCAGCTGGAGCCAAGTTTTATGACAAAAGGCACAATGTTTAGCAAACACTAATGAACAGATGCTGATTTATGGCAGAACCTGAACTAGGCTAAGGGGATGGAGTTTCAGTCTTGTGGTGAATTTTATAGAGCTAAGGGGATGGAGTTTCAGTCTTGTGGTGAATTTTATAGAGCTAGATACTTAGTGGAAGTTTTCCATGTGGATTACCATTCATCTTACCTAATTATTATGTACTAAAATTCAGCTCTGCCTGTCTGCACAAGGATTAAAAAATATCTGCTGTTTTAAAAGCACCCAGTTAAAAAGAACAGCTGCACAAGAAACTCCTGGCTGTGGGTGCACAATGCATTTGTGCAGAGCAAACATCCCTAACAAGGGGTACAGCAGCAGGCAGAGCACTCCAGCAGCCTGACCCCTCTTCAGGTTTTGTCAGGGAACATTCATTTCACCTGAGGGAGTTTCAAGGAAATTCCTTACTGGGTCTGTGGTGTAAGAAATGCACCAGGTTGAAGGCCATGGTAAGGATTCACACTCTTCCACCTCCACTCTGCTGTCTGGTGCCTGGACTTCCTCATGATCCACAGAGAATGCCCAGCACACAGACTCTTGGGACGGCCTTTTTGCTGCCCAGAGAGAGCTCAGGATCACACACTTTAGTATTAATTGCTCCTATGTGACTAATGAGTAATTGACAATAAATAATCTGCTTTCAAAAAACAGGCCACTCCAAGTATCCTTTCAGCAGTGCTGCAACATACCTTTATTGCAAGGAATAAATTAAACAGCACATTAAAAGCAGAAAAAAAAACCAGAAAATTTTAGGGAATAAAGTCCAAACAAGTGCTATTAGAAATAAGAGTGCTTTCCTTTTTTTTTTTTTTTTTTTTTNATTTGGCAGGTCATCCTTCACAAATCACAGAGTTCAGCTGAAGTAAAATTATGCTCTGGTGAGTTCCTCTCAGAAATGCCAAGATCCTTTAGAACATGGATATTTTGAATGCTGAAATACTGCAGGATTATTCCTATGTTCCATAGATGCTTACTTTTTATCCTATGACAGGGAAAATACTAAACAATGGCAGCAGTTGGTGAATCCTTTCCAAAAGACCAATTCCTGGCCTGGGTAGTTCCACTATTACTCAATGCACAGTTCATTGGCAGTGCAGGACAATTGCCTGGTGTCTCAGAGGGCAGAATATTTTTATATTCAATAATATTCTCTTTTATATTTTATATTAGATAGCATGGATATTTTAAATATCCCCAGATTCAGTTCCAGTTCACACTTTAGACTAATAAGGCTGAAAGGAATTCAATTTTTCCACATTTTTTTTTCACTCAGTGTGGTCCTTTCCTCAGAGCATTCAGGTCAGTTTTACTCCCTGGTTCTCAACTATTATCCAGTGTCTCTATGGCTTTACTTTTCTTGTCTTTGTAGCAGTAACTCTTCCTGACTTTCTGTGATTCCTTGCCTTTGCTACATTGGGAAACTCAGAGGGCTATAGAAATGTGTGCCCAGGCAGAGATAGGCTCAGATTCTCTGTGTCATGGTTGAATGGGCTGTTACAAAGGAGTTGCTGTATGAAAACAGCGTCTTCCATTTCCGCGTCTTTTTAAAAGGAAAGAGTGATCTCTCTTTAGCCTTGGACGTAATTCAGACATTAACTACAAGAAAACAGTTCAAGCATCAGACACAGGGAAAAATTATGCAGCACAAATGGCCAATGCAACCCTGGAGCAAGAGAGCCCTTACTGACACTCTCTGGTGTCTTCACAGTCCCTTTGCTGGCACTTGAGAATCCTTTTCCTTGCTATCAATTTGTCTCTCAAGTACTGTGAAGGGAGACCTCAACTGTCTAAAACAGCTTGAAGATTTTGCCTCAGGAGCCAAAGTCTAGAAGACAGGCATTGAAATGCTGAGCAGAGTTACCCTCTTCTTCCTCTCTAAGTGTCTTGTTTTTCAGGGCATGTTCTTGTATCAAAAAGTCATTTAACATCTATCATGACTGTTTTCATGCTTGATGCTTCAGCATGTTCTTGAAAGATGACAGATGGTCTTTCATACTTATTTCAAAGATCATGCAAATCTTTCATGGTCCTGAACTACAGATTTTGGCTTTGTAGCTCTAGAAATAGAGTTCCAACTCTGGAAAATACATTTCCAACTCTGGAAAATACATTTCCTATCCACTTACGATACAACCAAGATGATTGCTGGTGAAACAGCAAAGCGTTTTCTTTGATTCCAGTGTAATAACATGTATTATTGATCTTAGAATAAACCAGTATAGCAGTAGACTGGAAAACAGATTAAATTATCTCCACAAAAGTGGAACACAAAAAGTAGCCTTTGCCTTGCATTTGCAGTGTAAGTAGTCTATAAGCACATCACTCAGGCTGACTGATGAGTGTAGTGAAAAACAAGGGACCTGCCCTGTCAGCACACTCTGGCTGAGCACAACTGCCCGGCCCTGAGCATGGATAAAGCACAGAGAGATGACAATCAGCCCAGTAAAAACAACTTGGTAAGGAAACAGGCTTTCTGCAAAAGTGGCCACTCAGTACTGCTGACCCCTTGGGCACGCGAGAGCTCCTGCTGAAAGCTGTGGGCATCGGTGCCCTCGAAACTTTGCTGGCAGGAATAAAACACGAGTACGTGCCACAGTTGATCCAGCTCATTAACAAACCTCACGGACTGTGAGGAAGGAGGACTGGAAATCCCTGGCAGAGTGGCAGGCGCAGGCACATCTGGCAACATACGGCCAGAGAAGAAACATTCCATCCACCCAGGCTGTGGTGTCAACACTCTGAGGCTGAACTTACCATAACTGACTACATGGAAAAAAGCATTCACCAGTTAGGAGCTAACTAACAAATCCATGAACCATAAGAGACTCCAAAGCAGATGTCTAAAGATGGCAATCCTGCTGGATTACATCAGGACAGCTTGCTGGCCATGCCAAACACGAGATCTCTGTTTTCCTCGGGAGTACTAATGATTACAATTGCTTGCAATGTCTGCCTGTGGGATTTAAAGGACAAGAAGGAATTAAGGGTTGGACTCCTACTGAGGTGGTGAGACACTTGTTGTGTGTTACGAGCTTTTGAAGGCTGAACCTGAAGCAGAGAAAAAACCGGCCCAGTGCTCATACTTAAGCTTCAACTAGATGTAAGAAACTCAGAAAGCAAAATGTTGTGGTGCTTCATCAAGGACAGAAGACAGGAAAGTGGAATTTGAGTATTAATTAAATAATGAGGAAGACCAAAAGAGGAACATAAACCAAGCAAATAGTGAAACACAATTAGTAGGAAAGAGAAGGCGAGAGGTTATGATGACCCAGCTAGTGAAGGCTGCTCAAATGATCTCTTTGGGTCTGGTTGAGATCCTATATAAAAGGATTTCAGAACACGAAATGGCAATATCTTCAAAAGCAAGATGATGAAAATGCTTTGAAGTAAGGTGGAAAACAAAAATGCACAGAAATCTACCTCACCTCAAAAAATGCTTTTTTAAAAGTCAGCAGAAAACATCTGTAACTGAGACTGACATTTGTGTCATCCCTGTGGGCTAGAGTTAGGAAGCTGAAGATCAACACAACAGTGAGAGAGGATCATTTCACAGAGGAAATGCTAAAAAGTAAACAACCCTGTCTTCCTTAAAAGAGAGGGAAAAAACCCCACAAAACAGATTAATACCATTGGAATGTTTTAATAGTGGGGGGAAAAGATCCCTTCTGAGCAGTGAAAATAGGGAGTTGTCTGAAAACTAAGCAATCTGCACTAGGTGGACATGAGTCACACTACTGCTAAAGGGAAAGATTTTCTACGGTCTGCAGTACCCAAAGGAAATATCTTTATAAAGATAAAAAATGTATTTTGAACATCTTCATAATAAGTATCATCATATAGGATTATAGGCATGGCAGCCTTCTCATCTGTTTCAGCAGGTGGAAAGGTTTTTTTTTTTAAAAAGGACTGTCACTGTATTTCAAAAATATAGCAAGGCAAACAGCAAATCTGTCATTTTACCCTTGCCCAAGATGCTCAGTTGTTAATTTGCTCTTTGTTGTTCGTGTGAGACAAACTCAGGACGTAGCTCACTCTCATGAGATGTGCTGTTCCAGGAACTTAGTTTAAATAGAAAAGATGGAGTAGCAGAACAGGTTATGCAGTGTCTTCACAGGGCAAACCAGGGGCTGAGCCACGCAGGGAATCAGGAGGGTCAGAGCAGAGCTATGTATCGCACTTGCCGTTCCCGAGCCCCACTGCTGCACTGGCCGCCCAGGGTGAGCCCCTGGGGGGTTTTGCTCGGGAAGGGATGCGGCAGTGCCGGGCTGCGATGGCACCAGGCCGGCTGTGCCGCTCCTCCTCCGCTCTGCCCGTGCGCCGATCCAGGCACACACACGCTGCTTTTTCCCTGCGTGCGTGGCTCGGGAATGTTGCCCCTCGCCAGGGATGCAGCGGTACATTTATGGCAAGGGGTTAGAGCTGCGGCTGGAGCTGCGATCCCGGCCCAAATCAGGAGAGGGGAGCACCAGGGGGGATCGCTGCGCCTCTGGGCTGTCCCCTGGAGCCCAGCATTGGCCTTTCCACCGTGTCCCTGACACCCACCCTGGCTGGGCCCGGGGGATGCCCTGACGGCCCCCCCGGCGGGCAGCGCAGAAGCGCTCAACATTGCCTTTTTCGGGCTTTTTTTCTCTTTCCCCCCTGTGCGCGGTTGGGTTGGTTTTTTTTTTTTTTTCCTTCCCCTTGTCACTCCTTGCAGGGCCGGAGCGGCGGCAGCGCTTCCCGGCATCGCGGGGCCGCTCCGCCCATCCCGGCCCGGCCCGGCCCGTCCCGTCNCAGGGGATGGGGCCGGTGCCGGAGAGGAGGTGGTGCAGATCCGGCTGGGGGACAAGTGCTACCCGGTGTGCAAGAGGAAGCTGATCGAGCAGAGCGACTATTTCCGAGCGCTCTACCGCTCGGGAATGCGGGAGGCAGGGCAGGGCCAGGAGGAGCAGCTGCTGCGCGGGGGGCTGAGCGCCCTGGGGCTGGAGCTGGTGCTGGACTTCATCAACACGTCCTGCCTGGCCAGGCTGGAGCAGGAGGAGGGCGGCGAGGAGGAGCCCCCGCTGCTGGAGGAGCTGGTGGAGGCCGCGTCCTACCTGCAGGTCACGCCCCTGCTGCGCCTGCTGCTGTCCCAGGTGCGGCTGGGCAACTGCTTCGAGCTGCACCGCCTGGCGCAGGTGTACGGCCTGCAGGACCTGCACGACGCCTGCCTGGACTTCATGGCCGCGCACTACCACCAGGTGCTGCGCAGGCCCGACGCCCGCCCGCACCTCCTGCTGCCCCCGGCGCTGCAGCAGCAGCTGCGGGAGCGCCGCATGAGGGGCACGGCCACCCTCGTGCTGCTCGGGGACTTCATGGGCGCCTGTCCGCCGGGGCTGCCCGCCGGCTGTCACCCCGCGGGGGACGCGCCCTGGGCCATGCTCAGGTACGACGAGGAGGCGCAGCGCTGGCTGCCGCTGGCCAACAACCTGCCCGCCGACCTGGTGAGCGTCCGCGGCTACGGCTCGGCCATGCTGGACAATTACCTGTTCATCGTCGGCGGCTACCGCATCACGAGCCAGGAGATCTCGGCCGCGCACTGTTACAACCCGTGCCTGAACGAGTGGAGCCAGCTGGCCTCGATGAACCAGAAGAGGTAACCCCCGCTCCGTGGGGTACTCGTGTGCCCCTGCCCGGTGTCGAGATAGGTCCTGTGCAGTCACATGGCATTGGCTCGGCCGTAGGGACGCGACACAGACCTAGCTGTGCTCTGAACCAACCAACAAACCCAACGGGAAAATTCCTTTCCTGCTTGCTCTATGGTATATCGTAACGCCGGTTACAGAAGTGACAAGTTTTCCTGCTCTAAGTGGGGATGTACAGGCTATGCCAGAGCTGGAGATGGCCAGAAAAATTTAGTTGGAGCAGTTATCCAGTGGTTTGTACTTTCATAAAAATCTGAAATGTTTTGTAGGCCTGCGCTTCACTGAAATACCAGAAAAATGTCAGGACGATGGTGAGAAATTTCTCACTTGATGGGAATATTTGGATCTGGGAATCATTCATTGTTTTGACAATTTTTTTTTTAACTTTTATCCTTTTGAACCGTTCATTACACATTGATGTTTTAGTTTGTATTTAGAAACACTTGGGTAATTTATACTTGAAAGAGAATAGGGGCCTAGCCTTAAGGAGGACCCAAGAAGAGAGGCCTTCTCCCTGGCCAAGGTTGTGGCTGCTCTACCTTAACCTCACTTTGGAGTTATAAAAACAAAGGCTTTCATTTCACTGAAACAAACTGGCTTTGTTTCCAACATGAACTTCCTCTTTGTTTCCATTTTAGTAAAATTGTTTTAAATATTATCTATTCTCTCTGAAAAAAAAAAAAAAAAGGCAAGGAGGCCAAAATTCACTGTAGAATGGAAATCCTTTTCACTATCCAGTGAAATGAAAGAGCATGCAGAGACCCAAACCATTGGTATAAATGCTTTGTATCTGGGTAGTCAAACTGCAGTCTCTATTCCTGTCTCCGTTTAGCTTTTGCCACCTAAACCCCCTCAAAAGAGACTAAAAGTAAGTCTTTCCTATTTCACCTTTTTCCCCCCCCCACTTCTTTTATTGCTGTGAGAATTTTACTAAGATAATCACCTCCCTAATCAGTCATCACAACTGATCAGAAACCATTTTTCTCAGTGTTTCTGACTGCTTGGAGCGGTGTTGGAAAAAGTTTCATCTGTAAAATGAGTGGCTTTTAAATGCTGCAAACACCTTTTCTTACAGACCTATTTCTTAGAGGCTGAGCCTGTAGCCTGTAGCAGAGTTCCCTGAGTTGCGTGGGGAACTGAGGTGTTTTAGCTGGCTTGATTCTACAGCAGGACCTGTGTGAACGGGGTTGGGAGCACTTGGCCTTGCTGGAAAAGGTTGATGGGATCAGCCCATGCAGTGTCTCCTATGGAAATCAACTTCATCACAGAAGTCCCATGCTGACCAAGTCACGAGGTTCTGTTGGTGCAATGTCTATAGCAAGAGAGCTGTTACTGGGTATAATGACTCTGCAACTTGGGTTTTTAAAAAATACCTTTTCAAGGCCGTTTTTGCGCCTTGCAGTTCGTGTATTCGAACTGTAGATCACCCTTTTTTCCTGCACACTTGCACCCCCCCTTTTTTTTTTTGCTAGGATGTATAATCATTATACTTAAAATACGCACATGGATATTTTTGCCTAATATTACTGTTTTCAGTGGGATTGCCACACCGCCTTAATCTTCAAACCCATCACAGGTGACGGCAAGGTGTTCCTTAGAATAGAATTTCATGTTGGCCATTCACTGCAGAAAAGCAGCGTGCAAATGGATATTTTCAGAATAATCTCTAGTCTTACCTTCCATGGTGATTATTGCAGGCCAAAAAGTAACCCGAATTACACCTGCAAAGTAGCAGTGAGGATGTTGCTCCCTGAGTAATTGGGGGAGCTTTTTTTCATGGAAACCCATCTGACCCCTTCATAAAACATGTTTCTGATTTTACCAGCTTCATGGAGTCTCAGCCCTGCAGTTGTTAATTGTTGTTTTTTCTATCTGACATAACATCTCAGCTCCCTGATGACCTGCGTGGTGTTTTGTGGCAGGGAGGGATGGCCTGTGCCCTAGGAGCCAAGAGCAGGGCCGTTTTTGACATGAGGGGTTCGCATGCTGCATGACCAGTGCTGATGCCTGTCTGCCACACATCTGTGCTGCAATTAGAGCTGCAGTTTGCTTGGCATTGTATTTTTAGTTTGTTATGCTGTAGTAAAATAAGCAGGGTGGTTGCCCAGCCTTCTGTTTAGGAATTACAGCCATGTGACTGTCTGGCAAATGAATTTATGTCAGCTGATTTAATTACATCCCACGGATGAAATTGGACATACCTTCAGGGAGGGCTCTGGTTTCCATTGAAGTTGGTTTGACTTCAGACAGCAGAGGGTCTGGATTTGTCCTGCATGAGCGACTGCACGTGTTGGCCTCGAGGGAAGGCTGAGGAGCTACGGCTGTAATTGTGCTGCCCTTCCTTCATATAAGAGTTTTTTGCCCTAAACAAACCTTTTAAGTTCAGTGGTATTTTTGTCATGAATTATTTCCATTGTTGTAATACAGAATCCCAGGATGCTGGGATTCTCTACACGTGCTTAGATGAAACCATCCTAACCTACTTCTGAGTAGAATACAAAAGCCACCTGAGTATTTAGCAGCCGTTCTGGTTTGGGTCATCGCTGTTGGCTTGCTTGCTAGGTGTACAGGTCTTACTACTTTCATTTCAAACTTGTTCACAACAGGCAACTCCTGTATATTGTTCTTGTGATGCCCCCAGGAGCTTGAGAGAGTGTTATTCCCGATTTATGCATACACAAGGGAGATAAAATAATTTGCTTCAGCTCACAAAGGAAACCCATGACTGAGCATGGAATTTCTCATCGTCTGAGTGCTAAATCCAGTGCTGGTCACAAATAGTCCACAACAGATCACAGTTTCTAGACCTTTTCATTCTAGAGTTGTTTCTGTACTTGGAAATCTCCAGAGAATTCTGAACTTTTTAACAGAAGCAGCTCCACCTGAGTGTTGCCCAAGATCACTTGTGGTCCTTGGGGTCAGGAAGGTATCAAAGTGCATAGGGGACTGTTGCAGTAATGTCCTTAAATACCTTTCCAAACTTTTTTTTTTTAAAGTGAACACTGTCTGTTGAAATTTGCTATTTAAAAATAATATACTCATAGGGTTTCTACTGCATGTGCCAGTTTGAGCTGTATATTGCAGTTCTATTTTCCTTCAGAACCTTCCTACTCATGGCAGGTACATCTTCCACGCTTGGAAGACCCATGTAAGCCCCTGGCTGGAATTATGCACATGCACGTGGAACGTGATTTTTGTGAGCAATCTGTGCCTGGACTGCTGCCACTCTGAGGATTCTTTCAGGAATATAGGAAGTGATGCTTCTGGGGAATGCTACGTGTTTAGGAGACCTTCTCTTTCCTCATTTATTACTTTTTTTTTTTTTTAATTCACTCAAAATTCTTCTGTGCTGGAAGAAAATAGACTTCAGAAATTTTTAAGTTACAACCATCCATACTTTACTTATCACAAATGTATCACACACATCCTGAGGCCTTCGGTTTTAGCTTTTATATACTTCAAATATTGTATTACCTAGTTGTAGCTCTGAACTTTCTTGTGGGCTGTTAACTTCTGTTCTCTCATGGCAGCTAGACATAACAAAGCCTCTCCAAGCTTGTTATTCAAGGACACTCAGATTGTCCTAGGCCCAAAGGTGTAAACTGGGGCCTCTAGAGAGGTGGCAAAATTCAAGAAATTACATCATTAGCTAAAGTTTTAATTGGCGAATTTATGCTGATATGCAAATGGACCAAACCTATGAAAGTGTGAAGAACTCGTGGCTCGGGGACTATCTTGGGTGTAGCCTTTGGCCTGCTCAGGGTGTACCTTTGAAGGCCTTTCAAATAAATACCTACCTTTATTCCTGTACTCCTGTCTAGTCTCTGTTTCTAGGTAGCCACTCAAGGCATCAGTCCAAAGCCAAATGTTGGATGCAGAGTACTCGGCAGACTCATGTAAGAAATATTAAAAAAAAGGAGAAAAAGAAGTAACTCATTGAAAATATGTAAAACAGTTTGGAATTGCTCCGTAACTGGGCTTTCATGATTCCTTGTCTCTGCTGTCAGTGCTTTAACTTTAGTAGAAAGAAGTAATCTGATTATTGAGAAATTTTAAGGTTAAATTGATGGTTTGGCAGAAAGAAACAGTGTTGATTAATCCAAGGCTCATGTTCTGCAGCAGGACCAAGGCTACCAAGGCTTGTAAATAAATACACATTTAACTTGCTCCTGAAATCCTCCAGCAGTGTAGATTCCAACCTACCTTGGGATCCTCCTCCCAGGTGTCTTGTTCCCATGTTTAGCCACCCCTCTGACCAGAAAGCCCTTTTCAGTATCTGGGCTAACTCTTTTTTGTTGTACACTAAAAGGAGATTGTTAGTGAACAAAAACCATGCGTGTTGGTTGTTTATAGCCACTGCCCCCAAGGCCTCCTGCAGATACACCTAACACAATCCAGAGCCGTGGGGGTGGGTTTGGGAAGCTGTGGAGTGTTGTCTTGCGTGCAGAAAGCCTCTCTGACCTCCAGCTCCTTTCCGTTCCTGTGTTACATTTTCCTTCCTTTGTGCATGTAGCGCTTTGTGCTTGACTGAGTGAAGAACGGATTTTGAGCGATGGTAAAACCCCACAGCTCCCACTCGCTGGCGTTCCTGGGCTTCTGTTCATAGTGAATGGGGGCAGCAGAAGGCAGCTCATACCTCGGCTTGTCCCAGCTAGAAGGGACCCACTAGGCCTGGTTTTTGGAAAGTACGTCTTGATCCCTCGGGTTTAGGCAAGTCACAGGTGCGAGGGGAGTTCCGTCGAGGCTGAATCTGACGGATTCGGCCCTGCTGTTTCCAGGCTGTAGTCCATGGAACAGTTGTTGGTTGTGGAGAGCTGGCTCCCTGCTCGGTGTTTGCTTTCCTTGTTTCCAGCTGCTCCAGCACATTAAAAGAGTGTAAAAATGCACTAAATATTTCCTAACGTTCACTCTCCATAAAGACACCTGCTATTACTGGCATGGAGAGGTGAGTGGCACAAGTTCTTCATAACATATTGAGCCATTGTCCAAACTTTCATATAAAGTGTGCTGATGGATACTTGCAGCTACTTTTGAGTAAAATGAACTTTATTGTTAATGAATTCCATAAACCTGAGACATGTCCAATCTGTTTTAACAAGTGTTTGGAAGTGCTTAAATGACTGACACAAAGGTTTGTGACCTCCTTGTAGGATATTTAAAGCTGGAAGTTGTGCTGTTTGTGTTTCAATAGATAATTTTCCCTGTGGTTTTGCCCCTTTGTTAATTTGTGGCATTTTTTTTCTGTCCTAACTTTTACAACAGATATATTGCTTTGAAAATCACAGTGTTTTGCAAGTAGTTATCCTCATTTCATACCTGCTGCTGATTGCCATGTTATTCTGGATTCTCTGAAATGGGAAGCATAATTGCTGTTGAGGGAATATAAACGGATTGACTTAATCGTAAATGTCAGGGGGAAAAAAATGCATAAAAAGCAATTAATTCCTTCAAAGGAGCATTTTAGTTTCCAAAGCTGTATCAGGATGACAAGAACAAAGTGATTCCATCTGGAAACAAATCCTTTTTCCAAATACATTTAATAAAAAGAAGTTGCAGGGCAGTCTGCCGCTAGGCAGGGTTCATTTTGTCCAGACAAAACCCTGCAAAAGTACTTAGCAGTCAGTTTTGAATGTTGGGTTCCTGCAGGGTGGAACTGCCTTGGCCGCCCAGCAGGCCAGGGCAGGTCTGAAACATCATTTCAATTTTATAGATGTAACACAGTTCCCCGTTTGGCTTTGTGCTGAGCTGGTGCAGTCCCGGGACTGCCACACATCCAGTTAATTGGGATACCCATGGTAAAATCTCAGTTGGCTCAGCAGAAGAGAAGGAACAACCTTTCTAGGCAGTGAGACTGTTCCTGGAGAGAGGAAAAGCTCATTCTTTGTTAGACCAGCTTCCCTGGCTGGAAGGAAGGCTGAGCATCCAAGAGTTCTGTCTTCACATCCTCCAGTTTCCTCCTCCAGACCTGCACCTTTAATACGCATGGACCATTTGTTTCTGTCTGTGCTACCTTCGGGGTGTGAGATAGGAGACTTCCCATGCTTCAGGAACTGGGAAGCTGCCCTTTGCCATGTGTGAATTTTGACAGCGTAATGGAACAGACTAAGAAATAAATGACTGACCAGTTTGGAGGGCATTGCTCATGGAGTGTAATGTAATTTTTGTTCAGCTATGGGTAGAACATAATTTATAGATAGATCTTGCTTCAGAGGATGTATTTAGTAGTTTAATGCTGAATAAGGTACAAAAGAGTCTCTCTTCTGTCTTTTGCAGAACGGGATTCAATGTGTTCCACTTTAAATTGCTTTTTTATTAGGGTTATTAAAGAGATTCCATAATACAGCGTAAGACAAGTATGCATTCTTAGGCATCCATCAAGTATTGTTTGAAATTTCTGCAATTTTAACTGAAATTATACCCTACACTGTGTGTCCATGTAATGCATTTTTCTCTACCACTGATACATTACTAAAAGCCGAATAAAAATGAGCCATCTGCTGAGCACATTGGTTACCTAAACATTTACAGCTGAACTGGCACAGACTGAGATACAAAATACAATGTTCCTCAGTCTCGGCAGCACCATCAGTAACATCCAGACTGTCGCTGGGTACTGCCCTGAGTAATTCCAGCGTAGTTACAGCATTTTGGCCTTGCACAGAAGAGTTCAGATGCTGCAGATACCCGAAGTGATGGTGCAAGCTGTGAGTGATGATGAGTGTGTCAGAGCCTGGGTAGGAAGAACTGCACACTACCGTGCATGCAGCTCATTTCAGTGCTGCAATCTGTTCTTTCAGATCCAACTTCAAGCTCCTGGCTGTCAGTGGAAAGCTCTATGCCATCGGTGGCCAGTCCCTTTCCAACGTGGAGTGCTACAACCCGGAAAATGACTGGTGGAATTTCGTGGCGTCCATGCCAAACCCCCTCGCAGAATTCTCAGCTTGTGAATGCAAGGGCAAGATCTACGTTATTGGAGGATACACTGCACGAGGTAACAAGTTTGCTGTTACTTCTTGTTGGCTTTTACCTGATTGTTTCCAAGGCCCAGATAATTTTATCCTGTTTTTCAGGAAGGCTTTTGAACTCATGTAGAAGGCTGCATAATGGTGATTAAAACACATAGAAATAAATTGCTGGTAGAAAAGAATTGACAAACAAAACAAAAAAATAGCTCTGTCAGGGAAGAATCAATTATTTCTTTTTTTTTTTTCAGACCCTATGTGGACCTGGAGCTATGTTATTTGGAGAGGAAAAAACTGATGGGTACTTCAGCACCCAGCTTAGCTACTACCCCTTTTCTTAGATTTTGATCACACAGTACGTTGAGGTCTCAACAGATATGCTTTGTTTACCTTTAAAGTACCTGGTTTAGACGGTCAGAAGGAAAAATGCACAGAAAATATCTGCCTGCCTCAGTATTTCTCATGTATTAATAGATGTCATGGTCTTTTCACTACAGTATTTCAGTGTTTCACAGGCAAGTTCAAGCTATACCTTAATAACTTAATAGAATAATCAAAAGCTGAAGCAAGAACGAACTCTTTTAGCTTATTTAATCTCTATACCAAATTTTCTGAGGACACTGTATGGAGGGAAGTATTTGAAGTTTCATTCTCTTCTGACAATTACTTTTATCCAATGGGCAAACAAGTGCAGTTAAAAAGAGCTCCCATTTGTTCATTCCTTAAGTACATAGTGCCCATTTTTTGGGAGGGAGACCTTTTTCTCAGAGCTTTAGGAGTCAGTTTTTTAAACATGTCAAATGTTCAGTATTTACCAGGATTTCGTAAGTTTGGATTTGGCCTTTGCCCACTTCAGTTGACCACAGGAGTTTTAAGGGTTTTCTTTCCAAACAGAGAATGAAGTTAGAAGACACATCAGCTTTTACAGACAGCACTACAAGCAAAGCTAAACCGATGTGAGAACAAGCTGTCCCTTCTAGTGTCTGAGCGGATTTGAGCTCTGAATCATTTTACAGTTTATAAAAGGCACACTGCCACCCCTTATGGTCCTTCTGGTAATGAAAACCCTCAAACTCATTTTGTCCAGACCATTCTGACCCAGAGCCTGGTGGCTTCTCTGAGGAAAATGTGCCTGTGTCTATATGGAGAGCTGCAGTCCCAGTCCTCTGCTCATCCCCACTATGGGATCTTCTGGGGCCATTGTGCTCCCTCATGTCCAGCACTGGGACTCAGAGATGTCTGGCAGGAAACGCTTGTCGTGCTGAGAAGTCAGATCCAAAGGGAAATATCCTGTGAGACAGGAGAATGAGGAGAAGGGATTGAAACAGGTTAATGGGAAGTCTTGTCTCTAAAGACCAGAGTTAGTGGTTTGGCACATTTATCCAGAGAGAGAGAAAGAAGAGGTAAGGTGAAACACCTCTGATCTGGTTAAGAGTGCTGCACGATTATGGGAGGACCAGCTTTTCTCCTACACCCTCTGTGCTCTGCAAGTTCCTTTCCTGATGTTTGTGCTGTTCTTTCATCAGGCTGCCTACTCTTGGTGTCATAAAGAGGAAGATCAGCACGTTTCTGATTCAGATCCCATTCCTTTAAAACTCCTGCACAAGGCATGTGCAGTCAGGATTGCTGCCCTGTGTCAGGCTCCTGACTCACTACTTGCTGCCTGTGGGTTCAGCTGAAGGAGGGTAGTGAGTTACCTCTGGCTTCCTCCACGCTCCAGGGGATTGCTGCTGCCCTCCAAACCTCTGTCATTTCCTAGGTCTTTTCCTAAAAACCTTTTTCGATGGAAATAGGGCCATAAAAATATGAAGTTTTGAGCAGTCGATAACTAGCACGTTCAGGCTTCTGTTTAAATCCAGGATCACTCAGGACAACAAACACCTGTGCTTGTTATAAATAATTTCCTGAACAAGGGTCTAGAATCAGTTTTTCTGTAGCATCTTGGCTTAGGACAGGTGGCAGACTTAGAAACCAGAATTGCCACAATTACAGTGGTGGTTTTCTCACTGAATTATGCAGATGTCAGAAAGGGTTAAGGCCTAAAGATGTGAGAAGCACTAAGGTTTATTTGCTGGTTTGCTACATTTACCAGATAAAACACATGCAACAAATAAGGGGTTTTATGTTCTGTTATTTTTAGTAATTTTTGGTATTTCTATATATACCTCAGTTTTGGTAGGTTTTGTGGGCTGTTTTTAAAATTTGTGCAGAGTTTCTTCTGAGACTGCACTTTCCAAAAGATGGCAGGATCTGGAATTTCCCGCTGTAAATTACAATGACACTTCTTGAATAAAATCCTTCTCTTGAGTTTGCAGCTCTCACTTTTGAACCTGTATCATGATAGAAATTCCACATCAGGCACTGTAGTGCTCATGTTTTGTATTGTGGGTTTTGTTTTGGGGTTTTTTTTGTTGTTTCAGTGGATATAAAAGACCCAGGCTGTGGACTGAGCATGGGAGGGCCACGTTGCAATGGACTTCTATTTCATACACCTCCTCGCAAATAGCACATTTTCCAGGGGAAGTTTACTGCTATAGATACTCATAGATACTTAACTGGGACTTCTCCTCCCCTTGATGAGTCAGAGAACGATACATTGTTCATAGAAAAAGGTCATCTATATGTAGAGTTGCAGTTTCACAGAGCATTGACATGAAAATAATCAGAGTGCAAATGCTGGAGCAGCACCTCCCTGATCATGCCACTGATGCACTTCATTCCTGACAATCCAGTCATATTTCTGGCTATTTATACCTGTGCCCTTACAGAACTTGTCAGTATGTCCCTGTGTGCTCTTCCCCCTGGGAGCTCACTGGGAGTCATCATGCAGCACAGACTGGTAACATGGAGCAGATTTAATAAAAGACCCGTCTGGAGTCTGCAAACCTGTTCCTGCTTGTCACTTGAGGTTGGATTTGAGCTCAGGTCTCCAGAGACTGGAACTGAATTTACTGAGTCGTGCAGATTCTGTGATAATTTAGTGAAACCTTGGGTGCAGCCAGGCTCTTCACTGCACCGTAAATCAGGGTGGCATTGTAACAATTTTGTGGAATAACACTATTGCCAACACAAGCACCCACTGAGTTGTGAATTATGGAGATGATTTCAGCTTCTTTCTGAGCCTCTGCCTGATGGCAGAGCACAGAGTTCCTGGTTCTTAGATGATTCTGACAATGTCTGTTTCTCTCTTTATAAGGTAACCCTTAGGTTGTCCAGGCCACTTGCTGAAATGTAACCAGCTTTACAAATTTTATTCCATAAAACTTTGATTTATGGAAAGAAATGCAAAGTATCAAAGTTAAGCTTGGATGATAAATCATCACTTGACAGCCATTAATGAAGCATATTGTCTTAATGATAGTTAGATTCATCTGTGACCACTTCTGGAGAGGAGAATATCGCTCCATTTCCCTTTTTGTAAAAAAATTCTTATGTATCAGAGACAAAAATAAGAGCATTATTTAAAAGGTAGGGTTTATTCTGCTAAAATCTGCATGCCCAGACAATTTACATCATGTAATCTGCCAGAAGTAGCATAATTTTTTTCCCCTGTGCCAAGGGACAGAACGTTCAACGTTTCTTGTCGAGGGCAAGGAGCTGCAGTTGTCAGTGATCACCCTTTCTCCCCTGGCTTGCCCTGCTTGTGCACTGCAGTGTGTGAGCAATCTGCAGTAAAGGCTGGGACACTCTGAAGGGAAAAAAAGCTCCCCCACGAGTGCCTTCTGATAGAATTATCTGTTTGTGAATGTCTCCTCTGTGTTTCAGGCAGGAACATGAGCATCCTACAGTACTGTCCCACTTCTGATTCCTGGACCAACTTGGAGCTGTGCGACGTGCACGTCCGCAAGCAGCAGATGCTGTCTGTGGAGGAGACCATCTACCTGGTGGGGGGCTGCATCCTCGACCTCGGACCAAACCAGAGATCCAGCCCCAGCGAGGACGTGCTGACTGTGCAGTCCTACAACGTTGCCACCAAAGAGTGGCTCTACCTCAGTGAGAACTCGTCCAAATCCGGCCTTAACTTGACTTGCACTCTCCACAACGATGGAGTCTATATCTTGAGTAGGAATATTACTCTGTCTTCCAGCTTGGAGCAGCGTCTCTTCCTGAAGTATAACATCTTCACGGACAGTTGGGAGTCGCTGGGGCGCTTCCCAGCCTTTGGACAAAACATTCTGATCTGTTCTATGTATTTGCCTGATGGGCGAGAAGTGTAACAGCACCAGGGTTTTCTTTTCAGTTCCTTAATCGTTCTTTGATGAATTATTTCTCCCTCTGAACAATTCCATTTTGAGAATGTAATGTGGTTGCATAATGCAGGCATAAAATACTGATTTTGTTCTCTAAAAAGATTTCAGAATCCAGTATGAAGAGAAATGCTTCCAGAAACAGTTTTAAGATTTTGATTTAAAAATTCTACTGGTTTGGATTAAAATTTCACCAAGTATGGTTTGCAATTTAAGCATAAAATTGTTGTGTTGGCAATTGATACAGGAGTTCCAAAGGCAAAACTGATCAGTCTGGTTTTATTCTTCATCTTAGTAGACAGTGTAGAACAAAACATAGACATTTTCAAAGTGGAAACAATTCAATAAAGTAAATAATTAGTATAATCAAAACCACAACAGGATTTATTTCTTTCAAAATACAGTTTTTACTCCAGCAATGTTCTGTCAAATGCACACTGTTTCAAATTGTTTATACTATCCCATTGTTATCTCTTCCACAGCAGCAAGGGAGATTCTTAAAGGTGCCAGCAATTGGGGTCCCATCAAGAAGAACTTCCTCTGAATTATTTGTAGTGCAGTGCTTTGCCAGGGACTGGCAGGAATTACCTTGTGGCTGCAGTTGCTGATTGGAAAGTAGATGCTCCTTTAATGGAAGTTGGCAGCATTTCTTGCTACCATTAAGATAGAGGTAAAAAGGCTCTTTATTCAAAGGGTGGAGTTTCCTAATTGTCATAAAGGTTTAAGTTTTAGTTACCTTGTTCTGTAGCTCTTAAAACAGAGTTTTAAAGATCAAATTGTGGTTGGCAACAAGCTGCACGTTGTGGAAATGTCCCTGAGCACATGGAGTGGTGATCCTGCTCCAGGCACATCCTGGTTGGTAACACTCCTGTGGGACACCCATGGAAGGCTTGGCTCTTGTCAGTGACTCCCTGACGACGTCCCCCAGAGCAGGGGCACGTAAATGTTGGCACTTTTCTTGTGTCACCAGGAGAGGTTGCCTCAGGTTTGCCACCCAGTGTTGTTCCTCTCTCTAAAGGGCACTGGAAGGTGGGTATTGTGAGCACTCCCTTGTGGGGATTCTGGAGTGGTTACTCTGGGAGCTTCTCCCAGGTCCTGCCTCTTGCCTGAGAGAACTGCAGCCATGCCTGGCCCCTTTTCTCTTGGTAGCTGACAAGTGCAAAAGCATCTTCTCGAGGTGCCTGCCCAGGTGTGGAATGTGTCCTCACAACAAGGAGAGGAAAAGCTTTGGCTCACCATGGGAAGAGCCAGGTTAGATGTGTGCTAAACACATTGCAGGGATGCTGGTTCTGCTCCAGCCGTGTCTCCACATGGTAAGATGAGATTTAAAGCACCTGAACATGTTCCTAATGTGTGGAGATGTCTCTTTTGTTTCCTCATTAGAATTCAGGAGTCTGAATCTTCTTTTGAAGACAGGTGCCTGTTGTACAGAGGAGGAGGCAGCAATGGTTCCCTCAAGGTCCTTGTAACTCCTTGCTTTTCCATGGTTTTGAATGAAATCAGCCCTTGCTAAAGGGTTATCAGTCTTGAAGTGCCTTGCCAATCACTGCTCACACATTAATCTTGGTGCTTCCAATCACCTGTAGCAACCCAAACAGAAAATCCCTGGAAGTTTCTCCAGAATGAGGGCATTTGGGTTTGAACATTTTTAGGATGAAAGCAACCGTGACACAAGGTATTTTGGATGTCTTAGATTCACCTTTTTGGGTGAAACTTTTGCAGCCTGGTGGGGAATGTCATACCTCAGCCCAGTCTGGTGCCTGCCACTCAGCTCTGTATGACTTTAATTAGCTAAGTCCATGTTGATGTGTGTTTATTTCCTTTGAAAACACTGAGCAGCTGCTGTGTTTTGACAGCAGTATCAGACCACGCAATTGCTCTTCTGCAATGGAGCAATAAGGTAACTTTCATAAGATGCTTCTTTCAGAAGTGTTTCAGAATAAATACAAGCAGGGTACCGTTTCCTGGTGATGAATTAGTCACATTATGCTACTTGCTTTCCTAAATTTCTTTTCAGGTCCAGATTCAGTACCCTACAGTCAGCTGTGACCAGTATTGGTGGGGGGAATCGCATCCAAGTTGCAGCATTCTCTTCCTTAGCAAACTAACCAAGAAAACCCGTCACTCCTGGGTTTGCAGTGGGGCGTATCAAATCAAGTCCTTTAAAATCCATTAATTTCTTAGTGCAGTCATAATTCCAAAACCTGTGACATTATCTTCTAGGTGTGATTACTCTTTTTCAGAAGAGGCCTTTCCACACTGGGTTTGTCTTCGTTTCAACTTCCAGTGATCACGTGACCACCTTGAAAACCTGGGAAACCTGCTCGAATGCAGAAGACAAAGATGTCTCTGGCTGTAAATACAGTCAGAACCTTTTGTCAGTCCATGGTGTAAATGCCTCCTACACTGACATCTAACAGTACTGCAGTCATAAATCAAAACTGGTGTTTCATTTAGTGGTAGCATTAATTAGTGTAATCATCTAAATGTACTCCATTACTACAGGCTGAAATAAAAATAAATGCTTTTTTTTAAACAAAATCCTTTACAGAAAAATATGCAATGTGTGTGGCCCCATACCTCAGGAAAGAAACCAAACACTGTAATGACTGTCTCGTGCCCTGTTCATTTTCTTTCTATCAGTTTTATACTTCATATTCACTTTTTATATTTTGGGCAAGGAAAAGTGTCTGAGAGCCACTAACAGAATAATTAAAACACTGCTTTTTAGCCAATGGAAATGTTGTTCAGTGATCCAGTGTGCTCTCCTTTCTCTGGTGGTGGGAGGAAAAAGGCCCTTAATTTTAGAAGCAGCTGCAGAGTCCTTGCAGTCTGATCAACTGGAAATTCCTGTGTTGTCCTCAGGTTGCTCCTAACTTACTATGTGGGGTTGGAGGGATCATTCCAGCTCCTGGCATCTTCATCTCCAAAAGTGACATGTCAGTGGGAATGTTCATCTTGTGGGAGCACAAGGTTTGTGTGGTATGTAGTGTTTGAAAGAGTTCCTGAGCATGTGAAGGACATTTGTCCTCAGTGCTGTAACTGCTTCCTTGGCTAGTCAGACTGCGTCAGCAAGTGCTAATTACCTCAAGTGCTAATTACTTCAACCTCTGCTAATTACCTGTATTTTGACCTGATGGCTATTTCCAGCCTGTTTCTTTCCTTCCTTCTTTCTTTTTTTCTATTTGGTCACCCAACAATCTGTAGTTCATCTAAGTTTCCTGGTCTTGGTTGTTCCCAAGTCTGTATCCAAATTCCAAACTGCTGCTTTCCTGCTGTGTCTGTGTTATCCAGTGCTTCTGTATCCACTATTTATCTTCTCTGCCTCATGGACCAATTCCCCTTCATACTGACCAGCAAAAGCTGTCTATGGTAGAGGATGATCCTGAGTTGAAAGTAAGAACAAGAGCCCCCAAAGTCCTGAGGGAGGAGTAAATGGAAAACTCTGGGAACTCAGTCCCTTCTCATAAAATGCAGAAGTATTTAAGAAGGTTGCTCACATCAAGGCTAAGAGGAAGGATAAAAGTTTCTTCCTTTCCGGGAATGGTTTGTGGTTTTCAACGTGAAATAAGAGTTGTGTGGGGCTTAACTTTAATCTCTCTGGCTGCTTTCCATGGGTTTCCCTTTCTGCCCTGTCGGCTGACCTCTCTTGTGCTTAATATCTGGGTTTTACATTCTTGGAGGATTTTGCCTTTCTCCTTCAGTGTCCAGCCCATCTTGCTGAAAGCATATGGTAGCAGTTTGTTGGTCTTTTCTGTGTGTTTCGCTCCTTTTCACACTCATCTGTGTCTATCACAAAGTAGTTCGTAGTTCTGTGTAACCTTTTCATTTAGTCAATTTTGGGCTCTGGCGAGAGAAACCTACCAAGCTACAAATGTTCAGTTTCCTTTCTTCCTCATTTCAGTGAGAGTCGATGCTGCAGGCACTCAGTTTGTGGGAATTGGTCTGTGTCAGTGACAGGATAGGGAACGGAGGACACAGAGTGCAATGACAGCATTTAGCACATAACATGCTGGAAGCCCCCCACATGCAGAAATTACTCCTCCCTGCCATCCCTGTGAGGTAAAATACTCTCTGTCAATGGTGTTAAACCAGAGACGTCCTTGGAACAGCTGTTGGCAAGACCAGTGAATTTATAGGTGTTCATCAAGAGCCCTCCTCAGAGGGTAGAAGCTGTCAGAGTGTGCGGTTCTATTGATTTTGCACTTAGAGCAGTGACCAAAGGGTGGCTCCCCAGCCCCACAGTAAGGCTTAGGAACCAGAGCTGATGCTCTCAGACAGAAAATTTAAATGTCTTTACTGCCATTCTTGGACTGTGATTTCTGTCTAACGAACTTTGAGCCTAGTTTAGTGCAGACTCTGGGTTGGTTTTTTTTTTTCTTCCTCAGAAGGAGAATGGAGTTTGGAAAAGGAGTCTGGATTTCGTGAACTGATAGGGATCATGCATTCACAGATTTAAAATTTCTCTCTCACTTATACATGCTATGTGGATTTTTTTCTAAAAGCAGTGACATTACCAGTAAACACACGCTGTTATGTCCTGTGAATATTGGTATTTTCTAAAGTAAGATTCCATTTCTTTATTGCAATTAGGAGAGTAAAACAGGAATCATTGCTATTACTGTACTTTCCTAGGGGAAGGCAGATTGTGGAGGATCCATTTTTAGAGTACCCCGTTATATGATGTGCTGCACATCTTCAACCTACATATGCTTCAGGAGGAGAGAAAGACATGCAGCACCTGAGCAAAGATCTTTCCTGTTTGTTGGTACTTAGACCATTATTTAAGATTGAGCAGTGAACGCAAACTCTCTGAATCATCCTTCCCTCACTCCATTTTTCAGTTGAAATTTATGATTATTTGCTCAGTTGATTTTCCACTCTCTGATATCTTCCAGATGTATTAAAGGGTGTGTCTTGTGATAAGACACCCTCTGTTACTAATTCTCAGCATCTTCAAAATGACTTACTCTATAAACTTTTTTGTTTGGTTTTATTAGTCATGGTTTTAAAAATGATTTTGTAGACTTTTGGGACTTTCTTGTACTTAGTACTTACAATAGAAGGGATTTCAACAGTGCAGGCAGGGAAATACCTGTAGCTTTTCAAGGACACAACTTCAGCTGTGCAAGGTCTGAAATGTAAAAAGTGATTGCTTCATTTTCTTTGAAACTTAGTCTAATTTACAGTTAACTAATTTGATGGTGTTAATTTACGAATTTCAAGTTTTACACCATTCAGTGAGGTTAAAACACTTGCAGTTGAACAGTGGGAGGTGATGTTACAAGGGCTCTGCATTCATCTTTGGATATTGTTATTACAATTTGCTTTTTCTACTGGGGCTGTTATAATCGTCTGGTATCCCGCTGAATGACTTTTTACTTGGCTGTAGGGGGAGTTTTGCCCTCTTACAGGTAGGGCCTTGATTTATTATGAAGACCAGAGCTGTGTCATTTGAGAATGTGTGTTCTGCAGCTGTAAATTACTGATTGACGATAACTGCAGTGAAGCCCATAAAAACATGACTTTGGTTGGTAGGGGTGGAGATAAAGCTAGGAAAGGGATGCTTAGTGACAGCCACTCTCTAACCTCCGGGCATAAGCAATTTTCAGTTGCAGAATCAGGCAGAAATGGTTTTAAAATAACAACTCCTTTTCCCCTCTTCCCATCTCTCCCACTGCAACTCAAACCCTTTCAGCCACAGTAATTTGTGGCACGGCATCCATGTACTTGGAAGAGAATGTTGGTGGTGAGGTAGGATTGCACTGCTTGTGCCGGGGATCCCTTATCAGAACTGCTGCTTGGCAGGCCAAGAAACCTTCCTGCAGCTTTCCTGGAGGACAGTGATGGCTCTTTAATGACATGTTATCTGCTAACGTGTGTGTGATGATAGGTGAGGCAGGGAGAGGAGTCACAGAAGCACCATTGTGTACCTGATTAAAAATGCACAATAGCCTAGTAGAAAAGCTTTTTCTTTTTCTTTTTTTTTTTTTTTTTAATAGGGCCTGATCCAAAGCCTTTTGATGTTAATAAAAAGAAGCAGCTTGGAATGAGGCACATGTTTCAGTGAATTAGATAATTCTGAAAGAACCCAAAGGGATGTTATGTTGTTGTGCAAGTGGCTGATGAAAGAAGAGGCATAGGCTTGGAGAGCCTTGGTACAGTATGATCTCTGATAGGCCCCATCTGTGGTTTTTGAACTTCACTGTGAAGCTGTCCATCTCTGTTAACACAAGGCTATCAAATATACTGACTCTGAAAAAATCAGGAGAATGATGTTTTCCTAGGAATATCTGGGGAGAAGGTGAACATCTCTACAGTTATGCTGGTGGGGAGTCACTGAGAAAACATTGCTCTCATACTTCTGACTCTGACCAGCAAAGCACTTCTGGGTTTCCTTGTACCAAGAAATATGGTGTGTGAGGTTGAAATATTTTACTTTATATCCTGGTGCTGTGAGATTTCTATAAATTTGTTTGTTTGTTTGCTTGCACAATAGCATCTCAAAAAAAACCAAACAAAACAACAACAACACAAACACACACACACAAAAAACCCCTAAAAAACAAAAACAAAACCAAACAAACAAAGAAACCAACAAAACAAAACAAAACAACAAAAAAACCCAAAAAAAACCAAAACAAAAAAAACCAAAAAAAAACCCTCACCAAACAAACCAAACAAACACTTGTATCCAGGCACTGGATCCTTCTCTCCCAGGCTGTAATAATGCCATAGCCAACAGAAAGACCTGAGTATGGTGATGTGGGACTGACAGGCATCATCACTGTTTTGCTGTCAATATATACAAGTACAAAAGATTTATTTGTACAAGGAGTAGAACTTTGGCTGGTGTTCCATGCAAGGTGAAACAGCTCCAGGAGCTTTTTGAGAACAAAACACCTCAAGGTGGTTTCCCTCTATAGGAAAGATAAGGGTGTGTCCCACACAGGGATTTGAAATCCTTGAGGAAGAGGGTAGACTTAAACCCAATCTCCTGTGCCTTGGCAAATCTCCCAGTAAACGTAGTCCCTTCTCTCTTAAGTTTGTATGGGTAACTAGTTTTTGTTATTTGCTTAAGCCCTCAAGAAAAAAACAAAAAACCACCACCACCAAACCAAAACCAAAAGAAACCAAAAAAACCCAAACCAGAACCAAACCAACCAAAAAACCAATTCTCAGGCTTTATGTGGGATAATTAAATCTTTTTTTTTTTCAGAAAATAAAATATTTACCCCAAGATGTCTACACATCAAACATCTATATAACACACCAGAATCAGGGTGTCCAAGGTTTTATTTCCTATATATTAATTCCCTTGCTTTTTCTTTAAATCTGCTGCAGCTAGTGGAGCATTGAAATGAACGTTGTTCCTGCTGCCTCCTCTGAGTATTTGTAAACCAGCTCGTGAAACAGGAGTGTCTGTCTGTCCATCAGCCTGGAATAATTGTACCTGTCTGAGGGGAGCTGGGCAGGGCTTTTCTGGCAGGGTGGTTTCACTGGGAGGTTGGTGCCAGTGGGCTAAGCCAGCTGTTCAAGACTGGCTGTAAAGGCTGACTGTCACTTTGAGGAGTGAGAATTGATCAGTGTGGCCATAATGCCCGGAGAACATCCCCTTTCCAAGCAGCATAATTTAATAGCAACTCTGAAATTGTTTCCTTCGGAATTTTTGTTGATCCGTCCACCTTCCAACACCCTCAAATCAGAGAGATTTTCTTCTGCCAGCTGCGTTGCATAAAAAGTTCCACTCTCTCTATGGCCCCTGAAGTCCAAAGTAAACACACAGGAACATAAACCCGTTCACCCCTTCTGGGCCCAGCGCTCAGCAGCCTCCTCACCCCTCCAGTGATCAATAAAAGTCAGAAAGGAAAAAAACAACGGCAAATACTTCCATCCCACTTGGTATCAGAGACCCAGCAAGAAAAATCCCTCCTTTTCTGCCAGGCTTTCTTTGCCAAAGGCAGACTTTACGTGGGAACAGTCATCCTTGGCTCCAGGCCCCTCAGTCAGTCGCCATAAATAGCTGGAAATTCAACCTGTCAAGCTGTTCCCTGCCAGTCTAACACCTACTTCCTTCAGGTGCCACAGGGTGGGACATATTAGGAACTCAGCAGCCCATTAATTCTTTCCTGGTTTCTGTGGGAGGTCTTCACAGAAGTTCAAGATTTTCTTCAGAGGCAGAAAATTCGGGATTTGAATTCCACCCTCTGTAGCAAGCATGGATCATATATATTAATGCTAAAATCTGCCCGTCTTTTCGTGAGGATTAAAATGCACTTGTGCTTTAAAAGTGAATGAAGGCAATGGTCAGGAAAATGTGATGCAATGAAAAAGTGAATTGAGGTGCAGAGTACCCTGTAATTTTAGTGTTCACTTGTAAGTACAGCAATGGCAACATAGGAAGAAAGGGGGAAAAATTTTTTTATGGTGGTCTGTAATGCCCTAAACATTGGGGTATTAAATTTCAGGCTCTTCAGAATGGACTCTAATTCAAAAGTTCAGTGCTTAAGTGCTTTCTAAAGTGTTTCTAATTGGGCATCTAGAAGGTCTAGTCAATCACTTCGAGCTGTTTGTGTAAATTTTACTAAGCAGCTTTCTGTATCTTCCTTTTTTGAATGCTTTGCAACTTTGAAAGCACTGTTTGCTCAGTGGAACAAATGGAATTGGGTTGGCTTCCCTCAAGCCATGTTATCTGGACAGAAATAGTGCCTCACTTCCTGTGTGGAAGTGCAGTTCTTCCAGTTCAAATCTCCACAGTTTTTGTGCAATACATTCCAGATAAGAAATTGCAAATATATTTTATTTGTCCTGTCCATTGAAAGCTATTGAGCAGTGGTCAGCAAACAGGAATCGTGTGACGCAGGAGAAACATGCAGTGGGGTTTATTTAAGCATGAAGTGTAGCAACAGAGGAGGTGCATGTTCAAAGGAGGAGAGACAGAGAAACAAAAGTACCTGGAAATAAAGGGTTCTATATCTGTACAACAAAGTGATAACCTGGGTTTGGATGCACACCACTTTTGTGCAGGTGTCTGTCCACCATCTGCCCACTTTTGTATTTCCTTTAAGCCAGAGTTTGTTTTCTCCAGTACTGGGAGACATCTTCTCATTTTGCAGCCTTTCATTTCCTCTCCCATCTCCTGTGTTTCCCGTGGCTGGGAAATCCCTCACATGTTGTAGGTGATTTTGGGAAGAGGGAGCAGCCTTGCACATCTCTCTGTCCATTGCTTTCTGACACCAGTAGCTGTTAAGGAATATTTAGGACCCAAAGTTCTTTACTGCACCTTTTACATTATTCACTTAAAACTGCCTTTGTGTTGGAAGTAATGATCTATCAATTTCTGGCTCAAATCTGCAGAACAAATACCAGTTTTCATGTCGTGTTGTGACGCTGATGGAATCTCACAAGGGCCAACAATTGTGAAAATGATTTAGTTGATAGTTTCCTACAAAGACCTGGTAGAATACTGCATTGTACTTTTTTGGTGATCTCAGAAAAACCACTTCCCAGGCTTTGCCGTCATGGATCTCCATGGTTTGCAGGTGATCTGTATGAAAAAGGAGCCAGTGGGGAATACTCAGAGTGGAAATCTTAGGCTGAATCCTACTGATTTGCACCAGAGAGTGGATTTTTACAGCAGTTAAGAGGTGGCTGGATAGGGGAGGAAAAGATGTGTAGCCTTTCCTAGAACCCTGTCAGGGTTTCACAGTGGATTTGTTCCAGGTGGTTTAATCCGTTCTGGGTTAGGTGGGTTGTGTTGCATTCAGAGGTCTTTCGTATGAAGAAATGTTCCTCAGATCAAAATTAATCTCCCTCGGTGGAACTTCACAGCCACTGAAATTAGGAGTGAAAACTCCCTTTTCTGCATGTGTTTGAGCCAGCTCTGTTTGGCCACGGCACCAGGGTACCCTTTGTGGCAGTCTGTGACACCTGCAGCTGCTCATCTGGTGAGAACCTGCAGGGACCTTGTGGTTCCACTGCTTTGGGTCTGGGTTTGTGTATAAATGAGTCTGTGCACACGGTCACCCTGGCTCCAAAAATCTCCCTGTCACTGTTACCTCTGCAAAGCTTTTCCTTCAACTTTAAGGGAAGTTTTATCTAGAAGAGATTAATTTCCAGATGGTCCCACTCACTCGAGATGGTTTTGAGTGCCTAATTAAAAATTTATCGCTTCCAGCACATAACAACCACAGAGTTAGAATAATCTTATCATTTGAAACATAAAAACTTGTACATTCTCAAGTTTTATATGGATCTACACCATAGGTAGGATGGATTTAATGATTTCTTAATGATCCACGTACTCTGTCCTAAACTTGCAATTTCAAATATGATTTTAACACAAACTCCCATTTGTCACATGCTATAAAAGTGTCATACTTTGCCTTGTTCAAGAACATTTCCAAAAGTAAACTCATATACCTAGGATAAACCCAATGCACTTATTCCACAGCTTTAGTTGACTGCTTTTGTGAAGCATACCATGCATTCTATAAACATTTATCCTATAATATAGTTCCTTTAGTAAATATTTAAGTAGCTATCTAACCTATTCCAGCACAGATGCAGACTTCCCCACGATGGGGGGAAGAAAATGTTGCTAGGGGTTGCTGTACTGAATGCTATACCAAGTGCACAGCCTGCTTTTGCAACAGCAGTGCATCTGTTATCTAGAATAAATACATGGGTTTGACTCTGAAGAGATTATTTGTATGAAGTAAAAAGCTTCCATGAGTGGAAGCTTATTATAATTGTATCTTTTTGCAGCCCTTGCTCATGATGGAAATCTTTCTTCTTAGGCTTTTCAGTACCAGTGATAATTCCCTGTTTGCTGAGGGCAGAGAGCTGACTGGAACACACTAGTGGGATTGGAAGGTGTATGATCTCTCAAATCCGTATTTCCAGATTACTGGCATTTTGGGCATTTGTGTTAGCCATGTTGTGAGTGTATCCTGGGTTTAACTGGATGTCTCTTTCCCCTCTCCTACGCCTCCATTTCACCTCGAACATGTGAATCCAAAACTCTTATTTTCCTGAACTCAGGGTATGTGTTGCATGAAACATGTTTATTGCTGCACTGTAGAGCCTTCAAAGGAAATTCAGAGAAGGTCAGCTCTTGTTAGCTGTGGAAGATGGGAGATTGACTTTGCTTTCCCCTGTAGTCAAAATAATCCAGAGCCTTGAGATCCTTTACAAAAATATGATGGGTTGGCCTGCAGTTTTATCATGATGTCATTATGGGCTTGCAATAACAGCGCTCCAGTAAGACACAATAATAACACACACACGGTCACACTCTGTTTAACTTTCAGTTTATTCTGCTTTTTGCCTCCAGCACTTCTCCTGTCTGATGCTGTGTGATTTGAAAGCATTCCCAACGGGCCAGGAGCAAAGCCCCGGCTCTGGCATCTCTGATGGGCTCTGTTCCCTTGCTGGCAGAGCCTCTTTACTGTGAAGCTGATCACTTTTCTTTGAACTGTTTATGGCAACAAATTGGATGTGAAATAATAAACATCGGCAGCTCTTTTCAATATTAAAGGTATCCCAGGGCTGGCATGAGGTCCTATCAGTTTCTTGAAGACAGACTTTTCTGTGTAAACTTTTAAAGCATTTTGTGTGTCAGTGAGCGCATTGAGAAATTCTCGTGGCATCTTGCAGGACTCCCAGGCTCTTTTATGCATTGGAGGCCATAAGAAGCTTTGCTTTATTTTTTTTTCAAATCTAGAAAAAATTTCCAAAAAAAGAGATAAAAATGCCAGCACTTTGATTATGATGTCAAACGATGAAATCTTGAAACTGTCAAACTATGATGTTAACTGGGGCAACACAGGAAAAGCATCTTCATTTTCTTACTTCAATTTTGGAAGTGATTTTTGCTCTCCATTTCCTTCCCCAATGGTTATGGACATTTGCTCTTAACCTACCCCCACACAAGCCCACTCTGATACAGTACGAAGAGCACTATCAATGCCTAATGAATATAAATAAAACATAGTTGGTGTTATTATTTTAAAGTAAAAATTTGGACTTTTATGCAGCTCGAAGGGCTTGCCTACCCTAGAAAGCTCTGTGGTGCTTAAACAGCTGGAGAATGTGGTTAATTCCAGGTTATTTCTTCCTTTTGCCTCCTAACTCACGTTTTCACAGTTTCTTCTTGAAAACAATGATTAAAGTAAGTTTCAGTGAAGCTGTGATGTTGTTTGGCAGAATTTTACTTTTGGTGTGCAAGCAAACATTTTAAAGCAGGCAAATACTGTCTCACAGGGGGTTTGAGTTGGCTGAAGGTTATGTTAAATATCAGTTGGGAAGTGTGCCCCAAATTCTGATCTCCTCCTTACTGCTTGGGAGATACTTTTTTTTCCCCGCACTATCATTTTTAACACATTTCAAATCATTCCCAGATCCAGATAATACAACAGCATTTATGATAACTGCACAAACAGTACATCCTGCAATGACTGATTTAAGATTTTAACCTTGAGTTGTGAAGGGTTTGAGGTTCTGTTCAGATACGGATATAAGGATAGACTTCATTTCCGTGGAAGCACAGGCTCTTTTCTGTTTTGCTGCTTCTGTGTCACTGGGACAGTGGCATGCACAGAAAGAGACTGATGAGCAGATGAAAACAATGAAAAACAGTGAACACAAAAGTGAAAGGTGTCCCCAGCCAGCCCGTGATGACCGGCAGGGTGTTCTGCTCCAGTTGTGCCGAGGATTTGCAATGAGTAGCTGCTGACCAAACCACAGCAGCACTGAGACATGACTCATGCCATGAGTGGTTTTATGGGAGCCCAGTCGCTTTCACAATGACCCTGGCTGTCCCCCACAGCAAGAGGGGTGATGTATGGCAAGAGGAGTAACATGGAGAGGCAGAATTACCAGTTCCTGGATCTCTGAGGATTTGCAGTGGTAACTGGGGTTGTGAGAAGAGAGGTGGCTTGTGCTCTGTGATCCTGCCACAGAGAGACAGAGAGCAGGAGGATGCAAAAGGAGCTTCAGGGGCTGAGATTCCTCCTTCTGTGCTGTGGGAAGCAATAGCTGTCAACAAGGTTTTGCTGTAGCAATTGCATGGCTGCTTCCAAGTCATCCCTGAGGACAGCCTGTGGTCCAACAGGGTCCAAGATGCTGGTGGCAATCCTGGGCTGTGGCACTCAGCAGCACTCTGTGCAACTTGGTTATGCCCAAAATTCTCTTATGTAGCCAGGCTATAAACCCAGCCAGAGAATCTAAACAGTGACTGCCAAGGAAAAGCACCATGCAAAGGGGCTGCTGGTTGGAAAGGTGATTGGTTTTGTCGGCGGTTGTAGCCCTCTGAGATAAAGTCTGGCAGCAAAACTGCCTTGAAGTTTTTTCCTTGTCTCTTTTTCCACTTTAGCACTTTTCTATACCCATTCTGTGGTGTCCTGACCCCCTCAGTTGTGTGTCTTTCGTGCAGCCACACCTGGCAGCTGGAGTGCAGGCTTTCTTAATGCTCTGCAGGTACAAAACCCCACCACAATGAAATAAGGTAGGTGGCATTTGCTCATGGCTCCCCATTCAGTACGTAATGGGAGCCTACATGAAAATCAGAGAGGAACTTTTTGTAAGGACATGTAGTGATGGGACAAAGAATAATTCCTTTAAACTGAAAGAGATTTAGGAGTTTAGATTAGATATTGGGAGGAAATTCTTTATTGTGAGGGTGGTGAGGCCCTGGCACAGGGTGCCCAGAGCACAGGGTGCCCCATCCCTGGAAGTGTCCAAGGCCAGGTTGGATGGGGCTCTGAGCAACCTGGAGTAGTGGAAAGTGTCCCTGTGCCAGGGGTTAGGAACTGGATGACCTGTAATGGTCCCTTCCAACCCAAGCCATTCTGTGATTCTGTGATACCCACACATTTGGAGATCTTTGCCCTACCTTGCATCTGCTCCTGCCCCACGTCTCAGGATCCCTCCAGTCTCCTGGCAAACCTTCTGCTGGCAAACCCTTTCTGTTTCTCACCCCAGGCAGCAGAAGCAGGATGTGTTCCTGCTGTCTGGTACTGAGGGCTGGCATCCAGATTCCAAAACTGCAGTGTGGGCTCCAGCCCCAGCAGAGCCGGTGTGAGGGATGAGGAGGGATGGGTTGTGAGTTGGGTATTGAGGGTACCATGGACTTTCCCAGGCAAAACCTCAGTGTTTCCACAGTGAGAGTCCTGCTTTGTCCCTCTGGCTTGAGTGGGGCAGCTCCTGTGAGCAGCACTGGGGCAGGTGAGGGTCCTGCTCCGTGTGCCACCCACTGCTTGATTCAATTGCCTGGTTCACAGCCTCCTGTTTTTCTCACTCCAGCTTTCCACCTCCAGTTTTATGCTTTCTCTGAAGGCAGCACCGCAGTCTGCCCCACACATTTCCAGGTTTATTCCTGGTTGCAGTTGGTCTCACCAAGTAGGAAAGTATGAATTTGCAACCTTGTGGTTATTTTTATATAAGAATGTCTTAATACATGGTGGATGTTTGAGTCTAGCTTTCGATGTTTTTCAAACGGTGTCTGTATTTTGATTTTTAATTTGCCTCTGAGCAAGACTGTCTACAAACACTGGCCAAATCTGCCTATCTTGGACCTGGAAGGGGTCCCTGGAGAAAGTATTTCAAGTCATTTATTCAGCACTGGCTGCTTTTACATTTGGCTTGAAGTCTGACAACTTTCCACCAGACCTGCAGCATAGTAAAGCACATCCTCTCTGTGACAGCAGGAGAGCCAAGGAACTAGCAGGTTGCAGGAGTGAATGCTATAAAACAGATGTTATTAGTGGGCTTCACCAAGGGTGGGAGGCTGAGTACAGTAGCCCTATTACAGCCTCCAAGGTGGGCCACGAGATTGCTGTCTTATGAGCAAGCTGTGCCTGCAGTATTTGGCTCAGCATCGCATCCTGAAAATTCCAGTGCTGAGAAGCACTTTTGCGCTGTGAGTAAACTGTAAGCTAGATTTGAAAGGAAAGATTTTGATTAAAATCAGCATTTCAGAGCCTTTGGCTGGCAGCTGGTGTGGTGTTAAGGATGGACATCGTTGGAGACTGCTGTGGTAAAGAGGCCCCGTGTCTGAGTGTTTAAAACCGGGTTCCATCCAGTTGTGATGGTGGTTTTTAACAGTCAGAGGAAAAAAAATATTGCTGTATATTTACACATAGGGACAGATTCTGCTCCCCTTAAAACCCATGGCAGAGTTCCCGTTGATTTCCATGGGTGCCTGCCTCAAAATGTTTGAACAGTAAATATATTCTTCTGGGTGGGAAACCAGGATAGAAATCCCTCTCACAGCCTGCTCCCAGCACTGCAAATGTCAGGGTTTTTCAGTACTAGGCTCAGAAATGCTACCTCTAATTTTAAAATCCTTTTAAACTTTAACAACCAGATGTGGCCGTACTTCACAGCTGTCAGTCAGAATCAACAGCCAGCATTATATTCGTCTATATTTCTTCTATTCCCCCTGTATGTAGAATTATTTCATTGATATGAATATCAAATAAATCAGAGTAATTGAGAAATGTAGTATCAGGTACAAGCATTTGCTCCCTGAGTACTTTTAATAATAAAGCTTTAGTTCCATTGACACTGGATGAGCTGATCTGCTATGGTACAGATTTTTTAGTGCTATTGCTTATGCTAGATATGCATTTCCCAAAGGGTGTGCATGGCTGTGGGATGTATTTTTTGCCTTTCTCTCCATCTCCACCTTGACTGAAAGATTTAGAAGTTCAAAGTCATTTGAGATTTTTAGGGATACAGCATACAAAATTTATAAAAAACTACCTATATAAAAAAATCCCTATCTTCTTCCCAGAAATCTGAGACAAAAGCCTTTCTTCAACATCTCTGAAAGCTCATTTAATGCAAAGCATTCCCTCATAAAACAGCTGGCTTTGTTTTAAACCTGTAATCTAAATATAGATTTCTGTTTCCAATAGTTTTCAGAGTCAACTCGAATTATGCAAAGCCAAAACTTCCGGCAAATTGCTGTCAATCTGTATCAACATTTGCATCAAGAACACTTGGTATCAGGGGATGGAGGATCTACATCCTGGCTTTGGAAACTGTGGTTCAACGGGCTGTTCACTGTCCTGACCTCTGAAGTCTGCTCCTCTCCACCACTCAATGCTTCCCAACTGCACGATGGAGAACCTGCATATCCTAAAATTCTGGGTCTGAATAAGCTGTAGACTCCATCTCTGTTCTGAAATAGGCAGAAAGAGGCCACAACAACTGTCTAGAAAGGAAGGAGGAATAGATGAGCAACAATCCTTGATTACCATGGTAATCAGAGGAAAAAAAAAAAGGGAAAGAGAGAGAGAAGAAGAAAGAAGACATTAAAAGAGAATTAAAAAGCAGAGAAATTAAAGGAAAATATAAAAAGCAAGTAACCAGTTCAGCTGACATATCTATGCTTTTAACACCACTCAGGTATCTTTAGCCACACACAGCTGATGGTAAATGTCACCAGCCTGGAAAAGTTAACCTTGGAAATAGTTTTGAAAGTGCTCCTCACTCCTATTTCTTTTGTTCTAATGGAATATAAAACCAAGTTTAATGCCTGTGCAGGCATTCTTAAGTAGCCCATGCCTATTACTCAGAGAGTAGAACACCCCTCATCATCAGTTTCTCTGCAATTCTTGTGTTTTACTGTGAAATGGCGATGTAAAGAAAGAACTCACCTCCTTTGCAGTGCATAAGAAATGACCTGCTAAATATGCACTTTGTGTCAGAGATGGCTCTTTTCACAATCCCACTCGTGAGAGCAGCGTCTTCAAATGTTTCTCAATCATTTGCAGAGTCACACTCAAATTTTCTTCCATCAGTAACTGCATGCAGTCAGTAAAAATAACAAGATAACCTGGAAGAAAGAAAAGCTCACATTTAATTCCTTACTTTGGCACAAATTACTCACTAGTCAGAATTTTTGTATCTCTTCACCTTTCTGAGGTAAATAAATTGAGTGCCATGCGTCTTAATATGTATGGGGCTTTCATATAAGATGTTAAAAAGTGCATTGTGTAGATAATAGATCCATTGATGAGGGACCAGGCTGGGAATTGGCTGAGCTGGGATCTCTCTGTGAGTGGCTGTGTGGGGTTAAGGAAATTTCTGAGCTTGGAGCCCCTATTTGTGACAGCCCCTGTCCCAGTAAACACTTGAGGATGGAGAGTTGAAATCACCACACAGGGAGGGTGCCCATGGCTGGGAGACCTCCTGTATCATGTACAAGGAAAGACAGGACTTTGAGGGGTTGTTTGGTTGCTTGTTTTTACCCTCAACCCTCCTCTCCTCTGCTGTGCAGTGTCTGGGGATGTTGGAAATACACTGTTTTTCAGTGATGTCTCATCAGTGTGCTGGACCAGTGTCCTAGTGTCCTTTTTACTCTGGGTGGTGGCAGCTTGGTGTGAAAACCCCCGAGGTGGCAATCAGAACACCAATATGGAGCAGTCTGTTGCTGTTTTGTTACTGGTCGGCAGTTTGATAGCTAAAAAAAAAAGGTATGTGTTAAACAACACAAATAGTGGGGTCTTGGGTTAGGTGTGATACTGAAAATGTGACCCTGTTTTAGGTCTGCCTGAAATGTTTTACCTTTACCTTCTTTTTCTCAAATCCTACTTTTCTAAAAAAACAGTGAAAAATACAACTTTGAAATGTTTCAACCAGCGTCAGTGCAACACATTTCAGCGTTCCTACATTTTAATCTTTTTTTGTCAAAAGGGATTGTGAAATTCAGCAGGACTTCATGAATGGTTTCAGCTTCCCAGAACTACATGGTTCTGTGGGTAAGCTACTTGCCAAACAAGCAAAGAAATCAATTGACTCGGTTCTATTTATAAACAAAAACTTTAAGAATTCATCATTGTTTCTCAAAGCTGATTTTGCAGACCTGTCTCTTACAGAATAAATTGGATTAATTTTCCATCTTGTAGTGTGTCTGTCCAAAATAACAACCCCAGGAAGGGTGGCTGTTTCCCACAGGTTGGTGTTTGTTTTCAGCTGTGACAGTGACACGTTGTGCTGTTTGTTGTCCTTGTTGACAGGGATGTTTTCCACACTTCTGGATGGTCCTTCCTGAGTGAGAGGGTTTCACACTTGTGTAACGTAGGTGCAGGTTTTTCTTCCTTGTGTTTCTTTCTCAAACATTTAACTTCCCTGGCTGTGCCCACAAAATGGCCACAATGCTGCGAGGTCACCAGGGAGCACTAAAAAAAATTCTCCAAGGGAAAGGCAATTGGATTAATACTATGGATTAGAATATATTTGTGCTTGACTGATTTTCCAATATCTTCATTAACACTGTTGTTGATAACATGGCTTTTAATAGCTTTTATAACCACAAATGTAGCAAGGAATGAAGCAAATAGGTCATTAATCCCTTAAAAGTACAATTTAATGCAATGCTTCATGACAGGAAGTTAACAGGATAATAAAACCCTTACTGTTTTAAGCCACACTTAATATTTTTATGGCACAGTTGGCTTGACAAAATACTCTTTGTGAGTCATCGCTTCAAAGCAAGGTCCTGGGGACCAATTAAAGTTGTGTCTGCAAACCCCCATGCATAACTGCATGTAAGCGTGAGGTATTTCCAAATATCTCTTTCAAGTAACAGGGGTTGTACCAAGAAGAAGTAAAAGGGACCTTTTGCTTCAAACCTTTTAATTTAATATGCCCATGTGTGGAGACGCCCTTGGGGAGTAAGAAATCGATTTTCATTCTTTGCATGGATCCTACAGTAATTTGCACTGTCAAAATAGTCCATGGAATTTGTCTCCCAAAAATTATATCCTTGACAGACAAACAATAACAAGACAGATTGTCCTTTATTTCAAGCTTTATTTTGAAAGAAACTGAAATGCCCCTACTATGGCTGATTAAAAAGGGAAAAACATAAAAGTAAATGCCTTGACAACAGTTTGGAATTTCTGGGCCAGTGGAACTGAGTGGATTAAGGACAAAGAGAGGATCCTAGAATTTTCTGTTCTAGTTTAGTCTATGCCAGTGACGTGCTGTTTGACCAGGCAAAGTGTTTAACCTCCCACTGATTGATTTCTACTGGGAATTAATTAGATATAGGTGTTGTTCTGGTGTTGCTGATACTGTCACATACCTGTGGATGTTCCCATCTGAATGGCAAAGTGAGAATTTTTGTGTGAATTGTACAGATTTCTGGAAAATCAGCTCGGGTGGAAGCTCTTTCTGAGGAACATGATGGCTTTCATACTGAAGCAAGTGACAACTTTTCTGTTGTTGCTGCTGTTCAAGGATCATCTGGATAGGATCTCTTTAATTGCTCTGCAAATAATCAGCCTGCAGTGATAATCTGTTGATGGAGGAATGGAAAAGCAAATCTATTATTTTCATGTAAGAAGAGAATAAATATTAGATGAGCTGTGTTTTCTGACAGAGACCATGTGTTCTGTTTGTGGAAAAATCGCTCCCTACTATAGTTGGATTTAATGTCTTCATTGTGCTTATTCTGCAAGAGATAATTCATGCTTCAACAAGCTTACAATAAAATATTGATTGTTGTTATAACAAATATTGCTGGCAGAAAAAAATGGGGGGTCACCAGGCAGAAAGTGATGTAATGAATCAGAAGTGAGAACTAGATCTGTGTTTCCTGGGTTGTAGCTTGCAGCTGTGTTTCCAGGACTGTAATATCTCAAGTGCTGTGGTTTCTTTTAAGAAAACGCTACACTACCAGAAAAAAACCCCAAGCAACAAAATACTGAATTGTTTCAAGATCCATCCACTTCCCCCCATCAGATAATAATTTCTCAGGCACTGACATCTCTTCCTTTTCTTTCAGACTTTCCTTGGATTTTGATTGTGCAATTTGTTTGTGGGCTGGATTGGTGAATCAGAACTGACTTAACAGATCATCGCATTTTTATGTGTTAGGATCCTGACAAGTTCAGAAGAAATGTCCTGTGGAGAAGGAATAGAGGTGCAAAGAAAAGGTACTGGCATGAGTGGTATGAATTTGGGATGTAGATGCACATGAAAAAGTTCACATGAGAATATTTAGATTTCTGTTTTCTGCCTGGGAAGCATTTTCGCAAGAGTGTTTCTGTGAACAACCAACTGCTTTTTTCATCACCTTCTCCTCCTCACATTTCCTAATTATCTGTCACTTCCATCTCTTATCCTGCATCTCCATTTAGTGCCCTAGGAGCATCCTGGGAGCTTGAGAGTAGACAGCTTTGATAAATGTTTAGCAATGGCTCATGTGCAGATTTCTGAATCTGAGGAGGTTCAACCCGTGGGAAAGTTTCAAGTCCATTCTTAGGACTAAGTTCCAAGTATTGTTAAGTGGCTGAGGTTAGAAATAGTGGGAAAAGAGTAAATAGAAGCAGAGCTGCAAGTCAAACCTGGACACCCTTTCTTTTCCCTCTCCCCACAGCCTCGTGCACTGTTGCTGTATGAGTCAGGCTGTTCCTCCCCCTGCAACCCCCCTGTTAGCGGGCAAGTGGATCCATAAAAACTAATAGAAATGAGAGAGAGAAAAAAAAAAAACAAAAAAACAACCAACCCAACCAACTCTTGATCTTCAGGCTCCGAGACTTTGACTGAGAGCCAAGTGTTTCAGACAGCAGCCCTTTCATAGCGGGAGAGCCCGCGCTGGATCTGCCGGGCGCGCGGTGTGACCGCAGAGCGCTCGGCACATGTCTGCACAACTGATAACCCAGTCGTACCTCCCAGCCCCCCACCCAGCACAGCCCTGGCAAGCTCTCAGCCCTAATTAACACGCTGCCTCGCTGTGACTGGGAGGTTAAAGCCACAGCTTTATTTACTGCACAATTAATGGGTAAACATGACTTAATCATAACTTAAACATTCAGCATTTACGAGAAAGTTGCAAAATCCTTTTAGGAGCTCTTTTGACCTCAAGCCTGCAAGCAGACCTCTTGTAGTGTGGAATTAATCGCTTGTTCCACCAAGGGACGTCGGGGCTCTCTGTGACACCATAGCTTTCCACCCCTGAACCAATTAAAACCAACATCAACTTAACAGACATTCTTGTGTGTGGGTCCCGTCCCGGTGTCGGGGTTCTTCTGTGCTAAATCAGCATCTGATGGCATCTGAGCACTGGCTTCGATGAGAATCCCCAAGTATCAGGATATCTCTCTATTGTTCTTGGATCTCAGCAGCACAGTGACCCCTCAGCTTTGATTGAAGTACAGCAGCTTGATCCTGGTCCTGCAGAGACCTAGAAATGTGCTTAACTTCACATCTTGTGGCCTTGTTAACTTTAACAAACTAACCGCTCACACAGTTCAACATCCACGTACTGTGTCTTTATCATGTTTGGAGATTTAGATGATAGCTGGCTTGCTCAGTTTTACTTCCAAAGGACTGTAGGAAACCCACCAATATAAAGTGACTTCAGCAGATTTCTTTTTGCTCAAGAGAATGGGTGCCTCCATAAGCATGGCTTGTCTCACATCCAAACAGATGTAATTCCTTCAGATAGACTGGATACTATACCAGGGGTGGGGACTCTCTGTGGAACCTCCGCAGTACATGGGAAAAAAGTTGCAGGATAGAATCATAGAATCACGGAATCATTTAGGTTGGAAAAGACCGTTAGCATCATCCACCCACTAAACCATGTTCAGTGCTAAACCATGACCCCAAGTGCCACATTTGGTGTTCTGAAGTCCTCCAGGGAGGGTGATCCCACCACTTCCCTGGGCAGCCTTTTCAGTGTTTGACCACCTGTTCAGTGAAGAAACATTTCCCAATATCCAACCTGACACTCCCCTGGCACAGCTTGATGCTGTTTCCTCTCATCCTGTCCCATGTTCCCTGGGAGCACAGCCGGACATCCCCTGGCTGCCCCCTCCTTTCAGGGAGTTGGGGAGAGCCAGAAGGTCCCCCTGAGCCTCCTTTTCTCCAGGCTGAGCGCCCCCATCTGCTCTTCATCAGATTTGTGCTCCATCCCCTTCCCCAGCTCTGTTCCCTTCTCTGGACACACTCCAGCCCCTCAATCTCCATCTTGTAGTGATGGGCCCAGAGCTGGACATGGGATCTGAGGTACAACCCCAGCAGTAGCATCATGGCCCAGCAGCTGCACCTGCTCCAGGATGGATCATCCTGTGCTGAGATTCAGGCACCCATCCCTCATCTCCAGAATAAAGTGATTTACACATCACCAGCTGTGCAAGCATTTTGATAAACACCCCACTACAGCCATCTCAGCGGGACACGTGTCCCTAGAAAGGATAAGAGGGGGAAAAAGCTTTCCCCTGCCAAAAGCAGAGTGACTTCTTGTAGCCAAGTGTTATCTATTGAAATGAATTGATTTTCACTATTGTGCAGATTAACACGAGGCAGTTGTCCACCCTGAAAACCAGTGTCCCTATTCCACCTGAGCTCCTGATCCTCCAGTGTGTTCACTGCTCCCAGCACCCTGTTCCTGCCATGGCAGTGAGTGCTGAGCTGGAAGTTTTACCTCTCCCACCCCTGTTTCAGGCTGCGATGTGGAGAATCTTTGGCAGGAAAGGACGTGAAGTAAAGAAGTGGCTGGTATCAACTGAAGTGAATCAATAAAGGATTTTAAACCCTCATTTAGCTATATTGCTGTATTTTACAACCTGTAAGCTGTAATAAAGAATGAAACTGATCAAGAGGAAAAAAAAGGTCATAATTTGTTGGGGGAAGATGTCATTTTATAAAAGTCTCAGTGCTGTTGCTAATATCCAATTTTTTATTAGTCTTATGTATTTCTCCTGGACACCAAAAATGCCACATCTTCTACCAAGTAAGACTTATGTGAGGACATGAGAGAAGAAAGTTGAATGAATAGGATCTGGTGCTTCCAGTGCAGGCTGAGGGGAGACAGCAAAGTACAGGGGTTGTGAGTGGTCAGGAGGCTGAGCAACTGAGATGGGAAGAGTTGAGCCCTCTATTTCTTCCTCTGCATTCCTTCCCCTCCCTGATCCCATGAGTGTCTCCCAACCCTTTAAGAGGCGTTTCCTCTTCCAATTCAGCCCATGCTAGGAGCTGGTATAGAGTGGGAGGAACTGTGGAATAAAGGAACCTTTGTGGATCTGGAACTGGCCAGGACATTGGCAAAATTCCTGTGCCCTCCTACTCACTGCTCCTGCAGCTGCCTGTGGCATTTGCCACCTGTCGGGGTGTGCTGTGACTTTGGGGTAACCATTGTGCTCTGCACTGCTCTGGGTCTGCTTTCAGATTGTCCTGGGAGGCTGCCTTGCAGGGGTGAGAATGAATGAATGAAGAATTAGGAGTTTAATCCTCTGTCCCAGCCCTGCCACTGACTTGCCTGAACTCAGAAGGAAACCAGTTCCTCTGACTTCCACGCTCCTCAGCTTTCCTGCCTGGACAATGGTGCTTATCACGAAAACAGGGGTGACATGAAATATTCCTTGTGTTTGGAGAAAGCTTTTCAAGTTTCTTTGATTTGCTGTCCCTTTGGAAATGCCAAGTAGTTATAATGTAGGAGAGTATGATGGTTTTTTGCTTCTTCTGACTGTGTTATTCCCTTCTTGGCTTCAGGAGTCATGTGCACATCCTCCTGTGTGTCCGTGCCAGAGCTGAGCGCTGCGTGTGCCAAGCCAGGCTATAGTGTCTGTACTCACTATGTACAGCCTACATACCACCCTTGTGAGTAAGGATGGCAGCAAAGGAAGAGGGGAAGGGGGGGAGTATCTGTGTGTCTGTGGATAAGATCATATATTTGTACAAAGTGTGTGTCTGTGGGCTTCAGAGACTGAAGGGAGTCTGTGGTTCAGACAGTCTGCCTGTTTTTTTCTCTCTCTCTCTTTTTTTTTTTTCTCTGAAGGCAGAAAAATATGTTGATATGGATTTTTTTTTTTTTTTTACAGGAGGTTTTTGTGTTTTGAGTTAACACATTTCCCTCACATCAGACCTTGCCAAACATCATGGGCTTACTAGTTCTGTGAAAGCAGGTTACCCAAAGGCAGTACCATTGCCCATTGTTTGCTTCCAAACTGCTCAGAGACAAACTGTAATATGACTCCTGGTTAAAAACAACAGAATATCAGCGTGAGCAGAAAAGTGGAGAAAAAATGCCTGTGCTTGTGCTTCGTGTGTGCTTAAATATTTAGTGGAACTTGTGCCAAGGCTGTGAGTTTAGAGAGCAGAAATACTGCCACTGATGTGTTCTGTGACCCAGTAATTTCAGCTGTGAATTATGTCCAGGGTGGTATTTTTGTTCAGTATTCTCACTGGTGAAATGGGGCTTTAATCAGATGAGAGAAAAAGAGGAGCTTCACGGAAACTAATCTGCAAGCAAGTACAGGATTTTCATTCATGAGAATAATGTTTGTGATTTTTTTCCCCCAGAAATGAAATGCCTGCAGTAAGAAAGTACAATACAAAGGAAGTGAACTCTTCCTGACTGCTGGAGTTTGCAAGTGATGACCTCCTTTCTCTTTTTTCTCCTTTTTTTTTTTTTTTTTTTTTTTGGTTTGGTTTGGTTTGGTTTGGTTGTTTTTGGTTTTTTTTTTGGGGTTTTTTTTTTGTTTTGTTTTGTTTTGTTTTGTTTTGTTTTGTTTTGTTTTGTTTTGTTTTGTTTTGTTTTGTTTTGTTTTGTTTTGTTTTGTTTTGTTTTGTTTTGTTTTGTTTTGTTTTGTTTTGTTTTTTTGTTTGGTTTTTTTTGTTTGTTTTTTTAGTTTTTTTTGTTGTTACCAACTAGCAAGATTTCTCAGTGGAAATAAGCTATTTCATCTATGGATAGATCGTTCATCAGAGGGATTGAAATACATTCTTCATAAGCATGCTGAACATACCCAGCCATTAATAACATTTTTAGTGGTGACTAAAACAAAGGCTATTACACATTGCCAGCAGGGAAATTGATTTATCTTGCTTTGGTTGTTGTCTGTGTTAAGAAATGTCACACATATTCGAAGTGTTTTGCATACTTAGTGTCCCGTGCTTTTACCATATCAAAATCTCTGCTAAACTCTGTTTTGGCATCTTTTTCTTGACCTCATGTCAGCAAGGAAACACTACTGTCCATGAGGCATTCTTAGCCAATTAACATATATACTTCTTATACATATAGGTGTATGCATACATATAAGTATATATCTAGTTATGCATGTGTTTAGGTATTTTGATTAATTAGACAAAAAAATTGACTTTCTTCCCCCCCAAAGGACCACACTGCAATATGCACACACTGATTTTGTGTGCAGTCTTCAAGGCTGAGTTACTGACACAGGGGAGGACTCGCTGCTTCTGAGCATGGCCCTTCACAGAACTTGCACTACTGGAATTTATAATTTCCCTTCAGAATCACTGGCAATTAAAGCTGCCTTTATGGACCTACAAGACAACTGCTGCAGCCAAAGCACAGCTGCTACAAGTGGAGTTCAGCTTCTCTGTGTCCACAAGGCTGGCTGGCACAGTCTCAGGTGGAATTAACTCAAAGTGGTCAAACACAGTGTGCAGCCCATGTATACCCATAGGGACAGGGTATGAGGCACATTATGCTAATAGACACTTTTAAACCTTATTTTCAGAGCTGTGTGAACATATCCAACGAGCACCATTAGGCTGAAGGTGATGACGCCACTCCAGATATTTATAAATCTTCCCACTACTTCTTGAAAGACAGAAAGTACTTGCATAGCATCCTTTTAAATTGAAATTTAAAAGACTTTAGAGACTCAGTTTGTCAATGTCCAGATTTGGCTTGAGGTTTTTGTGTTTGTTTGTTGTTGGGTTTTTTCCTAAACTTCTTGTGGATAAACACAAGCAAAATCTGGAAGTTCCTTACTGTGGCTGATTTTTAGTTCATTGAGCAGAAAATATCTGATCAGAACATACATGGAAATATTTTTGTGTGGCATTTTAGTTTTCAGTGCTAACATAAATAAACTGTTTAACTGATTTTGTATAAACTTTCCAAAAAAAATCTCAAGCACGGAAAATTTCAGCCCAAAACGGAGTTTATTTGAGAAAATTACAAGCAACAGAAAAAGAGGGTTAGAATGGAAATCTGAACTCCTCATTAACTAGAGTTAAGCGCCAACTTAAATGCCGGGGGTTTTTTTCTGTTAATATTTGGTTTAAGGTTACATACAGGTTTGGAAGGGCTTAGCTCTTTTTAACCCCTTTTGTATTGCTGTCACTCACTTGGTTTTGTTCCAAGGTGGTGGCTTGGGTTCAAGACCCCATAGCTGCCTCCACCACAGCAGCAGACACAGGGCTGAACTTTTCCTCTCAGATCATTGCTCTGCACACAGCCTTGAACTGCACACAAACCCCTCTCCCTAACCTGGGCTAGCTCTACACCTTCAGTGGCACGAGGCAGTGGGGAGCACCAGGCCAAGGTGGGCCCGAGGCTGTCAGATTATGGTTTCCATGACAGGTGTGGGGCAGGGGGCCTGGCTCACACAGCAAGAAGGGGTGCACAACCCTCAGTGAGGCACCAGGCAGCTGTAACACCCAAGTGCTCTGTTCCCAGTCCTCAGCTGGGGCAGAAACCCTGCCCGGCTTCATCCCCAGAAGCCACGGCAAGCAGGGCTTTGAGCACGTCACGCTTTACATCCAGAAATCTCAGCGCCTTTAGGAGGCTGAGGAGATGGATGTTGTGTGACTGATTTTACTCTTGGTCTAGCTAAATATGGAGATTGCTGTGGTCTAAGGATAGGACCTGCATCTAACTCCTTAGCAAGCAGCTAACTCCATTCCTGGCTCTGCAGCAAATTCCCTGTGTAACCTCTGGCAAACTTTCTCTTCCTTTGCTCCTTCCTTTGGAAAATTCCTCTGAATTCAGGGGGGCATTTTGTTGAGGGAAGGCAGGATGAGGAGTCGCTTTACCAGATTTGGAGTCTCTTTTGCTTTTTGAAGTTTAGCCAATTCAGTTCTGAGACCAACAGTGAATGTCTCCATTGCATTTCTTAAGAGAATTGTCTCTTTTTCCAGCAATGTAAATTTTGTTTATGTTTTTTGCTTCCTACTTTTAAAAACCTCCCTGGTCTGTCTTTGTTCCCATTTTTTTTAGTCCAAAAATCTTTATTAGATACACAGAAGAGGGGATCCAAGTATGTATGAAAAGCAATTGTAAGAACTCTTCATTTAAAAATTGCCTATTGCAAGCATTCAGGAAGCATTCAAGGGGTCAGTGATATTGCACTGAGGGTGGGAGTGCCCAGGTCTCTTAAGTTATGAAAATTATTAAGTTTTCTATAACTTTAAGAAAGCCACTGTCAATCCATGCACCTGGAAGGGGCAGGTCTACTCCTCTGGAAGTGCAGCTCCAAAACAGAGATCTCTGACACTTGAAAGAAGACAACTGAAAGAAGACTTCTGTCAAAAGTGTTTCTTTCTGTCAAGCACTGGCAGGCTGCAAATCACGCATGCAAACCAGCTGGCAAGGGGCCTGACACTGAGGCCATGGTCAGGCAGCCTGATTCCCACAGTGCCAGCACCCAGGGTTTCCTATCAGCTGTTTCCCCGAATCTCCATTTTTAGTGTTCTTCAGCCTTCCAAGAGCCTTCAGAGATGCTTGGCTTTCTCCACTGAGGAAGCACAGGGACTGAAGTGTTCAGGTTTGAGCTCCTCGCTATCAGAAAGACACTGATGTGCTAGAGCATGTCCAGAGAAAGGAACAGAGCTGGGGAAGGAGCAAAAGTCTTGTGACCTGCGGGAGCTGGGGTTTTTCAGCCTGGAGAAAAGGAGGCTCAGGGGGACTTTCTGGCTCTCCAAAACTCCCTGACAGGAGGGTGCAGCCAGGGGGGGTCAGGCTCTGCTCCCAGGGAACAAGGGACAAGAGGACATGGCCTCAAGTTGCACCAGGGGATGTTTAGGTTGGATATTAGGAAAAATTTCTTCACAGAAAAGGTTGTCAAGCATTAGAACAGGCTGCCCAAGGAAACAGTTGGGTCACCATCCCTGGAGGGATTTAAATGACGTGTAGATGCGGCACTTGGGGACATGTGGTGTTAGGTCAATGGCTCACTTGATGGTCTTTTGGGTCTTCCCTAACATAACTATACCTGATTCTATGACCTCCTGAATGTGGTCCTCAGGGTCTGGTCATGTTCTCACTAAATGATATGAAATCCTACACTGTTATAACTGAAAATTGAAGTGGACTTTGCTCTGTTCATAGCAAGTTATTTATTAGTTAAAATTTACAAAACCTTAAGCTATTGATTGACATTTCTAATAAATTCAGATTCTTTTCAGACAACTCCAACACTGGTTAAACATAATTCTGGATTTCTGAAAATGCCCTGAAACTCTCAGCCATTTCTTCACTAGCAAACTTCTCCTGCAGGAGACTAATTATGGAGAAAGCTTGCAAGTGTAACAAGCTGCCTTTTGCCATTTCCATTTTTCAGTAACATGGACAAAAATACAGTCTAATGAGCAAAACACTTATTTTGGTACTGTATTCTTCCTACTGCTTAATGCTCTTTCCTTCTGCTTTTTTTTCTAGAGTGCATGGTTTTTCACGTTGGCAGGCTGTGTGTTGATGTGAGCTGAACGTGTGTTTAAGCTTAAATTTGGGAGCAAGCACTACATTATTGAACAACAGTGCCTGCATGAAGGCAAAATTACATCAACCCCATAGGTTCTTATGACAAAGGAGACCTGGCTCTGCTCTCAAACAAGCAGGGTGCAGCATTTTCTGAAGTGGCAATACTGATACAAACACTGAGTTTGTACAGAATCAACAACCCAGCCTGCAGCCTTTCTTGGGAAGCGCATGCAAAACCACCACAATTAAAATACTTTTTGGATGTATTTTCTTCCAAGTGATAGTAACGTCTTAGCATGCTCAGGGCTGTCACAGTGTGCCATAATGGTCAAGGTAGCCTGTGCTAAGAAATGAAGAGGCAACTCAGTGCTGTGAGACTTGTGCTGATTATGGTAGATCTGGAATAAAAATAAAGCCGCCAGTTCAGGCACTTACATGGACAACAGCAGGTCCCTTCCAGATGCAGATACAAACCTTGTTCCTTTTTTTTTCCCTGCAGGAAGCCCTCAGGTTAATATTTCTTAGGAGAAAGCTGTTTGCAAGTGGGAGAAATGCTGTGTGTGTGTCTCTCCCAGAAATCCTCACAAATTCCAGCTAGCACAACATCACTCCGTGACTGGCACTATGTAATGTCTGCATTTGAGATATTTCTGTACTTTGACCAGAAAAATCCCAACTGAATCCAACTCTTGATCTCCATGGAAGGGCCCCTTGCAAAGGTAATCATCCTCTTTGAGGCCCACCTGGACACAGCTACTTTGGTGCTAGTCACCTGACATGTTTGCTCCACTGCAGATACTTCCTTCTGGGGGTGAAAATTCCTTCTCACAGTTTCTTCCTTTTTACCCTCTGGGAGATACAAATGTTGTCAGTCAGCTGGCAGCTTTGTCCTCCCATCAGTTTGTTACCAATCCTGGCACTACTTAATCCTTGAGGGAACAGCGAGTCCCTGTGCCACAGGGACTGAAAGGGAGAAAGGAAGGAGGTGACCTCGCAGGAGCTCAAGAATGAGGTGGGACCTGGCAACGAAACTCTGTGGGTGGTTTCATGTTTGTAACCTGGAGCTGGGCTCAAGGTCCCTGCTGTAGGACAAGGAGCAGGGAATGTCTCATTGTCTCTTATTTTTCTGCCATTCCTACCCTTCTACCCCAAGGCTTTGTTGTTCTGAGAGGCTGAGAAGTTGGTTCTGCTTTTGCAAATGGTGCTATTCTCCACTACAAACACTCTTGAGTTTTGGTTTGGGAGGGTGGGGAGCTGTGGTGGAAGTGCTTTGACCTTAACAAGGTTTTAGCAACACCCTTTTTACTCCTTTCTTGGTTGCTCTTTCCCCGGATGAATGGACATGCCCCAAGGCACAATTAGAGATGGGCTTCAGAGAAGGAACTCAGTCAAACAGAAAACAGAATGTAACCAAGCCCTTAGGCTTATTTGGTGAGATCTTCCATTTCTCGAAGGGGACTAGATTTTTTAAAGCATTTAGATTATTAAAAATCTAGTGATTTAAAATCCTGGTTGGTGTCTGCCTGCTCATTCAAGTGCTTAATTACTGTTCAAAATCTGTTTATCAGATCTGTCTTTCCATACAGATTTTGGGACAGTTTTTCCTGTATTGGAACTGTCACCATCCATTGTTTTGCTGTCACCTGTAAGGGAAGGATATGTCTGCTGCTCATAAATGCCAGATAACTTTTCAAAACCGTAAGGAAAGATGAAGAAAAATAATTATATATGGTCAAAACGTGGTCACAGTGTTGCTGTGACTGTGGGTGACCGAATGCCTGAAACGAAGATGTAAGATGCCTGTGAGGCTCTGAAGCTGATACTCCACTGGTGTAGGAAGGAGGCCAAGTAATATGACAAGTGAAACGTTGTGGTTCTGGGAATTTCTAGCAGGCTTATGGCTCGCATGTGTATTTCATGTGAAAGCATGTCATGTGCCTGTCCTGGCTGATCTTGTATACAGCTGTCGAACAAAAGTATGTGGAAGAAAGCTTGCATGCAAATCTCTTCTACGTGTGCCAAACAGAGGTGTTTCAGTCCAAGAGATGTTAATTATTGCGGCTGGGCAAGGAAGTACTTTCAGCAAAGGACTTCTGCTCTGAGGAATGGCAGGTTTTCCCACTTAGAAAAATCAATTTTTAATATGGCTTTTGTTTCTAGAGTTAATAGGGCAATTTGTAATATATAGCATTGCTAACGAGTACAGAAAGGTACTTTGCCAACAAAGCAAACAGCAAACGGAGAAAGGAGGGCTAAAAGGCTTCTAAGGTGCATTGGAGTTGCTAAACTCCATATATCACTTTAGTAGGGTAGAAAGAAGTAATAACCAGATTGTCACCAGAGTAGAAACAAGTCAGGCTTTAATTCACAGAATCATCAAGGTTTGGAAAAGACCTCCAAGGTCATCAAGTCCAAGCTGTGCCCAATCCCCACCTTGTCACCCAGCCCAGAGCACTGAGTGCCACGTGCAGTCTTTCCTTGGGAACCTCCAGGGTTGGGGACTCCAAACCTCCCTGGGCAGCCCCTTCCAGTGCCTGACCACCCTTTCCATGAAGAAATTCTCCCTGGTGTCCAACCTGAACCTCCCCTGGCACAGCTTGAGGCCGTTTCCTCTTGTCCTGTCCCTTGTTGCTTGGCGGAAGAGCCAGACTCCCCCCTGGCTGCACCCTCCTGTCAGGTAGATGTGTATAAATGAACACTCTTTTCAATCGTTGCAGTGCACTTTATTACCTGAAATTTAGCACGCCACTCATGATAATTGACATTCTACTCCCTACCTGTAAACTTGTTCTTTTCTCCATCATTAACATTTCTCAGAAGTGAGTCACTGAAAACTGCAAAGACACTTTCAAACTCTACAATTTATTGCTTACTTTGCTTATAAGGAGTCTCTGATCCTTGATGTGATATAGATTATATATAGAATTGTAAATGTAGTATTCAAGAGTGCCAGAATTCCTGTGTCTGCGCAGCTTCAGACCATCAGTGTGGCCTGAACCCTTGAACTCTAAATAGTGAAAGCATGAACCCTCTCAGAAGGAAATAAAGAGCTGGACTCCTAATGAAGTAGCTTATTCTTTAAGTTTTTGTGCTGATTGTTAAAAATGGTCTGAGCTAATGGGAACAAAACACACTCAAAATGGGGACCATGCTTTTTCTTTGAGTTTTTGCAAAAGACAGCAAGTACATGGAGATTGGAACTGTTGCTCATCAATGACCAGCTGATTTTAGGAAGAGCAGTTTTCACAAACATCTGTGTTTACACTGGCTTCACACGGTGAGAAAACAGTTAAGAAGCTGCTTTTATGGGAAGTCTGAGGAGGGAAGCCAGGAATAATAGAGAGAGAAGAACACACCAGTAGATTTGGTAGTTTGGTGACCTTCCTTAACCAACACATGATCCATCTTGAGCTGTTATCTTAGTTAAAAACCAAAAGGATTCTTCCTTGACAAACTGGAAAGCTTTGGTTCCTTATGTTAAATTATCCTATGACTTCTCAGCTGCAAGGTTTTCCTGTTTTCTGAAGTCGACAGACAAACACCATTCCCGAGTGGCTCAGCTGCACGGATCAGGGAGATGGATTAAGATGATGTTTCTCTTAGCCACCAGATGTGACAACCTGTTTTTATATGGAGTCAGTTTTAAGAAGTCTTACTTAGGAAAGCAGAAAGAAGAACTGAAGAGGAGTTCCGTCCGTGACACTTCCTTCCTTATCCCCCTAAATTTGTACTTTATAAATACTCCCTGAAATCTTTTCTTGGAGTGACTCTGAATGGGTTCTCAACCTTTGATGGATTGCTTTCAGGCTTTATTTCTGAGGAGTTTGCACAGTTAGAGAAAAAAAAATATTCCTGGGGGATTCCCTAGGAAGATCTGTCTGTCTTGTTATGGGATACATTTCTTGTACTGTCACAAGATGAAATGAGGGGCTCCCCTGACAAACATAAAAGTTATATGACAACCCATCTATTTTTAGATGATTTAAGTCAGTCAAGAGGGAAAAACATTTGTTTCCAAGACTGTAATTTTCCAGATGACACCATTTTATTGCACGGTGCCATACCATGAGAAAGAGCATTCTTGTGGCTTTTGAACTGGAAATCCTGTAGGAATGCTATTTCTGGCATTTATTTGCTGTGAAGCCAGGCACACATGGAGAGCAGACAGACTGACCAGATACAGTTTGTGGTATTAAGGCATTCAGAAAAGTCCCTGCTGCACAGCCCTTTTCCAGTATCCGAAGTGTTGAGTGAAGTTGAAAAATTATCAATGGAGATAAAATCTGAACGCCGTGATCTGGTCAGACAGCCAGACTTTCACGCTATTAATGTGTTCCTTCCTCTTGCAAAAATGCTATTTTGAGAATTCAGCTTTTTTATCTTCATACACTGATGCTTCTAAAATAATTCTTGGTAATGAGCAAGACTTCTGGTGCAAAGTGGGAGTTAGGGTTGAATGCACACACTGAGGAAAAACCAGATACCGTCACTCCATTTTAACTGGGAAGATGTTTTTTTTTTTTTAAATTTATCTGAGTACCACGTGTGAACATGCAAAAAAGCTGTTGATTGAGGAATGAAACAAGAGCTTAAGCCCATTCTTTGGTTACCTTCTGAAGCTGGCAGGGATAGCGAATTCAGTGTGACTACCCATGCAAGAAAAGTTTTTGCATGGGTAAGTGCCTCTGCTTAAGAATTTGTACCATCAGATACTTCCTGTAGTCAGATAAACAGAGTAGGCTGGATTTTGCCTTTTTCATTAAAAAAAAAAAAAGAAAAAGAAAAAGAGAAAAAGAACTAGGCTCTGAAATTTTTTTGAATATAGTTGTGTCTCTCCACAGCCACTCTCATAGGAGCAGCTTTAAAATGATAGTCTGCCTGAACGGAGCAAAAACCCTAATAAATATGGTGCATTCCTCTTTAAAAAGTATATTTATTTAGTAAGTTTAGAAACCACTCTGAGGTTAGGTTACAGCTATTGGGATTAGAGGGCGTCTCGTGGGCAGTTCAGACATCAAGCTATAGGTCCATGGAGCGAAGCTGGGCTGTTTCTAGCCTGATGTCTGAATTATGAATTAGGTTCATTCTAATTCCAATGGGGTAAACCTCAGAGCAGTTTATATACTTATGGCTAAGTGCTCCTAAAATACAGGCTATTTATTTAAAACATACATGTAAAATGTAATATCTAAAAAAGATGTCTGGCCTAGTGATGCTGGAGCACAGCAACCCAGCCAAATAAATTCTGAATTCTGACTTTGGAGCCCTCGGGAGGGGATGGCACAGCTGGCTTTATGCCACCTTCTGATATTCCCAGCTAGGTCATATCCCTGCTTGGCTTGGGATGAACTGGAACAGCCACAAGACTAAATTAATTTGCCTCAGCCCAAGGCATTTGCCTCTTCCTCAGCCATGCCTGTCATGCCAAAGCTAGGAGAGCCTTGGGTCACGATGCCCTCCGTTGACCATTCAGGAAAGTTCTGTAGGCCAGGAACACCCTTGCAGGGTTGGCTCCTCTCTCTTGATCACTGGAGTTGTGCAAAGAAGCCCGAATCTACTTTTTAGTCTGGTTGGTTATTTGGGAAGTAGGATGGAGCTGCAGGGTGGGACAGAAAGCCCAGGATTTATTAATAGCATTAATAGCATCAGTAACTGCTTCCATGTGGAGCCACCCTGGTCTCTGAGCTCATTCCAGCAGCAGTGCCAGCTGTGAACCTCTCAACCACCATGTGCCTTTGACCCTGCTGCTGGCCATCAGTGTCCATGCCAAGGTGGCTTTTCCACAGGGACTGCTCTCCTTGTGGGGCAGAGCACTCAGTGGGGTTCCTGCAGGAGCCTAAGCCATCCCTCCCTCTACTCCTCTTGCTCAGGCTACCTGAGAGCCTAAAGGAGACACAGCATCCGATGTTATTTTCCTGGGATGGGAGTGGAACAGAAACTACCCACTATTTTAGGACATCTGAGCTGGCTCCACCACCATACAAAAAAAAAAAGAGTCCGTTTACACTCTGGTTCTCTCTTCCCTCCTCACCATGCTCCTTTCATTTCCATTCCAGGAAATAAATGGGACAAAATACCTCTCAAGTAATTAATTCTGCCTTGGCATTGAGTAAGATGTAGAGAAGTCTTCTGGAAACAACCATTCCCTGGTTTGGTCAGAACGTGAAGATCTGCTGCAGACACAGAAGCAGCAAATTTGTATTGGATACAAAGGGCAGATTTCTTTGGACACTGAAGGATTGTCATAGGGCTGAAGGAGTGCATAATTAATTCATGTGGGGATACTGAGGCCAAAGATCACTTCATACACATTTCTAGGAGTTGGCAAAACTAAATGTCACAAGCAAGCTAGTGGGAGTTAAAAACTGAACATGGACAAAAACCGCTGTTATTGTTTTCTGCTTTGAAAGGAGATAAATCTCAACATTTTGTGTGGCAGCAGAGTGCTCACAGTTCTGGGATGCCTGAGGCTGACCATGCGGCACTAAATATGTGTGAGTGTAATGAGAATATTGAACTAATCCCCCTCCCCCAGCTGCCCAAATTCATTCAGAGACGCTTGGGAAGAAATACTTCATCTGGCATGACTGAATTTTGGGTTGGGCTCCACTTAGTACAGCAACGAGAAGTTGAGTGCCATGTCATTAGGAAGGATTTTGGAGAGTGAGATAAAAGCAGCGAAAAATGTGGATAGTGGGTCTCTCTGTTTCATTGTGCTTTGACAGGCTGCTCCTGTGTCCTCAGAGCTCTCTGGATTAGCATCCTGAGGAGCAACAGCAGGTCCTGGAGGTGCAGTGGCCCTACAGGGCAGACACGATGGCTGGGAAAGGGCTCAGACGTGCCTGCAATGAGTTAGAACCAGCTGCATGCCTGGGATGGTATTTTTTTTCTTTTTGCTGATGACCAATACATATGGCCAGAGGAAAAATTCTCCAGGAAGGTGTCATAGGAGAGTATGCATCAGTCAGAAAAAGGCAGAATTACAGTCAAAAAAAGAAATCCTGTTGTAACAGATGAAGTACCTATCAAGTGACAACAGCAGTTTATTTTCCTTGAGCAAAAGTAATGGATATACTTAGACATAATCCTACCCTCAAGTGTTTTAATTCTGATGGAACTTCTTATTAAGGAGAGACATCAAAATGGAAAAGTGTACACCCCGATGGAAACAATGTCATAAAGCTGACAGCGTTTCTACAAGGTAGGTTGACACCTAAATAAGCTAAGAAGGCTTGAAACATGATGGGAAAAAAAAATAAAATGGGAAGGAAAGAAAAATTTTGGTATGAGTCAATATTTTTGTCATTGGTTGAGTGTTTTCAAGTCTGTGTTTTCACAGCTAATTAAGATTCAAAGGGTAAGAGAATTCAGAGTTTGTTTTGTTCCACCTTCCCTGTCTGTTGAATCAAGAAATCTCCAGGCCCAGATGGGAGTTCATACCCACTTATGATTTCTCTTTGCCCCCATGTTTTACTTGAAAATGTACTTTGTTAAACTTACAACTCATCCTGTACCCTTGACAACAAGAAGATAAATGCAGTGGGTTCAAGGTTCCATGTCTCTTGACCTCTTGGTGTTGCTATTGCAGATATTGCTTATCTGTACAGAATACACCAATACACTTATTTAGTCCATGCAATGACCAAAGTCACACTGTAGGCTGATCTCTACACAATGCTGATGTGACCAGACCTGCTCCTATGTCTCCATAGTTTCATTTGTAAGGACGCAATTTTTTTCCTCATCAAATATTTGTGGGTTATTAAAATCACCCAGCAGGCTAATGAGCCCCACAGCGTGTGTCTAGGTGATCCCCAGTAAATTTTCTCAACGTAAGCGAAGCCAAAATTGTGTAACTCCTGGAGCACCTGAGGGAAAAAAAAAAAAAAAAAAAAAAAAAGAATGATTTAATAAGGCACAGTTCCTTTTTTGTTACCTTCTTGCTCCTGCTGGAGAAAGTCTTGCATTTTTACTAGCCTCCAGAATACAAAGAAAATATAGAATATATAGAATATATAGAATATATAGAATATATAGAATATATAGAGGTGTAGTATCACAGAATGGTTGGGGTTGGAAAGGATCTTAAAGATCATTTAGTTCCACCCCCCTGCCATGGACAGAGACACCTTCCACTAGACCAGGTTATCCCAGCCCTGTCAAACCTGGCCTTGGACACTTCCAAGGATGTGGCAAATAACTTTGCAATACTGCATGCAGAATATGGCACACTGTGAAGAAAGCTGCTCATGTGCAAACTGAATTTCAGGTTCATGGTAAGTCAGGCTATATCATATTTCAAGTCTATGGATTTAATAAAACAAGCGGCTTCAAGATGGGAGATGATTCTGGAGAGCTCAGCTTTAGTTCCTGGAATGTAATTTTCCTTCTCTTCTCATATGAGAATTTCTTTGCCTAGTGCAGGGAGCATGATTTGATTCCCTTTCTTCAAGGAAGGTGGGGGGAAGAAATATGGAAGAACTAGAAAAGAATATTCCTATATAGACACACACACAAAAAACCTACCAAAAAAAGGCATAACCTTGAGCATGTTGGTTGGAAGGAAGTTCTTTCAGATTCTCTCAGGACATTCAGACTTTCAGTCTCCTCCACTCAAAAACTCAACTTGACAGGTAGACCAAGCTGGTATAGTTTTGGGATGATGAATCTAGGATTGAAACCACCTCTCTAAGAAACTGCAGAAAACCTCTCTGGTATCTCTGTCAGCATGTCTGATGTTTGAGACAGTCCGGAAGACATTTCATAAAACAAGCTTCCATGGCTCATTGCTTTAGGTTGATTACTCATATTTTCCCTTTGTAATAATGTTTTCCTAAATGCATTTCATTCAACACAGTGTTTCTCTGGCAACAAATGGCAGCTCATTGTTGAATAGCTAGCATTGCTTTGATGATTTGAGTACTTCAGTGCCCGTTTGCATAGCAGAATCCTCTGCAGATCTAACGCAGCCAGTTCCTTGTGTCAAAATTTTCAGGAGGCTGAGCTTTAAAAGTGCACGGCTTTCAACAGCAGAAAGATGAGTGCTTCATCCCACAGAAGCGTTAGAGGTTCAAGAAAGGTTCTTGTGTCGTGGCAAGGCCAAGGAAAACCAAAAGGCCTGGTAAAATATCTTAATACACATGTGCAAAGACACCTTGGGACAGCTAAGAGCTGTCTGCTTAGGGCACTTGTGTGGGTTGGCAGAGAATGGCTTAGCAGAGGTTTAAATCCAGTTTTTATATCCCAGCTGACAGCCCCAATCAGTAGGCTATCATCCACGCTGAAGTTATTTGGTCAGCCTCTCCTGTCTCATATCATTGTGGTCCATGGGTTTCCTCCTCCCCAGGCAGTTTTATCTCTGATACATGGTAAGAGGATATCCATGATAATTATTTTTGCACAAAGAAAAAAGTTCTACCAAGATTTAGAACACAGTAATTTTAATCTGTTTCATGGTCCCCCCAGGTACTGAATATTCCTGCCTTTTTAAATGTATGTATTTGGCTAGGCCTAACACTCCACTGGCTTTTTTTGTGCTGCTCTACTGAGTCTTATCTACAGTTTGTTTTGATGAAGGCTGGCTGTGAGTCTATAGGCAGGTATGTAGCTTAGTGGTTTTGTCATTACAGAGCAGTCCCATTTATCTAAATAAATAGGTATTTTTTCGATGAAACAAGGGTTTGACCTATATTCCAGGTGAGTGTCAAATTGCTGAAACCAGACTTCACAGAAAAATTCCATTCAAAATTTAGAAGCAATTTTGAGAATCAAGGTTGTGCCTAATTAAGGTGTCCCCATTAAGAACTCTGGTTTTATGGAACTGGTATTTTTGACATTAAATATATGGTCAAAAGGTGAGTTTTGGGTGTTTGTGGTTTTCTGCAGACACCTGTGAGGTGAACATCCCAACCTGAGCAAAGATCATTGTTTTGCCTCTGAGAGAAAAATACACTGATGAGCCTAACTTGATTTTGATAAACAGAATAAACTTCTGGATTTCTGGTCTTAATTTAAATGAGGATTCTTCCAAGAGAGCACTGCACTCCCACTAAACTAGGTAATAAAATTTCTGTGGGAACAAAGGCAGGCCACTTCAGAAAAGCTGGCCACACATTACTGGTCGTTTCCAACATCCACCCAGGATGGTTGCAGCCCCAACCCATACCTCCTTAGTTTAAGAACATCCTTGCCATTAGGAGCTCTTGGTTACCCAGCCAGCTCTTATCCCACCAGGGTGAGAGCTGACTGGGGAGTAATTAACTGGACACTTCCATTTATCCCTTCATGCTGGATCAACAGGGAAAAATGACGGCTATGTGTTTAAAGCACTTAAAAGGCAGTAAACCTTAAAGTGGCCTAATCAGCCTGTGGAATTTTTTGCTGTGGGACATGGAGACAAACAGTTTGAGAGCCAGGGCAGGATTAAGCACTTGAATAAGAATAATACCTGTAGTTAACTTGTGAGGTTAAAGTATTATGAGGTTTATCAGTTCTTTTGCTCCTGGGCATAAACTGCTGTCTCAGCTTGTGAAAGAACTCGTCCCTGCTCTCGCCTGTTGCTCGGGGCCATTTGTGGGATGCTTTCCCAGGGTGTGGGGCACCTGAGTAAGTCGGTGCCTGAGGGGAGGGCAGCAAACCGGATGGTCAGTAAAACCTGCAGTGGAGCACTGGGTCTGATCCCCCTGCTTCTGAGGGATTCCACAGGCCATGTGGGAGGAAAGCAGCACAAGCCAGTGGGCTGCCTTACATTACATCATGTTCTCAGAAGATTGTCAAGGCTGGGATGTGATTTATCATCCAGTTACTGCACAGACACTTTTCCACACAAAATAGAAGCCCTCCATTATGCACATGCGTCTTCTGACACATGAATATCTTAAAAGGAATTAAACCTTCTCACCGTTCCTTATGAGATCACACTAGTCTGCACATTCTCTCTGTCTTTTTGGTAAAGAGAAGAAAATGGCTTGAACATTCCTGCCTTTTTAAAACTTTCCATACTGTCTCTTCACAGACAGATTATACATATGCATGTTATGGCTAGAAGTAAATGCACAGGCATTAACTACAGCAGCAGGTGTTTCGGGGATTTTTCACCTCTAGAATTTTTGCACAACACCATTAAACAATTAGCTGTTTGCCCTCAAGGACTGGGGTTTATAAAATGGAACACTTTACAGCAAGGGTGGTTCTGACTCGAAAAGGCACCACTTAGATGAGAGTTTTTGTTCTCAGACTTGTAGATTAAGATTAAAACTTTAAGGGCCTGGTTGTATCAAAGTGAAACTTTGGATTTAGACTGCAAAACTGTGTTTAGGCTGCAGGAGATCAGAGACAGTGCTGCTGGTAAGGGTGCCACACTGGAAAACTGGGTAAAGGGTGGCTCTCTTCAGGCAGATATACAGTGCCTTCAGATAGGCTTGCAGGAGCATCTGGTGGTTTTATCTCACAGAGATTAAAAAAGGGGAGAACATTCTGGCTGCTTTGAATGATTAATATAATCACAGTGCTGCTAAGTGGTCTGGCTGAACCCAAACAAAAGAGGCTGATGCTTCTCCTCCAGTTGGCTTCAAGGAGCTGGTCAAGGAGTTAGATCTGCTGATGTCGAAAACGGGGATAAAGGGATGAGGAACCCAATCTAAATGCTTCTTTTAGTCCTGTACTCCATTCACAGCTTTATTCCTAAAGGGGGAAAGGGCTTCCATCCACGGAGCCCCTGCCCACTGGTCTGTCCATGAGCTCCATTGAGCTCAGTCCTGGGCTCCCAGGGTGCCTGAGAGCCGTTCCTTGTCTCTTGCTGTCCCGAGCCCCTGACTGGATTCCCAGCCTGTGCTCCAGCCCTGTTTGTGATCCTGTCTCTGGTCTGAGCTGCAATGTTGCTAGTCTTGTCTTTGACTGTCTCCTGTCTTGACCAGATGCCTTGAGTTCCTGGATGGACCCCAGACAGTGTGGGTAGCCTTGTCTCCAGCCGTCTCCAGCCCTGTCTCCAAGGACTGCTGTGTTATGCAGTAAACATGGAATAATCCAAGGTGCGTTTGGCATTGTGCTGTAGCTGTGAGGACATTACCTGGCAGTCAAAGGCACAGAGGAAGGCAGAGAGAGCTGCAGCTGGGGCAACGTGCTGGTTAGTACTCTGAGGACTAATTTACTCCCTGTGAGCCACCCGATGGCATCCAATTGTGCCTGTTCCTCTAGTTCAGACACGTAGCTGAGCAATGTCCTGATGCTAGTTCTGTGCCAGAAGGGCAGCTTATAAACCCTTCCCAGACAACGTACAACCTCCTTCTTCCTTCCCGTGAAACCTCCCAGGGCCTGACATGTGCAGGGGTGGTGGAAAAACGGGGGAAGAAGAGGAGGAAGGGTGAGAGGAGCAAATATCCATGGCCAGCCGTTCCCCATGGAGAAAAAGGTTGTGATAGTAAATGGTGCATTTTATGGCAGAGAGGAAATGCCTTCATCCCATGAGCTGTGGCTGCTTCCGGGCGCTCTGGCCCGGGGCTCTGGCTACCTGAGGAGGAGGGGGTAGGTCCCTGGCTGTACTGGCCAGATGAGAAGCCTGCAAGCTGGGAGGTGTTGTCCCTGGTGGATGTAAAACACTTACAGGTGCTTCCTGCCGCTGGCTGCAGCGCCGGCTCCACGTCGGGAGGCGGGAGGCTGAGAGCAGATGATGTAGCTGTGTCTGGAAGTTCTCAGGTGGCAGATCACCCCTCAGAGACCACCACGGCAAGCGTGGGTCAGCACGGCGGGATGGGTCCGGAGCTGGGGAAGGTTGGGTACTGTAACAGGCTGTACTTTTCTGACCTGGAAAAAGGACACAGGCAAGAAATGGCTGGAGATTTTAGTTTGTGGAATTTCTTGCCACTGTTGTTTCATTTTATCTGAAATGCACTTTGACCCTTGCCTTGGAATGAAATTTATTGACACTCATCTGCAGCACACCTAGGGGATGGTCAAAAAGTTCCACAGGAAAGGTCTGTGTCATGATATCTCTTACGAAGCCCAAAGAAAAAGAGGCTTATACCAGGTCTGACAACGTTTGTAAGCAGAGGTTTAACCCTTTTGCCAGGAGGAGCCTTT
>VZRQ01010290.1:351817-388202 GCA_013397975.1 Machaerirhynchus nigripectus | reverse complement strand
CGCCATTAGGTCCTCCCCCCCCCCCTCCCCTCCGTTTTCTTCTTCATTCTATTTATAGCCTGCTCTGGTTTAATTTTCCTTGGCCAGCAGACAAGTGAGCAAGTCTTTTCTCTGCTGATCTTACAGCAGAGTTTGTTTATACATATACAAGATCTCTAATTACAGAGCAGTGTGATTCCCCACAAAACATCCCCTGCCTCCACTCCCCAAATTCATATAGGACTTTTTTTCTGCAAGGCCAAACACACTTTTAGAGTTTATAGACAAAGCTGTTTTGTGTATATATGATTTTCTCTCCTGTCTCAACCCTTTCCTCACAAAAAAAAAAGGAATGGGAAAAAAAAAAAGGAGATGGGGCAGCTGGGAAATCTTAGACTAAAGAGCAGATCACATTTCAAAATATTGTGATCTAAAAATAATAATTGTTTTCCCCTTCCCTCTCTTTCTTTCCCCCTCACCCTTCTGTAAAATGTAATCCATTTTCTCTAAAGAAAATTCCCATCCCAGGAACTTACGAATCATATAACACTTCAGTGAGACTGATTTTAATTTCAAGGCACAGTCCTGATTCTATGAATTGGATCTGGGCTGAGAGCAAGCCTGAGATCAGTATTGTGATTTGTGCAAGGTTATGTAACACTGTCCATGCATGCACAAACATCTGTGTGTGGCAACAGGAGAAACGAGGCCAGAATTCATGGCCATTTATGTCAGGAATCAGCTGGTTTTATGGATTTCACATTAATTAATAAATGTCTGGGCTTTGTGGACTTACTTCTGTCTCTCAAAGGACCCTTCCTACTGAAGTTTGTGCGTCTACCCTTCTTATATGAGGATCAGAGGTTTTCAGCTGTGTGAATTGGACTGGGGGGTTTGGGTTGTTGGTTTAGTTTTGGTGTGTGGGTTTGTTTTGTTTTTTGTTTAACTTTCATTGGTGTTTTCAAAAGCAAAGAAGAATTTTGCACCTTTTCGAGCGCCGCTCCGCTGCAGGTAAAGAATGTAACAGCTTGTGAGAGTGCAGCTAGAGCCAATAATAATTTGACTGACATGTCCTGGCACTGAAATGCCTATTAAACCTCACTCTGTCCTTTCAAGGTGGAGGTTTTAACGCTGGGCACTTGTTTGAGCTGAAAATTCCCTCTCTTTATAGACCCAAAGAGCCTACATCCATGAAAGATTCTCGGAAGGGTCTAATATTTCTATGGATGATAGAATAAATCCTTCAGTGCCACAAATTTTCCAAGCCATGGAAGTTTCCAAGCCCAGTACATGTTTCCATATGTAACACACACTTTTCCACACAGGATCCCAAAGATTTCTTGGAAAACCGTGGAGGCCAGTTGACTATGATAACGTGGTAACAGTTTTAGGAAAATATATATTTACTTTTAAGAATTTGTAGGAAATACAGCAAATTTCCCATTAGGGGTTAACTGTGGATTCTAGGAATTACAAAGTTCATTACAGGAACAAATAAATTCAGTATTTGATGGGCATGATTTCAATGATGAATGAGCCATCTCTGTTTGGAAAGGTTTGACAAGATATATACTCTTGTTTCGCAGAACGGCAACTTCTTGATTTTATGTAAGATATGCACACTTTTAAAGCCAGCTCCAAAGTAAAATCACTGATATTCTTTCCATGGATTTGAGAGAGTTCCAGTAGGTGGGAGGCTAGCTCTCCTACCTACACTGCCAGTAACCAGAAGAGGTTTTTTAAAGAGCTGTTTATTACATGGAATGGTAGAACAAAATTTTTCAATACTACCCCCTGTCTCCTGCAGCTTGCAGTGCTAGCACAGGTCTGTGGTGCCTGCTGGAAACTGCCTGGGTTTTTGAGGCAGGATTTTAAATAGGGCATCTGTTTGTTTCCTTCTGTACACACAATGCAATAAAAGCTTGCATCTAGAACATCCTGCAGGGTGAGAGGCCATGGCATTGGTTTGACACAGACTCCTGTGTTGATCTCAGCAGAATTAAGGATACCCTGTTACAGAAGGTACTGTACTTGTGCAGGTGAGTGCCTGTGTGTAGGCACAGCGATTGTAGAGGCTGGTAGCCCAGCTACACCTTCTGCTTTCTTCCTGCTTTGTGGCTGGAGCTTTCTATCTCTAATTGAGTAACATCCTCAGCTTAGTGGTGATTCATAAGGTTTCTACAAGTGCTTTCCAATCCAATATCAGCAGGGATTGATAAATAAATTAATCGTGGTATTTGCACAACCGCTGTGTTGTTTTGGGTTTTTTTTCCTCTCAGAATCCAGAGATGTGTAGAAGTTTGGGGTGAGATCCTGCATTCCTAGATAACTCTCTACCACATACCCACTGAAACAGGAGTGAAACAGCACAGGGATGAAACAGCAAGGATCTGAACTGTGAGATCCTTGTAGACCAACAGGAAATTGGCACCTCGCAGCTGTGCAACACCTTTTATTCCCCTCTTTGCTGAGTAGTCAAATGAAATTATTTGGGAGGGTCCAACTGTAGGAAATGAGCCAAGCTGGGCTGTGTCCCTGGATTCCTGTCAGGGGCAGGAGTGACAGGATTCTCCTGGGGCTGGCACAAAGAAGGCATAATTACTCCAGCAGCACCTGTAGAAGGTCCTCAGGGGAACTGGGTTCCTGGAATTGGACAGGACAATGACTGCCACAGGTATCAAACATTTATTTATGCAATCCCTTCTCACTGATCCTCTGCGTGTGGACCCCGCTGAGGACTTTGCTTCTCACAACGGGAGGTGCTGCTGGGTGGCTGTGACTCTGAAACATAAATGATCAGGCAGGAAGACAGCACAGACAAATCTCAGAGAACCTGGCTTTTCTACAGTTCCCCGGATTCGCAAAAACCCACATTTATGGAGCAGAGAGGAGCAATTGTTCTCCCACAGCAGCAGTTCCATACAAGCCACCTCACTGCTCTGCAGTTTGCAGTGCTGTGGAGGATCTGCAGGAAGAACACTGGAAAAGCCTTTGTGATGGCCATGAATTTGATTAATCATTCACATAGTTGTAGTTCTAGTTGAATTCTGGCATTTCTCTCTTTTTGTGCCACAAGCAAAATCATTCTTTCTTAAAGCAAGGAAAACTTTTGAAACTCACTGCACCTAAACAAGCCTTTCTTGACGAAAATACTATCTTACTTTTCCTTTCCAGCACACAGTTTAACAAATATTTACAAACTAGTATGTATACTGTAAACTGTAAAGATTTATTTAGATTGGAAATCTTACTTGTTTGGCTTGTAGCTTTTAAAATCCTTCTTTTAATGAGCAAAAAGTGCATTTATATAAGAAAAGGAGGGAAATGTAATATAATGAAAATTAGGTTGATTTAGGAAAAAAGAAGTTTTAGGATGCCACAGGTAATACAAAGCTTATGATTTCTTTCGAAGAAGCCGGGGCAGATTGCTCCTAAACCAGCCTGAGGCTGTTTTGTCCTGGTGGAGCTCTGGGTGGTCTCAGCTGTCCCAGTTCAGTCACCCCTTTCTGTTTATGACTGCCCTCCTGATACTCCTTTGGCAGCCCCACAGGGCAGGTGAGAATATACCCTGATGGATGTTTTCAGGAAAGGTTTTAGATATCTGTCAGTATAATGTTCTCCCACTGCGTGACAACTTTTTTCCATTGGTGGTTGATCCATGGTTGTGCTGGGATCACAGCCAGTCTCTGAGGTTTGATTGGTGGGAACGAGGGCAAAACTTGAGCTTCCTCATGTGTGAAAACTCTTCACCAAGGGAGCCCAGAGTGGCTCCTTCAGATCTAGGATGAAATCTACTGTGTAAATATTAAAAGTGAGGGGACATGAGCCCCACCTGAGCTCTGCTCCCAGTGTGAACATGAATCACAAAATTCAGCGTCTACGTCTCTCCCCAGTATGGAGCAGATGTGGGTAAAAATAGAGTTGATGGCATTTATTGTGACAGCTGATGCTGGTGATTTGACTTCTTTCATTAAACAGATGACTAATCTGCAATTTGTTTTTAGATTGTCTAGATTATTTGTACCTAAGGTCCTTTGGGGATTTTAATTCTGCATTTCATCTGGGACAAGGAAAAGGGCGGGCACGTGGAAAATATGAATATAGGAACCTGCAGATTTCCCAGGCTCTGTGAAACACAGAGTCAGATGCCCCAAGAAATCCAGCGATACAGAAACTCCTCTTTGGTTTCAGAGGTCTGCTTCTTCAAGCAGCAGTAGGGAAATGCAGGTGTCGTGTTTCTGTGCCAGGAGAAACAGCTTCACTCTGCTTTCCTGGGAAGAGAAAGATCAGGTATGCTTTCTGACAGGATCAGGAGGTAGAGGAAGACTTCCTCAAGACATCCCATTCCAGCATCAGAAATCTGTAGTGAAACTCGGCAAATGACAGCCAGCATGCAAACCTGCATCTCTGCTTAAGCACCTGTTGGTTATTCACACATGAGCTATATCCTGGGTGCTGAGCTCTCCCCAGAATTCCTTCTGTGGTTTCAAAAATTTCATCTTTCCTACAGCAGTGTGTGCTGGAGATTCACGGAGCACATCTCTCCACTGTCTCTCCAGAGACATACTTCTCTTCAGAGAAAAAAAAAAAAAGAAGAAAAACACTGAACCTTCTTTCTTCCACACTAAAAGACCTTTGTCCCAAACCACACATGTAGATTTTAAACAGAAAATAATATGAAAGCACAGTGCTTCCTTTATAGCAGACCTTATGTGCCTTATGCAGCTTTCTGAGTTCCTGTGTCCATGGATTTATGATGTGCTCTACACTTTCCACATTCTCAGTGTTGTTTTCCCACATTTGAAGGAGAAATGATCAAGAGATTTGTGCTGGAGTGAAATTTATTCTGTCTTAAGCTGTGTAGAGGTTCCAAATTCACCACAGCATGGAAAATAGAAATGCTGTAAGCATCTTGGGCCCTTCCCAGGCAGGCAGACACCGTGCCTTCTGTAGAAATGAACATTACATTCTTGTAATTACTGCTCTTGTCAGAACTGCTTTTGCCTCTAATAGATCAGGTAAATATGAACTGAGAATATGCTATAATGCCCAAGGGGTCATTTCTGCATGGGAAAATAGCCCCCAACCCAAGGAAAAGTTGTACTGCTCTGCAGAGGATGGAGCTTGTGTGGCCTTTCTGGTTATTTAGAGTGATTTGCAGGGGCAAACCTCCAAGGGGATAATTTGTTTAGGGGTAGGAAGCTGTAATTTAATGTTTTAAAAATTGCCTTAAAGCCCATTTTAGGGCTGTGGTAAACAGGGTCACACTGTCCAGTTTCCTCTGTGTGTGCTGGAAATGGAGTGACCATCAAATCTCAGGTGGTGAAATCACTGTCCTGCTGTGAGGACAAGCTGCTGATGCCCCACTTCCAAGCAATTCCTGAAGGCAACACTGGCCTCCAGACTGGCCTCCGTGCTGCCCAGCAAGGAACCAGCTGGGTGACCTCGAGTATTCCTTGGAAACATTGGTCATTACAGCCATGGTCCAGTTCCCCACTGAGGAATACTCTCATCCTGCTGAGATTCCTCAGTGGTTTGCCAGCTGCCCTTTCCGCAGAACAAAAAAAAGATCAATCACCAAACCGAGTGAGAGTAATGACTAAATTTCTTCGTCCTCCAAGATTAACAAAACAGACACACCAAAATAAAATAAAACCACACTTAACAATTACCCTTTCCTCAGATCACCTATTAACCAGCTAACCAGCTCCCAAGACACTTACGTAGCTGGGATCAGCCCTTACTCAGGATTCCTGGGCATTACTTACACAGAAAGGAATTGAGACTTGGTGAGGAACCTCTCCTTATATATCTATCTGGTCCTTGAGCAAGTAGTTCCGACTTGACAAGCCTCTTGTAATTCATAACTTAATTAGGCTGCCAATTTTTACCAGTGCTATTAAAAGATTACTGACCTCCCCTGGCTAATTTTAGAAATATCGATGTCGTTTTGGCATGGCAAGGTAGAACTATTTTCTGATCACATAATAGACATAACTCCTTAATGACTGTGCTAGTGCTTAACAGGCTGCAGATCTATTTTTAGTAATGAAGGAAATCTTCCTGCCTGGAATTGTTGAACATGCACTAATGTTCAAATATTTGTAAATGACCAGTGTACAAAAAAGCCTATAATTTAAAGAACCATATAGACAGATAACCATACTTCATTCTCTTTTCTGTGTTTGCATATTATCCATAATTCATTATTATCTCTCAAATCTGGTCAGAACATGACAGTAATCAATCAAATCTGAGGTGAGAACCGGTCTGGGGAATAAACATGCCTTACTTTGGCTTGGAGGAATATTGTGATTTGCAGCCTAATATTTTCCCCATTCCATTCCATTGCTTTTCCTTTTAGTTATTCTGTGGGGATTTGTAGACTCCAGTTGCTGGCAGCTGCAGTGAAAAGTGTTCAGTTTAATTCAGTTTAGTCAGATTCCAGGCAAGCACTAGGTTGTGACTCTTTGGCTACACACTCCATGGCCAAAGATGAAGTTCCTTTCTGCTTACCCATCAGGAATATGCAGGATGGAATAATTGCCTTAGTGGAGTCTCATTATATCGAATATCCATTTTTTAAAGATTGTTTTAATTCTAGGAGATATTAAAGCTAATCATCTGTTGAGGCACTGAAGAAGCTTTTGTTCAAAACACTGGTTTACATTGTCAGCTGGTGATGGTGTAACTGACGAACATTTCTCACTGTGTCTCACTCTGCCCTGAAGTGACACTAAAACAAAAAACCTGAAAATCAGGGCTGAAAGCCACAGTGTTAACCCAACAGCCCCCTTACCTGCCACTCAAGCACTGGACTTCCAAATTTTACCTCAATGGAACAACTCAGGGTGTCAAAGTACAAAGGATCCCTCCTGTGAAGCTTTGTTGCTTTGATGCTTGTGCTCGAATGGTCAGTCAACACAGGCACTGCCCTTTTGCTCTCAGACTGAGCAGCAGTGGATTCCTCTCTGCCCATCTCCTGCTTCCAAGGCCAGCAGAAGCTGCAGAGGCAGCACATTCAGCTCCCTCCGGAAGGATGTCAGTGCTTTGCTTGGTTTCAAAGTCTCACCTCGCCCTACGGCCAACGATCTCTCACCATGGGCAGGCTCCCAAGGGAATTTTCTCGAGGTCTTGAAGGAAAGATGATGCCAGAGATCTGGCAAGGGGAGAGAGTCATGCCTCAGAAACCAGCATGGCTTTACCACACCCACAAAAAAAAAATAATAACACGGATGGTAAAATTAGGGTTGGAAATAAGGAGCACAGTGCTGTTACCACAAGCACAGCACAAAAGAGAGCCAGAGAAACTGGCATGGGAGCAAACTGTGCTGGGATCTGGACAGAGGCAAAAGAGGCCTTGGAACTGGCGAGGAAGGTAAGATCCAGTGGACAACCCCTGCTGCACTCTCAGTTGTTCTGGTACCTCGCAGTAGATGGCACTGTGAAATTCCCATGGGCCACTGTGTTCTTGGGCTGACGCAGGAATAGTGGAAAACTCCTCCTTTTCCTCTCCAAGGGACGCGATCAAGGATATTAGAACTAAAAATTAACCTAAAAAGAATCGGTAGCAAATAAGATAGAAAATGTGTACTTTTAATAAAACTCCACACAATCATACAAACCCAGAAAACATTAACGGGAAATAGCATTAAAAGCAGAAAATTAATGAGCAGGTTTTTATTTCACTAAAGATTGTATATAAGCCTTAACTATTTGTATATGGAACAGAAAACTAATGTTGATATCAAAAGATAAATAATATATTCAGGAAGCAGCATTAAAAACCCCATCCCAACCTTTCTTTCCAGTGACTGATGATTTTTGTCTGGCAGAGGCAGGCAAAGCTGGGTTAACCCACTCCATGATGGGTTTCCAACTGGACCACAGCTGCAGCCTGGGGCTTATGGAGTTCTGCAGCCCAAGGAAACATCATTTGTAAGGCAGTAGGAGTTTCCAAAGCCTAGTATGAGAAGTGCAGTTTGGACAGGCAGGACAGAGCTGGCAGCATTACCTGGGGCTGTTTGTAGAGGACTTTGAATATTGCATTGAATAACTTCAATTGATCTCTTCCCCATGGTCTGGCTCAATGCATGTAATTATTTCTGAGTTTTATTGTGCCCACAGTGACTGTAAATGAAGGGAATAAGGAACTTGTGTTGTGGAAGTTGGCACCCAATGCCCTTGAAGTGCCTTATATTGCTGCATCACTGCAGTAATTCCCCTTGCAAATATTCCTTTCTATGCATGAATGCTATCGTGACTGTAAATGCAGATCAAGGACATGGAATTGCCCTGACATTTTCGAGAACTGAGTTACAATGCAGAATTTTGATTTGCTCAATTTAACCAGCCTGGTTTAAAAGCTTATGCAAGAGATTTCCCTGCAGCTTTGGTACGAGTCTTTCCTGCAGCTTGTTGGTTTGGGTTTTTTTGATTGCTGCTTCTCATTACCCGTGCTTAAGAAAAGACAATGTCAGCTTAAAAGAAAAATAAAAAGAGCAATATTATTTTGTTTCTAACTGGTTTGACACCAGGATTGATCTCTTTGCTAATGGAGAACATAATCTCTACCACAAGGAACTTGTCAGAGCAAACACTCGGGTTCTTGTACAGAGGCGTGTGCACAGGGTTCCACTTCTGACAAGGAAGATACAAGGCCTCTTTAACCAGTCTGATGACAAATTCATGAACCCTTGTGGTAAGAGTTCTAAGAGTGGGAGTTTTCAAAAGTCTCCAGCTCCTGCTATTCTGTTCAGAGCACAGAAGGTAAAGCAGGAACAGCAGGACTTTTGGCTGGGTTGATTTAGCCTTGGGTGCCCCGGCTGAAGGAAACTCAGTGACCCTTTGCAAAACTCATCTTCTCTTTGAACAAGTGCAGTTGGAAAAGGATGAATAGCCTGATCACTGCTTTTTCAGGAAACCATCATCTGTCTGTCTGAAATGCTTCTCCATGCTGTCATAGCTATTAACAGCCTTTCTTACTGTAAACACTATTTTCCTATCTTTATTTCTCGTTCGTATATTTTGTATATATAGAAGTTCTGGTGTATAATTAGCTCGAGTGTATCCTGAGACACTCGACCACTTTTTCGTCCTGGTTATGTGACCAGGCAATTGATGGAGCAATAGAAATGTTTTTTTTCTCCCCATCTTTTTTGTTTTTTTAATAAAGAATGTTCACCACAGGACCAAGGGCAATTCCTTTGGCACATTTGCCTGGGCTTTCTGAATATTTATTTAGTATCATTGTTTAGTACGGAATTCTCTGATTAATCTTCAGTGACAGTAACTCCAAGAAAAAATTACACAGCTTCAAAAAGTGTGTGGGCAAATTCATGGCAGAAAAATCTACTAAGGCTATTAAATACAAAACCAGAAAGTCCCTAAACTGCAAATTGCTGGAAGTTGGAAGAGTGTTCCAAGGAAGTATCACTGTGTCTTTTGCTTATAATTTTCCCTGGGCATCTGCTTTTGGCCAGAGTTGGAGACGGGGTCCTGAGCCAGGCAGATCTTTGGTCTGACTCACTGCTGTTACAATTTTACGGAAGTGTCACGAGAGAGTTGTGACAGATGCAGTGATGCAGGTGAAAAGGAGCTTTTTTGTAGTTATAAATAACACATCTCTTTTTTTCCCTTTTATTTCCTTCTTTCTTTTACCCCTCGCCTCCCTCTCCCAGGTAATTAATTTGCTGTGTTTTGCTGTGAGAAGCCATTTAGCTTCGGTCATTGTTTTGCCAGAGCTGGCCTTTGCAAATCCAACCTAACTGCAAATGCTGTGGGGGAAGAGAAATCTCTCTATCCCTGGAGGAATTAAAGCTCTCAGTGAGAATTCACTGCTCTGATCCTTTGTGTAACCACAGTGTTGTTGCTGAGCTCCTGCTCTCTATTAGCCTCCCGTGCAGTCTAGGGTTTAACTTGGCAGAACTCAAGGTTTTCAGAGAAATTGGTTCAGCTCTTTAACCATCACGTTTACCAGCCCACATGCGAAATCCCTAAATATCAAAAGTCACGGATACTTTGAAAGCACATGAAAATCCATGACTCACATGACAGCTGTGACAAAAATGCAGTCCTTCTCATTGCCTTTTTGTTTATGGTCTTTCAGCCAATTTCCAGTCTAGAAATTCAAGTCAATTTTCAAATAAATGAGTAACATTTAATAGCAATACCTTGAAATCTTTGCAAAAACTCAGATACAGTTTTGTCTGTGTTCACTTCATCTATACCTCTGTTGAACTACAGCATAATAATAAAAATATATATTGTTTGCTTGAAAAGTCTTTATTTTTATATTTATTTCATTTATTTAATTTTTAACAGTTCTTTTTGCATGTCTGGTGTGCAGGAATTTGTACTTATACATATTATCACTCTTTCTTTTAAATAAACTAATATGAATATTAGCCACTGCTAAAAGGGTGAAGTCTTCAATCAGTTGTGTGTCTTCAATCATGTGTGATGGTGGATCAAAGAGCAAACTGTGAGGGCTGTCAACATAGGTGTCAGTTCCTGAACAAATTCAACCATCACAGATTTGAGATCTCACACAGACATCACCTTGCTCTGTACTAATGCCATCACCAAATGCTGATATCTGCAGCCATTTAAGAACTTAAGTGGCTGCCAAGAAGCATTATCTGGGCAATAATCTGAGCCTGACAAGGCCCATTGCAGCTCTTATCCGGGGAGGGAGTGAGGGCACAGAGAGAAGGTATCCCAGTACATGCTGTTCTAGGAGGTGTGAGCTGTGGCCTCTTCTCTTCTCTTCTCTCCTCTCCCTCTCCTCTCCCTCTCCTCTCCTCTCCTCTCCTCTCCTCTCCTCTTCCTCTTCTCTTCCTCTTCTCTTCCTCTTCTCTTCCTCTTCTCTCTCTTCATAAATAAAGCAGTGATGACCTCTTGGCAGGTTTCTAAGCCATAGGAAAGCCAGCACTGTGAGGAAGAGGAGGCCCATCCAGCCCCCCCGTGCTGCCTCAGGATCCAGCAGGAGAAGAGCAGGACTTCTGCTTCTTCTGGGTCTTTGAACCGAAACCAAACTCAGCCTCTTCCAAAGGAAGGATGACACACGGCTCCTGGTGGCAGCTCCTAATCTTTCCACCTGTGTCACGCCCAGGTTGGTCTAACAGCTTTTGTTTTGAGCTCCTCCTGTGGCAGCAGTGACAGGACGAGACCTTACCCAGGAACAGCAGCTGCATGTGCTGGGCATTCCAATGCAGCCCAAGGCACCGTAGAACCCTCCCTAAGCTCACACGAACACTTACATTAAAAGCCTGAGAAATGGGTGGTCAAATGGCAGCCTATATGCTCCTGTGAAATAGATCTGCTGTAAGGGGGGAGGAATCATCCAAGGATACGGAGGATTAAGTTAGTCTGTGGAGCTCAGTCTTAACAACAGCAATAGTGGTGGTCATCCCCTGCCCTGAACATGGGCCAGTCAGTGCTACCTCCTGAGCAGGGGCAGAGCTGTGACTGTGGAGGCAGGAACATGGGCTGCAACAGGCTTTCAGCACGGCCAGGGACAGATCTGGCTGAATGGAATGATTCAAATGTGATGGCCTACAAAGGGCGAAAACTGCTTTCCCTTTAAAGGGGAATACTCAGCGTCAGAAGATTCTGAGACAGAAACAAGGAGCCACACTTCTTACTCCTGGCTCCCCTGCTAGCCTCAAAATGCTGAAAGGTGCTTTTCTGAGTATTTGCAGTTTTGTTCTACTTACAGTCTGAAACTGTATTTCCTTCCTTCCTTCCTTCCTTCCTTCCTTCCTTCCTTCCTTCCTTCCTGCCTTCCTGCCTTCCTGCCTTACTGCCTTCCTCCCTCCCTCCCTCCCTCCCCCTAATTACTTCAAATTATAGATATTAGGAATTCAGCTTGTCCCCTTGCTTCTCTAACAATAACAGCTGCTGTGTGGTGACTTCCAGGAGCGCATGCTGGGTAAGTTTTCTTGTCATTTCTATATTTACACTTGCTTTTTGCCATGGTTTTCAGCTTCGCCGTTTACTTGGCATATTCTTATTAAAGAGTTTGAAATGTCATTTTGGTTGCTTCACCTCCAATAGAAATGCTTCTTAACTTTTAGGAATTTAATACTTTTTTTAAAATTGATGTAGTTTTCTTTCTCTTACGACTTCCCCTCATTTTGTGTGTTGGTGAAATGTTCTTATCTGCCAGAGAAACAAACAAATTTTCCTGTGTCTTCTACTGTATATTTTAGAATCACATCTTTGAGCAATTCCTCCTGAAGACCTGTTGGCTGCTTTCTGGCTTTGACTTCTTTTGGAGAAATTGTAACCTGTTGGGCCTTGATTATAATGACTCCAAGATTCTCCAGCTGCCTTGGATTTTACTATTTCCTCTTGCTATATTTCTTCCACTACTCCACCTCTTCTTTGCCTCCAACTCTTCTGCTCTTCTTCTGATGAACGGAATTAAAACTTTCACTAGCAGAAATTATGGCGTGCAGCTGTGCACACCATTTGCTGATTCCAGATTCTTTCCCTCTGTTTATGCTTTCCACACAGATTGTTGCTGCCACTGGAAAAACAAATTAAATGAAACTGGCACCCGGCTCACTGGTGAGACTGGCCGTAAACAAGCTGGGGAATGTTGGAGCGGGGAGATGGCCCTAAGAAACTGAAATCAAATAAAAAGCCCAGCTGCAGAGAACCATTCAGCACAAATGCCTAGAAAGTATCTTGAAGGTGAGGCGTCCCAAAGGGGGATGACTGTGGGTTGGTTTTTATTGAGTTTAATAAGCTTTGTTGTCTTTCTCCAGGTTGGGGAGGTAGCAGGTTGACTTGGAGGCCCTGGGAAGGATTTCTAGTAAAGGACTGATTTCCATCCTCCTATTCTCAGCAAACTGTTTTGCTTGCTGATTAGTTAATGAGTATGGAGAATAAGGAGAAACATTCCCTGCTTTGTGTTAACATCCACATGTGGGTCTGCTGAGATATTTCAAGTCTGGAACCTGACTGGCAAAATGTTGGGTACCTTCCAACGTGTGTCGCCAGCTGCATGTGAATATGCATCTCTGAAATGCTAGTACTTGGCAGCCTTCAGGATCTGCAAATATTAAAGTATTCATTCTTGGATCTACCTATATGTTTATAACTTGCCTTCCCCAACTGTGTGTGAGAGTCCAAAACCAAAGAATCCCCAAATACCCTTTATGTGCTCCCTGGCTCTCACTCCCACACACACTCGTACGTGCATGTGCATGTATGCATAGTTATTAGTAAAAAATACACGCAGAAAGACCCAAAAAACAAGGCAGAAAGGAAAGCTGCCCTTGAAGGGACATTGCTCACAAGATACAGCATTTGCAGCTTAATTTTTGTTCTTTTAACTGACAGCAGATAATTCACTTTTCTTCTTCTTTTGTAAGGTATTCTGAACTGATTAAGAAGTCACCAGAAACTTGTGGAGGGCAACAGGGTGGATTAAGGGCACATCAAAAACTGAGAGGGACTCTATGGGATGGGAAGGAAGCTGCAGGGTAAAGAGAGAGGAGTTCTAAACGGAAGAAAAAAGCAACTTGTATAGGTTTTTGGGCTCTTATTCCAAATGAACTCGCAAACCTCTTCTCCTGTGGGTCCTGCCAAGTGATTTCAGCCATTGCAAGTGATGATTGCTGTGCATTCCTCTGTCGCAGAGGCAGCAGGCATGGCTGGAGAAACGTGGGATTTAACAGCTGGCCGGGGGAAGGGTGGAAAAAGCAGAAAATGACCCCCTACATTTGAAAGGTGTGATGTTTCTTGCTTGTCCCCCTTGCCCCCACAGCGCTTCCTTTCCTGCCTCCTACACACACATTAATAAAGAGAACGAGGATTTCAAGCTATGCAGTTCTTGGAAATAGGCTGGAGAGCCGACAGCGCTGTAACCAATGTGTGATTCTCCTTTTAGGAACGAGTCCCATGTGCTGTGTACAGTGCTGGGACCTCTCTGCCAGCTGGGGAAGAGGCAAAGTCTTAGCTGAAAGTTCCCTCAGTGCTGGGAAAAGCTGTGTTTCTGAAAGCACATTGGTATTATGTATGCAAGGTAAAATGTGACTGAGTCTTTTCCAAAAGTCCCAATGCAGCAGGGCACGGAGCTGGGAGACCCTGAGCAGCGCAGGACACTTCACAGTCAGGCTGAAGATGGTAAACACATACAGGAGATAAAAGTTTGACGTTCTTTGGAGGGAAGCCTGGTCAGAAGTCAAGCTTTTGATGTGGACACAAGCCTCGTCTCCTTGCCTTGCTTCTGCAGCTGGTGGCTCCAAATTCCAGTAAAGTCACACTGGAGATGCAGCCTCTTCTCTCACCCTTTCAGCCCCACCGCCGCCACCACCACCTCAAACTGGCTGGAGCATTGGAGGTCCTGCTTTCATCTGACTCATTCTCCTTTTCTGTCACAGTGACCTCCAGTGGTTCTCTTCATTTATGTCCTTCATGCTGTGTCCCTCTAAAAAACTGAGCTAATTTTTTTCCCTTTTTTCTTTTCTTTTCTTTTTTTTTAAAACATCCACAGAGCAAAACATGTTGAAGGGAAGAAATCAGAATGCAGCAGTCTTTTAATCAGATTGTTACTGTTGCTTGTGTGGGCACTGGATTCCTCGCCACTGAACATGAAGGAAAGACATGCATCTGTGAGACTGGTGAAATAATTAACTGGTGAAACACAACCATTATTTGTGACTATTAAATGAATGAGTAAAACTGTTCTCAGATCTGCCAAAATGTTCACATAGAAAAATCAGACTGCTCAAGGGGAGGGAGGGGGTGAGAAGCTTGGAAAAACTGATTTGCTGAAATTTGAAGGAGGTCAGGGAAGACTGGGGGAGGGGAAGGGACTAACTTCATCTCTGAGGTGGTCCCACTTTCAAGAACTTTGTGAGCCCTCTTTCTGGAAGTGGTTCTCTTTATACATTCAGACTTGGCTGGCAGCAGTCACCTTGCTTGGCCTTCCCTTATTTAAAGAAACAGCTGCATATGTCAGTGTTTTTGTTGCTCTTACTTTGTACCTTGTGCCAGCAGCTCTGAAGTTATAAGCCTGCTCACCTTATATGTACAGCTTATAAATCTGTACTCTACAGAGGGCTGATGGGACAGCTCTGGAGGACGGGGATGAAAGGGGAGGGCATCGGAGGCTAAGACTGAGACACCTCTGTAGGCAAAGAAAAGACAGATCACCATAGACTGCAAGAGAAATTGTGTTGGAAATGAGTCAAGCGCTGTCAAACTCAGAGGGGACCTCGGGGGTATTTCTTTGGACACAAAGCTACCAGTGAACCCCAGAGAAGGTTTGCATGACTGAGGGCCCTTGAATACTGCCCTAGAGCCTCCCTTGCCCTGTCTGTCCATGCCCCACAAAAGTATCAAAAAACAGAAGTCTGGGTGTTTAAGGAAAATCCTCACAAGCGAATTTATAGTCTGCTGTATCGGGGGAAATTTGTGCATAAATTTCCAGCTTGGAAATGCCTGCAGTGTTCACTTTTGCTTGGACATAGCTTATGTGTCTCATCTGCTGTGACCTTCCTCATTCTTGATAGCCTTGTCTAGTGGCAGAAGGGTAAATACTGGTGAAACAAGGGGTGAGTCCCAAGAATCCGGTGGGAGATCAGCCTCTGGTTTCTGGGCTAACTACTGATATTTTTGCAAGCTGGATGAAGAGCCTGCCCTGAGGCGAGCTTCCCCAGGAAAATGGTCACAGCACCAAGCCTGATAGAGCTCAAGGAGCATTTGGACAGCACTCCCAGGCACAGCGTGTGACCCTTGCGGATGGTGCTCTGAAGGGCCAGGAGTTGGACTCAGTGATCCTTATGGCTCCACCCTTCCAGCTCAGGATATTCTGTCATTCTGTGATTCTGAGGTTCTGTGGTTCTGTGATGATTCTGGGATTCTGTGGTTCTGTGATTCCGTGAATCTGTGATTCTCTGACTCTGTGGTTCTGTGATTCTGTGCTTCTGTGGTTCTGTGATTCCATGAATCTGTGATTCTCTGACTCTATGGTTCTGTGATTCTGGGGTTCTGTGGTTCTGTGAGCCTGCCCCTGCTCTGGAGGCAGCCGATGTTCGAGGTGAGCACATCCTGCAGTGCCTGGAGCCGTGTGCTGGGCCTGGGGATAGCTCCTGCTAACATCAACAAAAGCTCTGCAGGGTGTTTATAGTGCACCCAGAGCAGCATTCCTTTCTCGGTACCTAACAGACACTGTATGTTCCACTGAGGATTGTTCCATATAATCCCACCTAGGCTCTGACAAAGCAGACCACTGCTCTTTCAGGCAGCTTGCCATTGTGCTCCCTTTCCTCTTCATCTGCTAAAATCACCTAGGATGAGCCACGCATTCTCCTGAGGTCTTTTGTTCCCAGTATTTTCATTAGATCCTTGGGCATGGTTTTCATTATGCATGCATATGCTCTTACTACAATGCTGTTTAAATAATAACACGCACAGCAAAATGTTCATGTGAGTGTGTTCTAAATTTACTGGTGATTTTCGACCGTAAGACTGCTACGTCTGTCTCTGTTGGTCTCTGGCTGCTGGCTTTTTTTATAAGTGTAACTATTAATGGTCCCAGTGGGTTGATCTTTGTCTGATAAAAACGTCTCTTAAATGGATTAAATATAAGTGACGAATCATCTGTTGTTAGAGCTGCTCTTAACTCCAAGTATTTACCCCATGTCATCTTATCATTATCTGAGCAACTCAAATGCAGTCATAGTGATTGTGATGTATTTATTTAAAGTTTTCATTCTTGTGCCAATAATGAGCCTCTAAAACTGAGAAAAGCTGAGAGTTCTGGATCTGCTTAGCCCAATGGAGTCCTGATGTAAGAGTAAGTACAATGCAAAACTAAAATTCAAAATCAGTGGATGTCAGCTGCATTTCATTAATGTGGATATCATTTTCTGTATCTTATTTCATGATCTGGTGTTTCAGATATAAACAAATCTACTCTGCCCTGTGAGGAACTTCCTGTAGCCATTGCACAACATCTAGGCTGCTTGAGAAGAGACCTTTTAAAAAACAGCTTTTCTGTATCTTTCACACTCAAAAATCCCAAACTTTTTTCACGTTTTTATACTGATGCCAGCTCCTCCCAGCAATCACTTGGAACTGTGCATCCTTCACGTGGCTGTCAGTAACTCTGTCCTGTGCTGCCTGGGTGTCCCAGGAGGTGAGCCCACACATCTTTTCAGCCTCTGGTGGTGGCTCTGCCCCTGCTCTTCCCTTCTTCTTCCCCGCTTCTCTGCAGAGTCATTGTCTGTCAGAGTGCATTGTCACGGCTCCTCTGTGAGTGACTGGCAGGTTCTCTATCCAACAGGCACCAGAGTCTCCCTCTGACCAGGGCTTTCAAGACTGAGCACTTGTGCATGTGAGAAACCCTTCAGTGGTCCAGGAGATCATGCAGTCCTTGCTTATTTATGGGGAAGGAATGATGTGGGATTCATACTGATGCATTAGACTCAAACTGCTCAAGGCTGTGCAGCAAGCCTGCCAACCCAAGGTGCATTTCTCAGGATATTTGGGGAGTTACAAGGAGGCTTGTCCTTCATCTCTGGTGATTTCATGTGTGCGAGTGGAATGTCATTGCTACACTATAAGAAGAAGACTCATCATTATCCCCAAAAGTATGATAAGCCCATTTTGTCTAACGAAAAATGAATTAAGCCTATGTGCTTTCCTGGTAAATCTCTCCTCGTTGTTATTGGAACAGGAACTGGAGCGATGCAAAAGGTAGAAAGGAAAAGAATCTATTTACAGACACTTCTTGCCTGCTGGCACTGGAAACTGTAGACATTTTAAAGCGGGTACAGCAAAGCCCTAAATCTTCCCTGTTTTGTCTCAGAATTCCAAAAGGAGACTGGCCTAAAAGCCTGACTGAGGAATTGGCTACTAAAGCCCCAGTTCTCACGTGGGTGGGTCACCACCCCTGTGATCCCTGGCCTGGGTGAGAGGAGCCATGGGGCAGTTCTCGTTTTGCACTGGGGGTTGGTCTGGTTGCAGACCTGAACCACGGACAGAATGTTACACGGACACTTTTCTTCTTACTGGGAAAAGTTTGATATTGTTTGGATCAGAGTCCAGCTGCACCCAGTCCTGGTGTGTTTCCATGGCCTTTCAGGTACTGGAGGGTAAGAGAGAGGGCAAGAACAAGTTTACAAAAACAGGCAAAGTGTCTAAAGGTGTGAGAACTTGAGCTGGATCAGAGTAGGCCTTCACTCCTCCAGTGCAGTGACAAAATGGGGAAAATGGATACACACTGAAAAACTCAGGTGACAAGGTGGGGTTCTTTTGCCTCGTGTTGTGCCCTGGTTTTCTGCTTGAGTGACCCAGATCTTGTAAAATGCATTTCTAACAACAGTAATCCGTGCAAATCCCTCCTGCCTCTAACATGCTTGTACATGCATGGGCACAGCAAGAAAGGTGGTTCCAATATATAAGGAAGGATTTTCCTTAGTGAATATGTAGGGCTTTCCTGGAAGTTCCACTGGAGAAAAAAAAAAAAACCCTTAAAATTTTCAGAAGTTTTTCTTAAGGGAACTTGGTCCACAGTATGCAGAGTGGCCTTAAACATGCTCTCTGAAGTCCAAGCCTGTACTTTAGCATAGCAGTGAGCCCATGAATGTGCAGAGGATGCTCACCTGCCCTGTCAGAGAGCAGAATCCAGCTGTTGGAAAAGGATGGTCCGTGGCATATGCACTGCAAACCACTCTGTTGGATCACTCACTCATCTGGAAAGAAAGGCATGGAGAGGGTTAGATCATAGATATTTTCCACAGCAAATTAGTTAACATTAACTGCAGGAAAAAATTATTTGTGAGGAGAACAGTCCAGGAAACCAATTAAAAAAGTGGACTCGAGGGGGTATGTATTCAGAGAACTGTGTGGGAAGCTGTGTGCATAGCTTCCACTGAAGTCAGTGTCCAGAGGGGCATCCTGGGGGATGGATGGGCCATGAGAAAATGTGTTTAAGCATGGTCACCTTTATCTGGGTGAATATGAAATCTATTGCTTATTACCTGTTGACTGTATTCATAGCCTGGTTAAAAAACTGGGATAAGCAAGCACGGGAACAAAAATCCAACAAAATAAAACAAAACAAAGCAAAACAAAACCAAAACCAACCAAACCAAACCAAAACTACCACCACCAAAATCAACCAACAAACCAACCAATCCAGTGAGGGGGAGGAGGGCAGGCTGCACATCAGTGCTTTACGTTTCTGCCCCAAGCTCCCCACACAGCTCACAAACCTTCAGAAAGGTGGGCAAATCTGACTCCGTTTTGAGTAATAACTGGGATAAAGCAATACAATGACTTTGCCAAGGAGTCCCAGTGGCCTCCCTATTAAAATTGGGGATGAATGCATGTGCCTCTTTCCCTGCTTTGTTCTAGAATCTTTTAGCAGAAACTGGTGGTGGTTTCAGTAGAGGACAAAGTGTACCTTTAATGACTTTGTTGCTCACATGACTGAACTCCTCATGCTGATGGTTCCCATTCTATTTTGGGAGGTATCACGTTGTGGTGCTTACAAGGTAGCTTGTGCTTCCTCTGGTAGTATCTATTTTGTAAATAAATAAAGCCCCTCAGACTCCCCAGAAACTGTCATAGCACTTCTTCTCTGCAGTAAATTATGACCAAATAACAAAATGTTTCAAACTCTCAGGGGCTGTAACTAAATCCAGCCACCATTCCCCTACTTTCTGAATTACTGCAAGAAAGCCAAGTTCTCTGTGGTGGCTCAGCAGATCAAGGGCACTTACTCGTAAGTGAACACGCATGATCCCTGCACTGTGGCTGCATCGTGTTGGGACAGTGCTGAAGTGCTGTCCACAGGTTGGGGTGGGGAGTGCTTCAAACCAAGCCAAGCAGTTCCTGTGCCTGCAGTGCCTTCCTTGAGAGCACGGAGCCGTTCCAGAGGACAGGCAGAAACTGCGCTGGTTGTTTTTTTGTGCGTCTCGAAGGCCAGATGAATGTCTGTATTTACAAAGGACCACGAAACAAACTCTGTGAGTGGAACTCTACTGTTGGGTGAGCTCCCCGTGCCAAGTGCACGGAGCCTGGAAAGGTCTGTGATGGAGGTCCAGCACAGGGGAGCTGCTGGGAAGAGCTGTCATCATTTGATGTCTCTTAACCACTTTTAAGTCCTGTAGTAAACACGGTGACTGCTGTAAAACCAGAGCAGCAGTGGGGGTGCCAAATCTGTGTTCCCCTCGGAGGTCTTGGGCAGGAACAACGTTTCTGACTGTGCTGGTTGGATCTGGGAGGCAGAACTGCTGCTCAGGACACTTCAGAGGGTGGCCACCGTCTCCTGGTGTGACACCCTGGCCTCATTTCTTTGTGATTCTGACTCGTATTTGACCTCTCAAGCTGAAACTTTGTAAACTGCCTTTCAGAAGATTTCACTCAAAGTAGTCATACCATTTTTAAACACAAACCACAGAAAACCAACTGTATTGCCCATAGTAAAAATCTTTTGGAACTTCTTCTGAGAAGCCCTAGCACCTCTATGCCTCACAGAGGGAAAACCGGAAATTTGGAAGTTTATCTTTTATCACCTTGAAGAACATCTGGGCATGTTGTAACCCTCTGAAAAATCACACTTATTTAAAGAAATCTCCTTTATCAGGAAAGGCCTTTATGGTTCAGCTCCTGCGCACGAGTGGACTTTCTGTGCACATCCCACCACCCTCCAGGAGCGCAGACCCTGCCGTCTGAGCAGGCTCATGCTCAGAGATGATGAAGGCAAAGGACGACTTTCCCCACAGCTCCTGCTTAGCCAGGAGTTTGGGAAAAGGCACTGGGATAGCGTGGTGTGAAGCAAAGTGAGGAGGAAGCTGTCCCACTCTGTTCTGGCTGCTTTTCCTGCCAGGAGGTGGGCAGAGAGCAGGAGGAAGCTGGTGGGGATGCTGAGGGGAGAGCACCACCCACCAGCAGAAAAGCTGGGATGAAGGGCTTGGGGAAACATAAGACCAATGGCTGTGAGGCAGGATGTGGAGAAAGGGCTTGCTGAAACAAGAGACTGGTGAAGGAAGGTGCAGTGCTGAGGTGAGGTCTGGGATTAGCTGGGAATAGGGAGACCAAGAGACACAGAGCTGAAAGGACATGAATGCAAAAGTGCAGCCTTCCTAGAGGTCATACAGTGAAACATGAAATACTCAAGTTCAAGCACCACTTCTTTCCTCCTCCAACATTTGGTGTCATGGGCATCAGAAAATACCAGGATAAGTCCTCATTCTTAAGTCCTGACCCCTTCAGGGGTCTTTGAGACTAGTTAAACCTTCAGGGTTGAACTGTCTGAGAAACTGAAATCTCTGGGAGATTTTACCCACCACCATAAGAAAGGCAGAGCTGCTCTAGTTTATCTCAGAAATACGGATATTCAGGATTTATTTTCCTGCAAAGCTGAGAGCTCAAAAAACCTTGCATTCAGCTTGTGGAGTCTGCAGCAGCAACTTTCCAACCAGAGTCTGTGAAGCACAGGATCCACAGACAGCTTTTGTAAGGCCTGTGCAAATGTCTTTCAGAAAAACAGGACTTCTGCTTAAACTCTCTACAATTTCAGATTTTACCTATAGGAAAGTAGGAAAAAAATTACAAGTCCTTAACAGAGAGTGCAGGATAGGGGGGAGACCAGAGACACTTCAAAATCAGTTTTCCTCTTATGAGGAGGCCAGTTCTGTGGAGCCAAGGTTAAGCATTTGGGTGTTTGGTTTGGTTTATGCTCTTTGGTCCCCTGTCTGCCAAGGCTCATCCTTTCTGATGAAGATAAATTGCTTCTGCCCACCAGAGCTTTCAGTTTTAGTTCCAGCTGGGATATGCTGGTAATCCTGAGATACAAAATTGTCTTCTGAATATATTGCAGTTAACTTCAGTTGTATAAATCCAAGCGTTAGCTGGATACTATAAATAGGCAGGATGTGCAAGGAGGCCAAGTTGAAAATGTGCAGAAACCATGCCTTTTTTCCTTAGTGCTACGCTTCATCATGTATAATATTTTTCATCTGAAAAGGAAACAGCATGCACGTGCTTTGTGGCTGTTGTAATTAACTGGACATAATGAAGCGCTGAATTTCACACTTCAGAGAAGTAAATCGGGAAGGATGGGTAATTTTTTCTCAAGTTTTCCTGGTTTTAGTGCTTTCTTGGAGGTAGTTTTCTGCTAGATTGGGTAGGGAGCAGAAATACATCTGGTTTATATTACATGATGGCTGTACTTTGGCAATGGAAAAAGATGGCACTTTAAAAAAAGGAAAGAAGAATAAAAAAGAAAAGTTTGGCAACTACAGAACAGAGCAACAATTACAAGAACTATCTTAAAATTCCCAGGATTTGTAATTTATTTTTCCGTGCTTACATTTTTCTGATGTTGCTGGTGTTGAAGGAGTGGGACGGAGGAAATTCAGTTGGATTTTGTGACATTCTAATATCTCTGTGAAACAATCCCCTTTATTCAGGTTGCCCCCACAGCAGCTGCTGTGATTTGCATGCGGAATGGATAGGAAGGAAGAAAAAGTGATAGATCATAACTTTTTTTCTTGTATTTTCTTCAGCCAGCGGACATGAAGTCTTGAAGGGGGTCCTTTCTCTAAGCTGGTCCCATCTACAGAGATGAGGCAGAAGCAGGATCAATGCAGATGGTTTTGGCAACAGAGCCGTGTGGGGCATCTTTATGCTGGCAGAGGGGAAAAGTTATTCCAGCAACGTGAGAGCACCTCGTGATGTGTCCCTTGGTGTGGTTTGCAGTTTTTCTTCCCTTTGTATATTCACCCAGGAAACAGGTTTTGCCCTGCTCACACAAAAGCGTGAAGAACTGAGGCTGTACTCGTGTTGTGGCCGTTTGCATCTCTGAGCAGAGGTGTCGGGAGCCCCGGACACTGACCACCTGTGTGGGTGTGAGCAGGGCTGCGAGCAGAGGTGTCGGGAGCCCCGGACACTGACCACCTGTGTGGGTGTGAGCAGGGCTGCGGGTGTGACCTGGGAGCAGAGGTGTCGGGAGCCCCGGACACTGACCACCTGTGTGGGTGTGAGCAGGGCTGCGAGCAGAGGTGTCGGGAGCCCCGGACACTGACCACCTGTGTGGGTGTGAGCAGGGCTGCGGGTGTGACCTGGGAGCAGAGGTGTCGGGAGCCCCGGACATTGACCACCTGTGTGGTGTGAGCAGGGCTGCGGGTGTGACCTGCGAGCACCTTCCGAGAGCGGAGGAAGTGGTGCATCCCCTGGGACTGCTTTTCACACTCCCCAGTTTGGGGAGTGCAGTGGTTCAGCCCCCGCAGGGCTGGGGCCTGGGGAGGTTGGGGATCTGCTTCCCCTGCAGCGGGGTCTGAGCTCTGTGACTTTTTTTTACCCCCAGCTTGTTCAGCAACTGAGCTGACTTGAAATGCAGCACTGGAACAAAATATGTTCTGAGTGATTTTTAAGTAAAAGCTAATGTGAAAATGTGGGAGTTTAGACCAATGTAAACACACTAAATTTAAAATGGTTTTCAAATGTAGTAAATAAAAAAATTGTGTTCCTGCTCTTGAGATTCCTAAAGAACAAATTTTTCCTTCTGAGTCATGACTTAATTAGATTATATTTTATTAGACATTCTTTACAAATTTTAAAATACTGCTATTATACATGCACAAAGGAAAATCAGTTTGAACAATTGTATGTAGGCATTCATTGAAATCAACCACAAACCAGGAACATTTTATGTCAGTTATCAATGTACTCAATATGTATATCTAAAGTGCATTATGTTACAAAAAATATAGAAAGTCAGCAGCACCAAGATACGTTCACAAAATAAATACACCAGTCAACAAAATAAATTATGGTAAATGTGACAATAATAATTGTCTTAGCCTTAGCCAAAAAAAAAAAAAAAGAAAAAAAAAGAAAATTCACAATAACCAAATGTGCAGTTTCAGAGAGCGATGGGGGGAAAAGGTTTTATTCTGAGCATTTACAATATTTACAGGTAATAAATATTTTAATACTTCCCATATGTTCACTATTACAGAATACTGCAATATGTCTTCCAAAAATCTCTTGCTGAAAACGTCAGCGCCTCCTGCAAAGAAAAAAAAAAAGGACAGAACAGGAAAATTAGTTCATTTTAGCTTCAAATGTGTGGACATAAAATCAATAGCAAGAGTGCCACGGACTGTAACAAGTGTGCCTTGCATGTAACCATTTGCAGTAATAGAGCCTGTTCGACCATGTCACAGTTTTAGATATCTATTCAAGACCTCTGCTATGTTTTTCTCAGTGCAACTCCTCCAGCAGTGTGATGACCTTTGTCACAAACTGAGACCATCTATTGCACTGTACTGTACCCTCAGAAGAATGGAAAGGGGCTTTAGTTTTATTTAGAGCCCTATGCGAGAAGATTCCTGAGTACTACAGGCAGAAGAATTGTATGAACCTATGATAAAAATGTCAAGTGCTGACAAAGAGAAAAACACAGTTGGAGAAAAGTGAAATCAGTTTTGAAGCCATGGAAAAGGAAGCCCTTGTTGATGCCACGGCGATGCTGTGTTCACTGCTGGGGTGTGATGCCATGTTCTGATTAAAACAGTGCCACAGGGCTTGTTTGGTCTCTTCTTCCCACTGACAGACCACTTCAGACAAGAGGCTATGTACTTCTGTGGTGTCTGTGAGCAAAGGCTGCTCAGGTCTTGGGGTGAGCAGACCCTTGATAGCGTCTCCTCGAGTGCTTGACTGAGTGAAAAGGCTCTAATCCTGAAACTTTCCCTCTGGGGGCCAGAGAGCTTGGTCCTGAAAGAAAGCAACCATCCTGTCCTGTTAGCCTCCAGCTCCCGTTGCATTCAGCCCAAGAGGAAGCAACCAGCTGCGCCCAGTCCTGCAATCTGGGAGTTTTCTAAGGGATGCTGCAGTCTGGTGGGAGTTCTCTCCCCATGAGAACAAAGCAGAGCTTGTTCCCACCCTGTCAGTGCATTCCTTATACTGCAGTGTGAAGTTGCTCAGAGGTGCTGCAGGAAATGCTGAAGGGTTGGGCTCTTCCCCCTTCTGTCCCTGTGGACAGCACATCTTTTTTCGTGGTTCCTTGGGAAACACCTGAGGGTGGAACGTGGAGATCTGGGATGGAGTGGGATTCTCTCTGCTGCTGGACTGATCACCAGAGCTGGGGGTAACATTCCACATGGCAAAATTGTGTGGGTGTGAGGCACAGCAAAACTCAGGTCCTGGGGAGTTTAAGAGGGTTTTCTTAACATGCACATTGAAAGGGAGGCTACATTCATTAGGGAGTTTACCCATTTGAAAGTTTTTTTAGGAAATTAGGTAAGAATAACTTAATTAAAGTGGGAATATAGCTGGAATGTCCATGAGAAATAAATTTCAAAGTGCCTGGAATGGAAATGCTAGCACCAAACTCCTTAATAATTAGCAACAATATTAGGGTCCATTTCAGGACATATTCCAACAGGTATAGCAAAGAAATATAATTAATATAGCATGGCTGTGTAGGTGTGTGTGTCTGCACTACTCAGGCCTGTTTCTAAGAGGGTGACATTTTAAATTTGGCCTGGATTTTAGGCTTTGTTTTAAAGTTTAAGCTAAGCCACATCTGGACGATGGGATCTCTACTAATGATAATTTGCAAGCTGTGTTCAGTGATTTGGTCTCAGGATTTGAAAGATTGGCTTCTTTTGTGAGATACTCCTTGTAGCAAGTCAAAAGATCTAGAGATGGCATTATTTTTGCCCATTTTTTTGCCACCTAAACCCAAAATTTTGTTTTCACAATTGATCAGAGAGAATTGGCATGAAGATTTTAATCAAGGGTGTTGAGCAGAAAAGAAGCACAGGGATACAGTGAAAATCATGCTTAAAGTTTACATCTTTTGCCATCCAACTGGGACAACTAAAAACTCGTGTACTAGAAGTTTGTTAGGGCTAAACGAACATGTCCTCTGTACTTGTGAAGGAGGAATTCCATTTTCCTTTTTTAATGGATTCTCTTTGTTTAATCATCTCCAGTGGAGTACCTAAAATACAAGTCCTCTTTGGGAATCTGGGAGAAATACTGCACTTGGATGTTGGACTCCACAGTAAAGCTGAGAGCCTTCAGCCACCCAGCCACACTTCAAACAGAAAGGTTGAACTGTGAAAATCAACAGGGTTGTACCTGTAGCTCTTTTATATATCCCATTATATAGACACCAAAGACAGCATAGCAAGAAAGAGAAATAGAGGCTGAAATGCCCTAGGATGTTTTTTCCTCACATTCTAGATTTCTTTGTGCTCAAGACTGGTGTTATTGACTGGCCAACACAGTCCCTTGATGTCTGTTGAAACACTGGCACCTCCTGAGCAGAATCCTGAAGGTTGTCTTTGCTAAGGTGCTGAGACAAACCAGAGTCTCTTACTTCCCTCCTACCTGCTACAGCCCTGCCAACTGGTTATGGTCTGGGACACCCTGGTTTATGGTCTGGGACACCCTGGTTTATGGTCTGGGATGCACTGGTTTATGGTCTGGGACATCCTGGGACACCATAGGTCTGGGATGCATTGGTTTATGGTCTGCATGCCCAGCCCCAGGTGCTGGTAACTCCTGTAGATGCCAGCACAAGCTGAGGTGATGGAGCACATTGCACTCTGTGGCCTGAGAAGCTTAATCCAGGCTGGATTTTAGTCAACCCCACAGCTGGTGTCCCTTTCCAAGGGATTTACTGTGAGCAAGTGGCACTTGCCTTATGTCTCTGTTCTGCCAAGGTGAAGGAGAGGAGGAGAGAAAAGGGTGGGGTTTTTGCTGCTGAAATGCAAACATTCAAGGAGAACTGAGGAGTGGAGTCTTTGACTTTGTCTGCAAGTGTGCAGATTTCCACTCAAGCTGAGATGACTGCAAGGGGTTGAGTCATTTGGGACACCTAAACTGGTGTCTCCAAGCCACTGCCCTAAAAACCCTTCACTGTCATGCGTGAGGGAAGTATGTCCCTCTCCAAGGGCAATGCTAAACATTTTTAAGCAGCAACGTAATTGTTTCACGAGCTGGCAGAAGGATGGAGCTGAATTAAAAAGTCCTAATGGCAGGGAAAATTTTATGGTGGAAGGCTGGTCTGCATTGTTTTCAGATATTACTGAGAGAGAGTTTTTCCACGTTCTCCCCAAAGGTTAAACAGTAAAATGAAAAACTGTAAAGTAAGGGTAGGAAAGTTGCCAAAAAGGGGAGGTGTTGAGAGGAAGGAAAGAAAACTTCGCCATTTTATAGATGCAAAGCCTTAAATAAAAGTCAAAGCTTTCAATCTGCTGAGGCCCAAGTGTGGGACCAAGATATGATGTGAGGTACACTACAGTTAAAGCAGGAAAGGAAATTTTAGTGGCTGTGATATGCTTCCTTTTTTGCAGAAGTACCTTCACTTACTACTCAGCTTCAGGAAGCAGATTTTGGCAATAAGCTGTTTACGTGAATTGTGTCCCTTAGGAAAGAAAGGCTTTGTCCCCAGTGCAAAGTGGAAGGGGCACTTACCTGCAGAGAGCACCTTGAGACTGTGCTTGAAAAAGCACTGCCCAGTCACGAGTACAAAGATCTGCTTTTACGCCCAGTTTGGGTGAGGCCTTGGCCTCTCACACCAAGGGATGACAATTTCAGTAAACACATGGCATGCTCCCCAAAAGAACATAGCAGAATTACCTTAAAGTGTGATTATGTGTGGTAACAGAGATGTCCAAGAGCAGGCTCTCGGTCACAACGTCTCCATATATGCCAGAATTTAGCCAAGCTGAGCGGGTTCGCCTCTTTTTCTTCTCTTGTTCCTTACGTTTTCCAGGTTTTGCTTTCTTTTTCTTCCCTGACACCTTCAGGGGCTGCTCCTTGTAGGTCTGTGATTTGTTTGTCTCCTGAGTTAGGTATCTGCCCTCGTCTTCGCTGCCAAACCGGACAGGGTAGTTCTTCGTGTTGGTAGCAGGTTTAGGGTTAGGTGACACCTCTGAGGTTGCACGGATCTCCGCAGTGTTGACCCCTTCGATTAAATTTTGAAGGAATATTCTTCTTCGTAAGTCTTGGATTGACTTGCCCTTGTCATGCAATAGCTGGTGCTCTGATACAGCCCGTTTGCTAGAGGGAGAGAAGAGAGGAGAGGGGAAAAAATGTTTAGGGTTTGGTTCTTGCCCAGTGCTTGGCAGAGCTCCTCTCTTCTCTGCTTGTGGTGGCCACAGTGACTGTGTACCAGGCTCGGAGACATCCAGTGAAGTCAGACTGCTGGAGCAAGTCCTGCTTCTTCCTCAGAGTAGCTGCTCCCAGCAGAGAAGGGAAAGACCTAAGCGGGTAATAATTCTCAGCTGACCGATCACACACCACTGGACCTGGAGCTGGATTAGTCACTGCTCTGTTCTAGGAAAGCATTAAGACTCTTAATATATCACACTTGAGGCAGTAAAAGCAGGAAGGCAGTTGTCAGAGATAGGAAAACTAAAGGGTCAGATAATGCAGCAAGAGAGGGAAGACCCAGTACTTGTACTGGAGCCGGAAGCAGTGTTTATACAGCACCATTCTAGTGATTTTTCTTCTGCTCAGTCATGTACTTCAAAACCATAAACAAGCACATAAAGTGCATTTTATTCCTACATTTAAATAAGTGCAATTGCAGGAGCAGAAGGGAAAAGTTTTTGAATTTGGATGCCTAAAACACAGGCCCTTCACTCCATAATGAGCTATCCGGGTTGGGCTCTTCAGCATCAGCAGAGAGGAGCCTCAGCCACTCCTGTGGACTTACTGCTCGGTCACTCGTGTCTAATTATGGTTTTAGATGTCTTCCTAGTATTGCTTTAAGTGTGAACTTTTGGGGCCGAATTTCTTGTCTGCTGTGCTGTTTGAGTTTTGTGCTAACCCTCTTCACTGGATCTTCTTCAAGAGCATCCTGGTTGGTTGGAGTGGTTTTTCCAGAGTTCATCCTGACCTTTTTGGTACACTGAGCTCTGTCTTGTTTTCGAGGAACTGGGAGATGAGTAGCTATCTGTCTTTTAGAGATGTTGTGCTGGCAAGGAATGTATTAAACATCTGAGGAAAGAAGATACAAATGGCACCTGGATCATAAATAACTGTGAGAAAATACATGCCTTTTCCTTGAAGTGGAGTAGAAGCACAGCTGCACTGTGAACCACAGACAGCACAAGCTGGGATTTTAGCTATGTTCCCATGAATGCAATAATACAGTTTATCCTTCCAATTGCTCTACTCCAGCGTGCAGAGTTTGGCTATGGAATCTCTCCTCTTGCATCAGGGTATGGCATGTGACTGGATTCTTACTGGCCAAAGAAATTCCATTCACTGCCTTGCCTGTCCTATAATCATTTGGTCAATTAGCTGGGTAAGAAGTGGTTTCTGCATGTGGGTGAACTGGAAGAAGACACATCACTGTGAGTGAGTATTCCTTCCTTCCATCCCATCCCTCATCCCCCTGCTACGTTACCAGGTTTCAAAATGCAAAATGTTTGGAAGTGTTCTGCAGTTTCTCAGTCCCTTCAGCCAAACCCTTTAGATTTATGACTTGATCAACAGTAGGGCTTGTGGAAATTGGCAACTTCAAGTAGTATTGGCTTAAGAGCATCCCCTTCACTTTCTGTCTTTGTAGGGCTGCACTTTTTGAGTATTAGGTTCAAGTGATGGATTAAAGTGATACCACATCTCTATTACTCAGTGCAAAATTCAAACAGCAGCTTTCCCTGGTTCTACAATGAGACTGGAAGATGACTTTCAAAATCATGCTCAAAATCAGCTCTACATATACTGAGGTTTGTGAGCACACATGTAATCAAATATTGCCTGTGCTTCAAGTGTCCCAAAGTCAGTTTTGCATGATTTCAGTCTTTTGGGCAAATATTTTATGCCCCTCTACTAAATGTCCCTAAGCAAAAAATGCAATGTGGTAATCCTAAACTGATCCCATATCGTGTCTTTCTCTTCAGTGCAGCTGTGACCATTTACACAAGCTTGTGATCTCCCCCAAAAGAATTTTCTGGACCAAAGAGCCATCTCCAACACCCTTCTCATTAGGGTCAGTCTGATTGACAAGCAGGCCAATAAAACCAGCACTCCAGACTCCTCTGGGTGACTGCCTCTGTGCTGCCTGTCAGGCTGTCCAGCGTGACTCAGGTTACATTCCCAGCTTCAGTAGTCTATTTCCTCAGGAATTTTCATGGGAAACTCAGTTCTGCTTTCACTCTTCTAGTTCATAGAAAGTGTATGCAATCTCCGTGCTTTGGGGAGTCTAAACCAGTGTCTCATGTGATGAGCAAAGCTTTCCTACTGCCTCTTGTGGACTACCAAGGATAATTCCTTCTGTCACAGACAACCTAAAGCTGCCTTAATCCTCTAATGTGTATTTGGTCAATTTCCCCACTGTGACAAAATCTCGACTCTCCAAAGCCTGTTATTAAAGTCCTCTTGCTTGAAAACCTATTCCATTTTACAGAACTGAAACCTAAACATTTGGTTCCAGTACACACAAGGCAGTCAGAGAGCATTACAAGATCTACATCTTGAGTGAGTATGCCTTTCCAAAATAATGCAGGGATTGACGTGTGAGGGGTTGGTGTGCCAAAGAGGGTGGGTTTCTCTTTAAATGTCTGTATGATATTTAGAATCAAGTCTGGCCCCAAATAACATTCTGCTATTCCAGATGATTGTATAACATTACATAGTGTTACGTTTCACATGACTTTTATTACTCAGCCAGACTTAAGGATTACACTTTGCCTACCAGCTTCCTTTGTATGCTCTAGATCAAAAATCTCCTTGAAAAAAAGATGTGGTAGATACATATCTCTTTGACCTTCTGCCTCCCTCTGCTTCAGTTATTCAAACAGCTCCTATGTTTGTAAATAATGGAGAAAGACTTGCCCAAGAAGACTGATGTAAGAAGTGCCTCATAATGGAGATATCAACAACATCTCACCCACACACTCAGAGCAGGAAGGCAATGGAGACTGGAATGATTGCATTCACATATTGGCTACGATATGTAAAAAAATATTAGGCTGTTAGGGTTAAGATGACCCACTAGAGGTCCCTTCCATCCTTCTATAAAATGCACCTCTCATCCAAAGAAAAGGAGTCTGTGCCCAAACCAAGAGCAGTAAATGCTACGCTTGCATGTGGCAGGCACTTTTGAGAGTGGGATGCTGATGGTTTGTACTTGACCAGAGCATCCAAACTAATTACTGGATCCAAGTACACTGTGTACGCATGAGACTGAGTGTCTCATCATGGGGAGAGCAGCAGAAATCCATGACTTGTGACTATCCTGACTTCACGTACTTCCAGATAAGCTGCTCTTTTCAGGCCCCTTCCTCCTTACTTTTTTTTTTCTTGAGCTATCTAGCGGTTCTAAAAGGCAACATTCTTCAAGCTACCACTTTCCATCTCAGAGAGCTGCTCTTATTTAGCTGTTATTATCCTTGACTCTTCATGTTGGGTCTGATCCTAAATTCAGCAAAATAACTGAGGAGGATTCAGTCAGCTCTCTGGATTTTGCAAGACTGAGTGCCCTTGCCACTGACCCCAAAGGGAGGGAAATCTGCTCAACCTATCTCAGGGTTAGGAAAAATATTTTGAACAGATCTAGGGACATGATGCTCTGTTGTCTGGACATGATGATAAAAATATGTAATTTCATTTTGAGGCATTACTGGGTTTCTCAGAAGTTCTTTAGCAGCTAAAGCACTCCTGTAATAAATAACATGTCTGGAAATCTTTTCTTGGGACAATTTGCTATTGCTTTCCATGGGAGGTTTGCTTCAGCAAAGTCTGTAGAATCAGGCCTATGTAATTTTGATTATTTTTGCATGTCTGTGATAATGTGCTTCAGTAGTTTCATCCATTACTGGTTTAAGCCTTTGACTGAAAAAAAAAGAAAAACCAACTTGAAGCCTAAGTGAGTTATTAACCATTAACTCTAGGAATGGTTTGTGGTGATATTAAAACACGACACATGTTTGAGTGTGGTGTCTGTGTTTGTGCTGTGCCCACAAACAAAACTACGTGAATGCCACTAACTGACAGCTGACTGCTTTCTTGTGTGTGTTTTACATGCCAGAGCAAAGAGGGAGCTGAGAAATGTGCTTTCACTGGGTAGCTTACACTTTTCTTCCCCCCTGTCAGGACAGAATGGGGATGTTGGGAAGACCTCTAATCCTGACCTTTAAAAACAAGTGTTAGAACTACACTAACTTCAAAAAGAGAAAGAATATTTCTTTGCAAATCTAATTTTTTTTAAACAACCAAATTTGGCTTAGATCCAGTTCAGAGTTTCCTAGCCAAGCAAATAACAGCATTTAACTGCACTTCAATTATTTTCCTTTTGTTATTTATTTTTGAAACTGAAGTTTGATTCCTCTGTATAAAATGGTCCCAAAAGAAAGAAATAGCCCAAGAACAGCTTGCAGGAGTACAAAACAGTTAAACATTAATGGCCTGAGAAGAATACACTGTAACATTATCAGCAATAACATGTTCTACACAATTTGCTGTAGGAAATTTGTAATAGCTCTCTGTCTGGTGCCAAATTTTAGGTGTGTCTGAAGTCACATCACCTGGAGTATATTTTTTTTCTTTTGGTTGTTTGACGTTGTTATTATTATTATTATTATTATTGTTGTTGTGTTGCTTGAATAGTAGAAGAAGTGCTATTTGGAGCTCTTGTCCCTATGTATGTAATAAAACATTTACAAGGAAACCCATCTGAAGTTGTTTGCTGTGTCATGTTTCCCTGTAAGTTGTGATCGGATTTTCCAGCACTCTTTCTCCAACTTGGCTTCCTTTGGAACTGAATAACAATACGGCCCTCCCCAGTATGACTGAGGTGTTTCTTCCTTAGAAAATCTGATGCAAGTCCAGAGAAAGCCAGTGAGTGAGATGTGTGAGACAGCTGCTCCTGCATCAGCCCAGAGGCTTCTCCTGCACTTTGCTTACGGGTATTAGTATAAACCAGGCTGATTATTTTGGAAGGAGCAAAAAGGTCATTTCCTGAACAGACTGTCTTAAGTTACACTATTATTTATCAAAAAGTATGCCTCTGCCTCTAAGTAAGACACTGGACTCCCTTTGGATTTTTTTCCCTGAAGTGGCAGAAATCCAAAGAAATTGTTCAGTACTTCAGTGTCATGATGGCCCTCACTTCTGTGTGCTTCCCCTACCCTTATCAATATTGGCTCCACGCCAGAGCCGAGGAAGTGTATGCTATTTAATGTAACACACAGCGTTTGGATAAACCAGGATGCTCCCTACGAGGGTCCCGGGCAACAGCACAACACTCACCCAGCTGCGTCGGAAGAGAAGCCCCTTAGCTTTCACATCTCCTCCCCAAAAACTTTTTAAGGTCAGACAACTGCAAAGCGGCCTTTCCCTGTCCAAAATGCCTCTTCCTGGCTCTCAGGCACCGCCGGTGAGCACCTGGGGCAGGTAACCCGGAGCGGCCCCGCGCAGAGCCGGCAGCGCTGCGGAGCGTCCCGGGCTGCCTCCCTCCCCACCCGCCCCGCCGCCGCAGCGAGGGAGAATAAAGGGAAAGAAAAAAAGAAAGAGAGGAACTCACAGTCTGCGGCTGATCCCCTCTACTGATCTCCCGTAGGAGGGCACGGAATAACTCAGCAGGAACACTGCGAAACTCCACTGCTGGAAGAGTTTAGCGAACATTGTATCCTCCGGGGCTTAAAACCTGCAGGGAAAGGGAGGTCAGTCCCGGGGGACAGATGCGCCAGCGCCGTCCTCGCGGAGTCCCCGCTCCGGCTCTACCAGCTCCGAGGCTCTGAAGGAAAAACAAACTTTCTGAGCTCTCGGCTCACTCCTTCCAAACTTCGCTCTGTCTCTCTCCCTTCCTTGCTGTCTGCCTCTCCCTCCCTCCCTCTCTTCCTCCCTCCCTCCCTCTCTCTGTCTCTCGCTGCCCGCAGGCAAGATCTCTCTCGATATTAGTTCAAAAAGCATCTAGCTCTCATTTGAACAGGGTTAGAGCTGGGGCCAGGGAGTTCCCTGAGCCCTGCTCAGTCCGCGTCCGCTAAGGCACTCTCTCAGGGCTTTATGTTACAGCAGAAGCCCTCTCTGCAGATAAGGAAAGATTCCCAAAAGTCAGCTCAGCTGCTCACTTCTCTGTAAACACACGCGCGGACACACAAACACACACACAGAGTGAGGCGGGAGGGGGGATGCGTCTCCACATCTCTCTTTCAGTATACCTCTGCAAAAAAAGGGGTCTAGTTCGCGCCTCCAGCTGCCGGAAAGTTTTGGTCCCCAACAGTGACAAGGAGAGAGACAAGCAGTGACAAGGAGAGACAAGCAAAGGTCGCTGCCTTTCTGGGGAGTCCGAGAGAGGCTCTGGGAGGAGCAGTAGCCCCGGGAGGCTCAGGGGCTGGGAAGCATGCTTGGCTCGGCAGGTTGGACTGGGCTGCAGCCTGCGATGTTCACACGCTCCGGAGCAGCCTCTGGGAGACCTGCGGGAGGACGAAGGCTTTTGCAAAGAGATGGCGCCCTAGGAACATGTGCGGAGAGAGCGAGAGCCCGGGCGGGATACCCACAGCCAAAACGGAGACTGGGAATCAGCACTTCCCGGGCCCGCAATCAAAAAGGAGCGAAGAAGGAAACACCCGGCAGCGCATGCACTCAGCGGACCCCAAGGACTCCGGCCACGCTCTCCGCATCTTCTGCAGCCGGACTCCTGTCTCGCTCACCTTCCAGCTCTCCCTTTTTGTGTTTACCCCCGGGTCAGCGCCTCCCCTGCCGCGGGAATTCCTCCCGTCGGTGGGGGCACTTTTTAGCTCAAGCCCCAAAGCTCTGCCCGGGACTTTCCTTGCACGCACCTACCGTTGTTGGTCGCCGTTCCCTATTAGCCGGAGGGTCGGATCCTAATGATGCTAATTGTACGCTAGTGAAGGGAGGGGGGGAACTAAGGGGGAGGGCTGGGGGAAGGACTCGCGGTCTATGAACACAGGCGCTCCTGGCCAAAAAAGTAAACTAGTGGAAAGTTTTCTCCTCCTCTCCCTTTTTCGCCTTCCACTTCGCCCTCCTTCAGCCTGGCCAGGGCGCTGCAAACCGCTGCGCCAGGTTGCGCTCCAGTGCGAGGCGGGCAGCGCCTCGGGGCTGCGGGGACAGCGGCGGCCGGAGCGGCCGGAGGCGTCCGGTCACCCCCGGTCAGTCCCGGTCACCCCCGGTCACCCCCGCCTCCCGCCGGGCATCAACGGCCGGCAGCCCCGCACCCCCCGACGGAGGCACCAAACTTTTCCATCCCGGGATAACACTCCAGTGAAACCCGAAGGTAACGCAGCCCGCCCGTCTCTCCAGCCTGTTCGCCCAAGGAGCTGCCCCCGGCTGCTGCAAGGGGACACAGGGACACAGCCGGGGAGCCGGTGCGCCTCTTGTCCCCACCCCTGGCGGCTCTCCCAGAGGGAATGCCCTGCACTCCGATCTGCTCATGTTCGACGGCGCAGGCCGAGCCGTGCCAGCGCACACCTGGGGAGGGTTGCTCCGTCCCGGCAGCATCCCGGGAGCCCTCGCCGAACCCCCCCCAGAGACCGCGGCGGGCACCGCCGCTGCCTCCGGGGGCACTGGGGTAGCTGGTTGTGCCGCTGACAGCCTGATTTACGGGGAATGCTTTCCCAACACCCTCACAAGCCGCAACAAAACACTGAGGCGTGCCGGCTGGTTGCTCCTTGTCATCCTGCCCCCGAATTAAAGAAGGCTCTCTGGAGAAGGTTTAGGTGCAAAGCAAAGCGTTTTTCTACCTGCAGGTTATTTGAAGTTAAACGACGCTTGCCGCCACAATTTAAAAGCCCTCAGCTCCTCAGCCAGATTCCACAACACACAGGCAAATAAAACCGACAACAGAAGAGCTGAAATAGAAATCATGCTGAAAACATTAAATCGTTTATGCTGTAAATAAATTCCCTGAACACCTGGTAGGCTATAAATTAAAATGTATAGCTAATAGGAGTCTTTGATTTACATTGCCCTTTCGACTAACTAAGAAGAATTGTGAGATCCCCTGAAAATAACCCCCACACACTCATAGGTGTATTGCTCATGTTAAAAGTCAAACGTCCATCAAATATTTTTAGAATTTCCTCTACCCCAGAAATTAATTAAAAAAAAAAAAAAAAAAACAAAAAAAAAACCCCACCAAAAACCAACACACACCATCCCTTACAGATTCAGGAAAAATAAATAGCCTCTATAAACTCAGAATCCTGAAGTTCCTTCACAATTTATTACTTCACCTTCTCCTTGAGTTACAGCTGTCTGTGCCTCTCAGAAATCACCCAGGCCAACAGTTTCTCTTCTCAGCAATTGCTTCCAGAACTTTGTTCTATGCTTAAGAAGAAGGGGAGAAGGGAAAAAGGAAAAAAAAATTAAAAAAAAAAAAGAAGTTAAATGAATTTTTAAAAAAAGAGGCAATACTTTTCAAAAATCCAGCATATAGAGCTTTGATTCT